>CAMZMU010000045.1:30010756-30255974 GCA_947311845.1 Poa pratensis | reverse complement strand
AGTTTGTTGATGAAGAAGGGGATGCCTTGGGCATCCCCAAGCTTAGACGCTTGAGTCTCTCTGAATATGGTTGGGATGAACCACGGGGGCATCCCCAAGCTTAGGCTTTTCACTCTTCTTGATCACATAATATCACCCTTCTCGCTTGATCCTTGAAAACTTCCTTCACACCAAACTCAAGACAGTTCTCATTAGAGGGTTAGTGCATAATCAAAAATTCTCATATTCTGTAATGATACAATCAATCCCAAAGCTTCTGGACATTAGCTACAGCCACCAATGCTTTGTGGAGCAAAGAAATCCACACAAACACAGTAAAAGAGCGAATGCAAAACAAAAGGCAGAATCTGTCAAAAACAGAACAGTCTGGAATGACGAATTTTTTCGAGGCACTTAAGTTGCTCAGATGGATCTGGCCTAAAATAATGAAAGTTGCGTACATATCTCAGGAATATGCGTGATTTTTTCAGAATTTTTTGAATTTTCTACAGGGAGATAAGCTCAAATCCGTGACAGCTAAAAATCTGTCACTGCGCAGAAATCCAAATCTTGCATCAACTTTCAATATAGAACTTTACTTGGCACAACATTGCGATAAAATAAAGATACAAAGGAGTTGCTACAGAAGTAACAAAACTCCTTGACTCAAAGAAAACAAAAATAACAGCAAATAAAAACGATGGGTTGTCTCCCATAAGCGCTTTTCTTTAACGCCTTTCAGCTAGGCGCAGAAAGTGAAAATCAAGTGTTGTCAAGAGAAGAAGCATCAACATCATAACTTGCTCTAACAATAGAGTCAAAAGGTAACTTCATTCTCTTCCTAGGGAAGTGTTCCATACCTTTCTTGAGAGGAAATTGGTACCTTATATTACCTTCTTTCATATCAATGATGGCACCAACAGTTCGAAGAAAAGGTCTTCCCAAAACAATAGGACAAGATGCATTGCATTCAATATCCATAACAATAAAATCAACGGGACAAGGTTATTGTTTACTGTAATAAAAACATCATTAACTCGCCCCAAAGGTTTCTTCATAGCATTATCAGCGAGAAAAACATCCAAATAACAATGTTCCAAAGGTGGCAAATCAAGAATATCATAAAGCTTCTTGGGCAAAACCGAAATACTTGCACCAAGATCACACAAGGCATTGCAATCAAAATCATTCACCTTTACCTTAATGATGGGTTCCCAACCATCTTCTAATTTCCTAGGAATAGAAGCTTTAAGTTTCAACTTCTCCTCCCTAGCTTGCAAAAGAGCATTTGTAATATGCTTTGTAAAAGCCAAATTAATAGTGCTAGCATTGGGACTTCTAGCTAATTTTTGCAAGAACATAATAACTTCAGAGATGTTACAATCATCAAAATCAAAATCATTATTGTCAATGGTGGTGGAACCATTGTCTCCAATAGTTTGAAAAATTTCAGCACTTTTATCAGAAAAAGTTTCAGCAGTTTTAGGCAATTTCAAACGCTTTGCAGAAGTAGTAGAGACATTACCAACACCAATAACATTACCATCAATAGTAGGAGGCTTACTAGCATGTAAAACATTAGCATTACTAGTGGTGGTGATAGTACAAACTCTAACTATACTATTCTCTTTTTCAAGTCTTCCTCTTTTTCCCACCTAGCATGCAATTCAGCCAACATCCTAATATTATTATCAATTCGAACTTGGATGGCATTTGCTGTAGCAAATGACTTAGTATCTTTAACTTCATTAGGCATAACTTTCAGTTTTAGAATTTCAACATCATGAGCAAGACTATCAACTTTAGAAGCAAGAACATCAATTTTTTCAAACTTTTCCTCAACAGTTTTATTGAAAGCTTTTTGTGTGCTAATAAATTCTTTAAGCATAGCTTCAAGATCAGAGGACACACTTCTATTGTTGCTGTAGGAATTACCATAAGAATTGCCATAACCATTTGAAGGATAAGGCTTTAGTTGTTGCTACCAAAATTATTCCTATAAGCATTGTTGTTGAAGTTGTTGTTTTTAATGAAGTTTACATCAACATGCTCTTCTTGAGCAACCAATGAAGCTAAAGGAACATTATTAGGATCAACATGAGATCTACCATTCACAAGCATAGACATAATAGCATCAATCTTATCACTCAAAGAGGAGGTTTCTTCAACAGAATTTACCTTCTTACCTTGAGGAGCTCTTTCGGTGTGCCATTCGGAATAGTTGATCATCATATCATCAAGTAGCTTTGTTGCTGCACCTAAAGTGATGGACATAAAGGTTCCTCCAGAGGCGAATCCAATAAGTTCCTTGAGGAAAAATTTAATCCTGCATAAAAGGTTTGGATGATCATCCAAGTAGTCAGTCCATGAGTGGGACAATTCTTCACCAAAGATTTCATTCTTTCCCAAGCTTGAGCAACATGTTCATTATCAAGTTGTTTAAAATTCATAATGCTACTTCTCAAGGATATAATCTTAGCAGGAGGATAATATTTCCCTATGAAAGCATCTTTGCATTTTGTCCAAGAATCAATACTATTTCTAGGCAAAGAAAGCAACCATTCTTTAGCTCTTCCTCTCAAGGAGAAAGGAAAAAGTTTCAGTTTTATAATATCCCCATCCATATCCTTATACTTTTGCATTTCACAAAGTTCAACAAAGTTATTAAGATGGGCAGCAGCATCATCAGTACTAACACCAGAAAATTGCTCTTTCATAACAAGATTTAATAGAGCAGGTTTAATTTCATAAAATTCTGCTTAGAAGCAGGTGGAGCAATAGGAGTGCATATGAAATCATTGTTGTTTGTGCTAGTGAAGTCACACAACTTAGTGTTCTCAGGAGTACTCATTTTGAAAAACAAAATCAAACGAATTAAACAAGTAACTAATTTTTTTGTGTTTTTGATAAAGAGAGCAAACAAGACTAAATAAAAATAAACTAAGCAAGACAAATAACAAAGTAAAGAGATTGGGTGTGAGAGACTCCCCTTGCAGAAGCAATTCGGTTTTCCCCGGCAACGGCGCCAGAAAACGTGTTGCTAGCGCTAAGTTGACGAGGGAATATCTCCCCGGCAACAGCACCAAAACAATGCTTGTACGTCACACGTCAGTTGGGAACCCCAAGAGGAAGGTATGATGAGTGCAGCAGCAAGTTTTCCCTCAGTATGAAACCAAGGTTTATCGAACCAGTAGGAAAACGAGGTTGCTTCGAAGGTGTTGGTGAAGGAGTGTAGTGCGGCGCAACACCAGGGATTCCGGTGCCAACGTGGAACCTGCACAACACAATCAAATTACTTTGCCCCAACTTAACAGTGAGGTTGTCAATCTCACCGGCTTGCTGAAAACAAAGGGTTAAACGTATCGAATGGAAGATGATGTTTGTTTGCATAAAACAGTAGAGAACAATGATTGCAGTAGATTGTATTTCAGATGTAAAAGAATGGACCGGGGTCCACAGTTCACTAGTGGTGTCTCTCCAATAAGATAACTAACATGCTGGGTAAACAAATTACAGCTGGGCAATTGACAATTGATAAGTGCATATAACATGCATGTGTGAGTTGTGGTGTCTACTATGAGATTCATTTGGGCATTACGACAAAGTACATAGACCGCTATCCAGCATGCATCTATGCCTAAATAGTCCACTTTCCGGTTAACATCCGTACCCCTTCCAGTATTAAGTTGCAAGCAACAGACAATTGCATTAAGTAATGTGCGTAATGTAAACAATACATTCATCCTTGAATAAAGCATTGCTGTTTTACCCCTAGTGGCAACAACACATCTACAACCTTAGAACTTGCTGTCACTATCCCAGGTTAAATAGAGGTTGAACCCAACTATCATGCATAAATACCCCCTCTTGGAGTCACAAGTATTCACTTGGCCAAGGCTTCAACAAGTAACGGAGAGCATGCAAGATCACAAATGACATAGACATGATAATATAATATTCAGCTCCACATAGGTATCAATATAAGTCAGATCCCAGCAAACACAACATGTAGCATTACAATAAGATGATCTTGATCATGATAGGCAGCTCACAAGATCTAAACATGATGGCACAAGTGGAGAAGACAACCATCTAGCTACTGCTATGGACCCATAGTCCAAGGATGAACTACTCACGCATCACTCCGGAGGCGGGCATGGCGATGTAGAGCCCTCCGGTGATGATTCCCCTCTCCGGCAGGGTGCCGGGAAGAGCTTCAGAACCCCCCGAGTTAGGGTTGACGACGGCGGCGGCAGCGAATATGTTCTGGATGAAAGGCTCGGTGTTTTAGGGTTTTCACGTCTCGGGGAATAAATAGGCGAAGGGGCGATGTCGGCGGACCCCCGAGGGGCCCAAACCACCAGGCGGCGTGGTGGGCCCCTGCCGCGCCGGCCTGTGGTTTGGCCACCTCGTGGCTCTTCGTCTCTCCTTCGGACTCCGTGTACGTGCTGGAAAAATAGGGACTTGGCCTTTTGTTTCGTGCAATTCCGAGAATATTTCCAGAAGTAACTTTCTGAAACCAAAAACAGCAGAAAACAGGGAACTGGCACTGTGGCATCTTGTTAATAGGTTAGTCCCAGAAAATGCATAAAAGTGATATGAAGTGTGTATAAAACATGTAGCAAATGGTATAATATAAGCATGGAACAGCAGAAATTATGGATACGTTGGAGACGTATCACCTGTGCAACGTGGGCCTAGCCACGTCGTGGCTGCCGACATTCCTTGGCCCAATGGCCAAGCTGGCCGCAGTTGTGACAGCCGTCGTCTTATGCCGGCTTGGGCCTGCCGGCGGCGCCTCCGCGGGTATCACCATGCGCCCGGGCTTGGTAGTCTCGGCGCGCCTTGCGGGCTTGCCACGCCTACGGCTGCCTGTTGTGGAAGAGAACTCCCCCTTCTTCCCGTCAGCGTGGCCGGCATCCCACTGCTCCCGAGACACGAGCAGTTTCCCGCCGGTGGTGATGGGCCCCGAGAGAGACTGTGGCTCGTCGGTGTCGACGACCTTGAGGCGACCTATCGCCTCCTCGATCGTCATCATGGAGAGGTCCACCAGAGACTCGATCGAGCGAGCCATCTGCTTGTACTTCTCGGGGATGCACCGGAAGAGCTTCTCGACAGCTCTCTCCTCGTCGAGGTGGCATCGCCGAACTGCACCATCTTCTGCAACAGAGTGTTGAGACGGAGAGCAAAATCATCAACGTCCTCGCCTGGCTAGAAGGCCAGGTTCTCCCACTCCTTGCGAAGTGCCTGCAGTGTGGACTTGCGAGCTCGGTCGCTGCCGATGCGTGCCGCGGCGATGGCGTCCCAAGCCTCCTTGGCAGTTCGCTTGTTGGAGAGCGAGAACTGCATCTCGGGCGGGACTGCGGCGATGAGGGCGTCCAGCGCCCATCGATCCTCATGTTGGTCGACGTCGCCTTCCTGGACCGCCTCCCACATGTGCCGCACCTGGAGCCTGATCCTCATGATCTTGGCCCACTCGACGTAGTTGGTTTTGGTGATGGTAGGCCACCCAACACCGGGACCAACGTCCCTGACCACAGTCCGGACCCCGTAGAGGCCACAGCCTTGGTCGTCCCAGCCGCCGTCGCCGTGCGCGCCTCCTCTGGGAGCGCCACCACGGGCGTGCTCGGCTGCCCACTGCGCCGCCCGCTCTCGCGCCGCGTCGTCGCGGTCTGCGTCAGCGCAGCTGTCAGCAGACACGGAGCTGTTGGCGCTGCCACGCAGTGCCCCGGCCTCCGCCGCAGCCTCACGTGCTGCCTCCGCCGCCGCTGCTGCTTCTACCTCCGCTCTGGCTGCTGCCAGCTCCGCCGCTGCCAGCCTCAACGCCCTTGCTGCCGCCGCTCTTCTGCCACGACGCGTTCGGCCTCCTGCCGACGCCGTGTGCTGAGAGTGGCCTGCGGACATGGCTCGCCGCTGGGGGGCTATTGCATGGAGAGAGGGCTGCGTCTGACGAGCTGCTGCTCGACAGCCCGGAGGAAGGGAAGTAACCAGGGACAGTCGGGGCAATTGCTGCCACCGGCTGGGGCTGCTCAGCTCCCGGAGAAAGGGGTGAATAGGAAATGCTCAGGCTGCAAGACAACTTGGCTCTGATACTACTTGGTAGTTGTTTCAAACTTACTCTCATGATAGAGAGGATGACACTAGTTGAGTTGGGACAATTTTCATTGGTTTATTTCTCACACAATGCCATACCAACCTGAGGGGTTAGGGATACATACTTATAGGCTGTTAGCCAGCCACGAATATGCTAGATGCTAGTCTAAAAGCTAGTCAAGGATGATGCTATCCTAACATCCAGAATCCTAACAACCAGTCCTTGATGCTATCCTAACTGCCACTCCTTGACACAAGGACCATGTGCTGCAACCCCACAAAGACCATAGTACAGAGACTTATCCATCAGTATCTACTTCGCAAATAGTCCTGAATCTGAATGTCGGTCTTCCGTAACTGGGTCTCAACTCTGAGGCTCTAGATTTCTAAATCAGCTTGTTAGCATTATCTTAAATATGAGTTATGTTCAATTAGAAACCAAGATCAACTAGCCATAAACTTGCATAGGTGGAAATGTAAGATTTTGTTAATGCAACAAGTGGTTTTGATGCCTAAGAGTCTCTACAAACCATGTTGTTTACTTAAAAAATGGGGTTATTTATCAGGTTGTCCTCAGTTGTGTCCATGACCTCAGTTTTACCCTCAGTCGCAAATGGTCCTCAGTTTTGCCCCTAGTCTGTGCGCAAGGACTCATTCCGTGACTCTTGTCGTCTCCGTCAGGACTGCTGACTTGTGGGACCCAGAAGACAACCGTTGGCCACGGCTTGTGGGACCCAGAATAGAACCGTTGGCGTGGCTTGTGGGACCCAGTTGTTGACCGTTTACTGGCGGCGGCGTGTGCTGTAAAAGCGGCGGAGCGCGACCCCGGAGCTCGCAGCGGTGAGCACAAAAATCAGCCGAGCGAGCGGGAGAGCGGCCACGCGCAGAGGTGGGCGGCGACCCCTGTTGGTAGGAAGGAGCCGGGCGCGGGCGACGGAGAAGGCGGCGTCCACGGGTAGCGCCGCCGACGGTGCAAAGATTGCCGTGGAGGGCGCGGCCGTCTGGTACAGCTACAGGGGCCGTGCGCGTAGGATTTGAGATCCCCTTCGGCTCCGGGCGGTCGCGAATCGAGCTCGATGTCTTCTTCTAGCTCCCGCGCCACCTCGCGGATCGAGATTCCGGCGCGCATGGAGATGCCGATCTTCCTCTGTCCACGGTGCCGGGCGGACGTTGTTCGGAGGATTTCGCGCACAGCGAACAACACTAATCGTCCGTTCTATGTGTGCAGGCAGAATGGGGTAAGAATCGGAGCAATTTCACTATTTTAGTGCTGCGAGAATGGGGTAAGAATCGGAGCAATTTCACTAAATTGATGTGTTTGGCGTTATTGCAGATAAAATGTTTCTTTCTCTGGGTCGATGTTCTGGCCAAGACGCTAATGATTGAACTGCTAGACGAGCACGAAGAATGGTTGCCCATCGTGCCACAAACGGCAGCGGCCGTAGCGCGAGCTCCGGAAGAAGAGACGGAGGGTGGAGCACGCATTGATGCTGTTGAGCTTAGGAGGTTGAACCAGAAGATTAAGAAGCTCGAAAATCAAGCACAAATTCCCCTTTGCAATTACATTTGGGCATTTGTAGGTGTGGTAATCGCACTAGGTGAAATGTTGAAATTGTATGGAAAGGCATGATGTTGGGAGCAATTTGTAAGTTTGAAATTGTATGAAATGTTTGAAATTCAGAACATTTATCAATGAAATGCAGCTCTGAATACTGATAATCCTTAAAAGACAAAATAGGATTCTGTCAAAAAAAAGTGAGAACAGACTAATGGGCCAACTGCATCCAATTAGGCCCATTCGTAGTGGGCAAATGGGATTCTCTGGAAAAAAAAGGTGAGAAGGGTAGAAAATGAACAAAAATGGTGTGGCTGGGACTCGAACCCACGACCGCTTGGGTTGGTTGCCTGAAGGGCTGCGCTGGTAACCGGTGGGAGAGATGAAGAGATATTGAAAAGGAGAGGGAACGAAGCTATCTATAGTTAGTGTATGACTTGGTTTTGGATTTGACTACGCATTTTTGTACTGATTTTTTTGTCACGTTGCTTAACCACTTGTGTAGTTCTATCTTTGGGCACACATAAATTTGAGATTTGGGCACGTTTAGTTTGATATTTGGGCAGGTTGCTTGACCACATGTGTAGTTTAATCTTTCAACACACATTGTTTTTTGAAACAACTCTTTCTTTATTAATTTGATATTTGGGCACGTTTAGTTTGATATTTGGGTATGTTTAGTTTGATATTTGGGCAGGTTGGTTGACCACATGTGTACTTCAATCTTTGAACACACATAGTTTTTTGAAACAACTCTTTCTTTATTAATTTGATATTTGGGCACGTTTAGTTTGATATTTGGGCATGTGTTTTTTGAAACAACTCTTTTTTTTTGCGTAACCACTTGCTCTATGAAAACCTTAGGGCACGAACTTTTTTGACACATATAATGACTTGATAGATGCAAACGAGTACATAGGAAAACACATATACACGACCATAACATAGATATATAAATAAAAGCTCTTACATATAACACGACAAACATAAAAGCCCTAGATAAAAAGTTAACAAACGACACAACATCAACATAGTAGTAGAAATTAAAAGCCCTAACACACTAGGGCAACTCCATCTTCACGACAACCGGCCTGATGCATGCCTTTAGCACCGTCTTCACTCCTGCTCCTCCTCCTGGCCGTTCTCTCCGAGATAGTACGGGAGGCTGTGGATGTTGCAGTTGGGGAAGATGCTCGCCACGTCGGTGAAGAAGTTGTACGTGGTGAAAGCGATGAACTCCTGCCCACCAAAAAACACCTGGCCGAGCAGGTAGTAGGCATCGAAGCGGTTGGTGAAGATGGCGCGGTAGCCTGTCGGCGTCGAGCCGACGTGGGGACGCAGTTCCTCGAGGCGGAACATTCTCGGAGAGCCCGCCGAGGTGGTGAAAGCCCGCACGGAGGAACCCCTCGGCAAGGTCACGAGCACCCCTCCAGGGTGAGATCGCCCACACGCGGAGTTCGTTCTCGACGATGACTCCGGGTGGGTACCGCCTCTCCGGCACGGTGGTTGGCAAGCGGAAGGTGGGGGCGTTGAACTGCATCCTCGCCTCGCTTCGCTTCGAGAGTGCTTTGGAGTTGGGTGAAGAAGAGAGAAGGGCGGCGCAGATGGAAGGTGTGGAGAAGAGACGGAGGGTTGGGTGGTTTAAATAGGGATAGAGCGCCGCATCTGTATGCGTTCAAACGAGGCGTGTCGATCCATATGCGTCGTAACTGAAACACTGCCGCATCTGTATCACGCGTGGTGTTTAATGGCTCTGAAAGTCTGAATCAAGCGGTGCATCAGCTTCTGCGTGGCGAGTGAACGAGGCGCGCGCGCATGCATGCAAATGGCGTGGTCTCCGCGCGTGCATGCAGACGCTGAGACGACCGACGGCCTGCACTGCTGAGACGAACGAGGCCTGCAAACGCTGACACGAACATGACGGCCTGCAAACGCTGAGACGAGCGCCGCCTTGGAAAGGCTGAGACGAGCGCGGTGCAGCACGGCCCGGCCCAACGGTTCATCGTGCGTGCCCTCTCCGTTTTAAAAAAACATTCCTCCAGCCAATCAGGTTGCAGAAGGAGGCATCTCGCGGATCGCGGTTGGATCGGACGGGTGCAGTAGGCTTTGGTTGGATCGACGGTGCCTTCTAGAAGGTTTGACCAAGATTTGACTTGAGCATAAAAATACAAAAAAATCCAAAAAATGAAAAAAATCGCGCACATTGTCTCCTTATGACATATACTAACGTCTCAAATCAATAAACATTGTGTACATACATTTCAACGAAATGAATGCATGATATATCGAAACTCAAACTATGAAGTCCAATGTTGAGTAGAAGTGGTTTTGGATGTGTAACATGAAATTTTGAAAAAACTCACCAAAGCTTCATTTTAGAGTAACTAAGAAGGATCCGGGCTTATTTTTTCATTTTCATGTTTTAAACTTGTTTAAATGTTGGTCAAACTTAGGTTTGACCAATTTTAAAATATTCATAATAAATAAAAAAAAATCAAAAAATAGAAAAACCTGCGCACATAGTCTTCATATGTCATATACTGACGACTCTAGTTGATAAACAAGGTGTAGGTACATTCAAACGATCCATGCATGGATGTGGTGTCATATCTCAAATCTCAAACTACGAAATCTAAAGTTGAAGAGAAGTGGCTTTGCATTTGCAACATTTTTTTTTAAACTCACCAAAGCTCATTTTGGAGTGAATAAGAAGAATGCAGGCTTAATTTTTCATTTTCATGTTTTGAACTTGTTTAAATGTTGGTCAAACCTTAGGTTTGACCAATTTTAAAATAATCATAATAAATTAAAAAAAATCAAAAAACAGAAAAACCTGCGCACATAGTCTTCATATATAGAATAGATGTCTAGGTAAGTTATTTGGCTGATTTAGACAAGGTCGAAAAAAATCTTGCTTACAAATGAGGCCGTTTACCCTACCTTCGGAGCTCTTTTCTAGCACATTTTTCATGAATGTGAGTTTACTTCCCAAAAGGTCTCGGATTTTGACATTACTCAACAGAAATACAACAAAAATAGTTCTAACATACATCCCACATCATTCAACAGAAATACAACAGCATTCATAAGGGTTGTTTCATAGAAATACAACATCATTCATAATGTTTCATAGAATCTTGGTGCTTTTTGGCACCACTTTGCTCCTTGTGATCCTTGTGCTACTTGCCATCATTTTGCTCCTTGTGCTCCTTGTGATCACTGTGCTCATTGCTTCTTCTCTTCTCCTCTTGGGTGTCGGTACCTTAACTGTCTTCTTCGAACAGACCACAGAGCTGTACAAAACAAAGGGGAGTGAAATCATTTTCAGCATCATTTGGAGCAGAACATAAAGTGATAAATGTACAACAAATTCGAAAACACCAATATTGGCAAGATTTACATACCTAGCAGAAGGCAGAACCACAGCAAGGGGAGTGAAATCATTTTCAGCATATTTTGGTTCAACATCTGGAGCATCTTTTGGCTCAACATTTGCATCATGATCGTCAAAATAATTATTTGGAGCATCATCATCAAAATAATTATTTGCAGCATGATCATCAAACTCATCATTTGGAGCATCATCATCTGAATCATCATTTGGAGCATCATCATCTGAATCATCATTTGGAGCAACATCATCTGTTGCATCCGCTGCTGACCAGGATTTTCATCGGAACTCTCTCCGAACGCTGGATCTACTGCATTATCACAATACTTACCGAAATGACCAGACCCACCACACCTTGTGCACTTACGCTTCCTTGCTCCAAGTCCAGCTCCTTCGCTGCGACGCCTGAACCGACTCTTCCTCGGTCTACCTGCTCCTCTCTTCAGAACTGGAGCGCAAAGCTTGAATCCAGGGTCCACTCTGTCCCATTGTTGTTTTCCCTCCAAAGCAGGCAAGGCATGTGCATATGTGGCTTTGAACTTTGCAACAGAGTAGTACTCATGAACATACTGTTGTATGTTCCCTGCTGGACCTGAGAGAGAAGTGATGAAAAACAAAGCATGAATGCATGGCAACCCAGTTATCTGCCATTGCCTACAACTGCAAGTTCTAGCTTCTATATCCACTGGATATCTCCAGTCTCTTCTCTTTATCCAATACTGATACCTCTGCTTTGGTATCCGACAATAGAATCATGTTCATTTCCAAGCCTCCTGTTTTCTGCTTCAGTTCATTCATCACCGAAGGGATAATAATGTGGCCCATGAATTTTGCCTCAGCTATTCCATCACGAAAATGAAACTTCTGCGCGTATTCTATCCTTATCTTGTCAAGCAAATCCACCAAATAAAGATCCTTTAGTTTTCGGATCGTTGAGTTGAAAGACTCTGCAAGATTATTGTGCACATAGTCAACTTTGCTCAGTTCACTGAATTGGCTTCTGTCCCATAACTTGGAGTGGTGTGTTTCCAAGTATTCCTTCACTTTGGCATTCATGTATAACTGCCTCATGTGGTAGTTATGCTTCCTCACACTGCAAGTCAAAGATGCTGGCCATAAATTGTCAGTATATATCTTTCCTTTGAATTTCTTCACAAAATTTGCAGCAAGGTGACGCATGCATTCTCTATGCTCTACTCCAGGGAACGCATTGTCCACAGCCACTTTAAACCCTTGCAGGCATCTGTATGAATTACCGACCCATTGGGATGTTCAATAGCCCGGCGCAGATTCTGCAAAAACCAAGTCCAGCTCTCCTCAGACTCTGTCTCCAGCACACCGTATGCAACTGGAAATACAAAATTGTGTGCATCTACTGCACAAGCTGCTACTAACTGTCCTTTAAACCTGCCTGTGAGAAAAGTAGCATCAATAGCCAAATATGGCCTGCAGCCTGCCAAAAAACCCAGGCGACAAGCCTCAAAGCACAAAAAAACCCTTCTAAAGCATTCCTTGGTCCTTGTCACTCCCTTCAATCTGTACTCCACTGAGTGGTGATCAATTTCAACAATACTACCTGGGCTTGTCCTCTCCACTTCAGCTTTGAATGAATACAACAATTCAAAACTTTCATGCCAGTTACCATAGATAGATTCCATAGCTTTTTGTTTACCATTGAAGACCTTCATGTATGGTAAATCTATCTTGAACTTGTCTTTGATGTTTTTCTGCAATTCCTTTGTACCCACTTGATGGTTTTCTGTCACCCACTTCTTTACTTCATCTGCCACCCTTTTTGACTTGGCTCTACTGATTGTTTCCTTCCTGAGAGTTGATTCTTGGCATGTGTGGCTAAAAGGGTTCACTTTGACCTGAATATTCGTGCTTTTTCGCATTTTAGATGCGTGCATCCTCCATGGACAACCCTCAGTCACACAATGCACTGTGTAACGTTGTTTATCGCTCTTGTCAGCAACAAATGCACGTTCTGCCTTGATGCAGTACGTCACAAGTGCATTTCTACACTCACTCATGGATGAAAAAATGGTACCTTCTGCCATATGAGGGTTGTCAGGGTCCCATTCAACAGCTGGAAGGTCTTCCTCCTCATCTTCTTGCTCACTGTCAGCCTCATCTGGGATTTCAGCAGCACGAGATTCAGCAGCACGAGATGCCCGTCGTAAATTCTGAACAACATCAGAATATAGCCTCTCTTCATCATCCCCAGATATGTCAGCATCAGGCTCCACTTCAACAGGTACCCTTCTGCCAGTGCCCACGCTTGTCGAGCCACCACGTCGCTTTGGATGAACTGAACTATTCTGGCTAGAATTGGCTTTACGACGAGATGGTTCTGTCCGAGAAGATGAACCCGTCACCCTAGGTCCAACTTCCGGCACAACCACATCAATTTGCAGCCTCACATTGAATTTATCTTTCTCCTTCTGCTTAGCAAACATGGTAGCGAGTTCTGCATCATTGCTAACTTTCACCCAATTTTTCCCCCCATCGTAGTATTTGAATTCCACTTCATCATGCAAACCCCAAGGATATGGGCTGCAAAGGACCTCCCCAAATTGCCTGAAACTCCAATTGCAATCCATTGGCACTGAATAATCGAAACCTCCCTGGAATTTCTTCTTCTGGGTGTCTTCATCCAGGATGTACCGGTCCCTTCTAATGCTCACCAAGAAAGCAAACCGCAACTCCATCCTAACCCACGAAAAACAGAGACGCAATCAACACAAGCAAGCTCGGGAACCCATTTTCCAATTGCAGAAAAACAGAGACGCAATTGCAGAATTAACCTCAAATGCACAACCAAGCTATGTCCAATTGCAGAAATAAATAGCGTCCTATGTCGATCGACTGTTGAAATGCACAAACAAGCTAAATTGGAGGAAGCCTTACCCCTGGGGAACCCAGTCGTGGACGCGGCGGGTCTCCGGCCCGACGCCTGCCTCGCCAGCTACTCCGGGGTCGCTGCCGCTCGCCATTTCGCCGCCAACGTCCTGGTGGGGTGCACTAGCCCCTCACCTATCAGCGCTCCGGCCGGGCGCACGGAAGGAGCCCCGCCGCGGGTCGAGCAGGTGGCGGCCGCAGTGGCGGAACGAGCGCCCCACCCGTGTCGTCGCAGGACGGTGGCGGCCGATCTGCTGGTAGTGGTGGATCTGGTGGTGACGCGGGACGGCCGTGGCGGCGCAGGTGGTGGTGGCGGCGGCGCACAACGGCCGGTCGGGAGCAGGCGCGCACGGACATATTGGGGATCAGGCCGTTGGGCGGTCCCACCTCTAAGCCCTGCACCCAGGCGGTCCCACCTGTAAGTTGCGGACCCACTGTAAGTAACGCCATCACACGGAATAGACTAGAAACTTGCCATTTAGGGCAAACCATTGTACCTGCGAATGAACTAGGGGCAAAACTGAGGACGATTCGCAACAAGGGGCAAAAATGAGTCCAACAAAGCTGGTAGGGGCAATCCATTAAATGACCCTAAAAAATGTTGTTAGGGTTGTTTCTCCCGTAAAGTGCGATCCCTGTGCGCCTTGAAAACCTACAGGCCCGCCGCATGCACGTGAAGCACTCACGCGCTTAATACACTGGTACTGATACCATAAACAGATGAATAGCATAAATGCTTTTAATTGCCAAAATGCCCCTCCAAAGTAGGAGAGAGATGGGAAAGCCTCTAGGGCATATATTTAGTTACACATTAGTCCAGCTCATGCCCAAATGCTTAGGGTGCAAATGTAAATGGTCTTTAGGGATAAGAACCCTCCTCCCCCCAATGGATATTTCACGTGCTATAAGAACATTCTTTCCTTAGAATACCTAACTACCCCGTTGGAGTTGTGAAGGACGTGGAGGGTACAACCCTACCTTACCTAGCGGCATGGCATTTTCTGAACTTTTTCCCTATATAAATAGAGCCCACCCCTCAAAAGGAGGTACGGTGGCTTCACTTGGCAAACACCCCCTCACTTTTGCCTTAGGAAAAGAAGGAGAAGAAATGAGAGGACAAACTGCGCCGCTTCAGGGAGAAGGGCTACCGCATTGGGATAACACCGCTAAGGACCATGTCGTCGTCTGGAGGAGGGGTGCCGCCACGCAGAGTAGACGCCGCCGAGGACCGGGCCACTAGAAGCCGCCGACGAAGAGTGGTCGTCGTCGAGATCTGTTGTCTTTGCAGGGAAGTACTAGACGTCAAGGAACGGAGCCATTTGAGGAAAAGTGCAGAGCCGGAGCCGAGTAGTGTAGTAGCCTGATTCCTGAACAACGCCTAACCTATTGGAACCACATTGTGTTGATGAGTCGACCCTCAGAATACGGTTCTACGTCCCTGAGAACCTCGACCCTCGGAACAAAAATATTGGGAACCTTGTCGTAGAAGAAACGTTCCACGGTCCCTTGATTCTCTCGGACGACCATTAGATCGGTTCAAGGAAGGTTTTGGCGCGACATAATTGATTCAGACGAGGAGGGAGGAACATGGAGTGAGTGGTGAAGGAGAGGAGCTTCTGGACCCTTCTGAGGTACCTCCCGGAGGAACCAACCTTCCAAACCAGGGTATACTAAATGTACCCTTAGGTCGTACCGGCAAAAAATATGTTACCGTCCCATAATTCCATGATATATGTGGTAATGGGAAATAGCATTGTGGCCATCTGTAGGCCATAACTCTATCCGTGGTTTACTTAAGAAGCAATGTTTTTTAGAGTGTTTCCTGTTTTTAAATGAAGTTTTCAGGCACATATCAAGATGCAAATAAAAGTTGACTGACCAATATTCATTTGAATAAAAAGGAAAAATAATTGATCCAAGTTTGTGGAAAAAGAGAAATAAAGGTTGAAGAATATAGTTAACTTGTTGAAATTAATTCCTGATGGTGCTAGATGACTTTTCACCCTGTTACTTCTGCTTTTGTAGATCTCCATTTCGACAAGTCAGGATGCATGTCAAGTTGACGCTAAGATCAAATCAGCTTCTGTTAATTATGCTCTATATGATGGCTTCTTTGGTAGTTCTCCGGTATCCCCTACATTGAGATCATCCACTGCTCAGCTGCTAGAAGCTATCCTTACAAAGTGACACAGAAAATAATACTCCCTCTGTTCCTTGATATAAGGTGTATAGTTTTTCCAGAGAAATTCCAAAATATAAGGTATAATGCGATTTATGGACAATTTTACCCATCCAAAAATGAATCCTAATTTATAGGGTGTATTGTTTTCAATTTGTGTCTATTAGGAACTCTTATCTCTCAATTTTTTCTAGAAGAAGATGAGTCTACCGTATGCCAAATACCCATAACTTAATATTCATGCAGAAAACTATACACCTTACATTCAGAAATGGAGGGAGTATTGTATATTGTTCCTGAAGACAAAGTACAGAGAATATTGTAGTAGTTGTCTTGGATATTGCATCTCATATATTCAAACTGGCGGTGCATATATGTGTTAAACATTTGAAATATATTTGTAAGATGTCATGTGTTTATAACTGCCTGCTTACCGAAAGTTTTGCATTTATCACTCTTATACTTGATAGAATGGCTAAATGGGGTTGTTTTAAGGTATGTGGGCACCTGGCAGGACATAGTGTGTGTAATTTGGGCGAAAACAGATAGACGGCCTAGGGGCGTGTTTGGTTTCCTGCATGCCTTGGGCCAAGCCCCACGGATGCAAAATTAGATGTTTGGTGGGCTGCCCCGGTTTCACGTTTTTGCATAGCAGGAACCTCAAACCACACTTGGGTCTGGCCTGGAGGAACGACCGATTTGGCCGTTTCCGCTCACGTCCCTTAATCTCCTCCACTCTTCTCCACTTAGTGCCTCTTCAAATATACCACGAATCAAAATAAAGTGTACATGAAAATTATGCGCCTCGACGAGTAGGTTTCATTCCCGTGCTCGGTTTTGAAAATTAGGCGCCTCAATTTCGAACTGATGTTCGAAACTTTTTTAGATGAGTTTTGTCAAATTCGTCGCATTCGGTTGACCGTTTGAAATATCCTTCGACGAGCGTGTTCACCTCGACATTCCGCACAACTTTTGTGTTGTAACTTTTCTGTTTCGGAGGTCGTATACGAGTAGAGTTTGTACTTCATATATATGCATGTTTATACTGCGTGTAGCGCCGCCGCTCGCCGCTGTGAGCTTCACCGACGTAGTAGTAGCTATAGTGCTTGGTGTAACTATGTAAGCTCCATCGCAACCTCTATCACCGCACCACCGCCTCGCCATTCCTTCACCGTACTCAACACCGGTGTTGAGGTAGAGTGAGGTAAACTCACCACAAGAAAAGAGGTGAGAGTACGTGAAACAAAGATGTACACCAAACAGAGTGCTTCAAAACTCGTTTTCAGACAAACGGGACTGGCTGAGTCTTTGTGGGAAACCAAATGACCTATACAAAGTGGCCGAGACCTCGTTTTTCCGGGGCAGAACCAAATGGGTGAAAATCCATGCAGGAAACCAAACACGCCCTAGCCCATTCAAAACGGACTGGCAGGAAACATGACTTTTGGGTGTCTTCGTATGTGGGATGGATGGGGCGATCCTGAAGGTCTGAGGATGAGAGCATGTCCGTCGACGCTTCCATATTGTATCTATCATCCATAAAAATGTGTCCGCTCAGGTGCTGGAGACATGTCCGCCCCTATTGTAATGCTGATCTAGCATCACCCCCAAACGGCCTACCCTATATAGTTTTTGCCTACTTTTATCAATGTATTCATATTTCTATATATATGACAACAAACTAGATTGCATAGTTTTTAACAATAACAACAATTTGAATACGGAAATAATATAACTAGTACAAGAATTCAAATGTATTGTGCGAAGTTCGACTATATCATCTTATAGTTGGTGATGAGTTCCTTCTTCATGAATTTTCTGATGCATGGCGAGAAAATCAGAAAACTCCATCGGGATGCCTTGATGTGGTCGGCAAGAGTGGCATGGTAGTCAAAATGCCGATCAAACACCATACCAGCATCACACTCACTCTCCATGATTATGTTGTGCATTATAATACAAACATTCACGACCTCCCACATCTGATGTAGTGACCATGTTTGAGCAATGTATGGGACAAAAGCAAAATAAGCTTAGACTGCACCAAATGTTTGCTTCACATCCTTCCCGACACTCTCTTGTTTCGAGGAAAAAATGTGTTTTTTCAGACCATCAGGGTTACGAATTTCCTTCATAAATGTCGACCAACTAAGATAGATGCCATTGGCTAGGTAGTACCCCTGTTATATTGGTGGTCATTGATCTCATAGTTACACTTTGAAACTTGGCCTTCAACAAATTTCTGAAACAGCGGAGAGCATTGCAATATGTTTATTATGTCATTGTGAGAACGGACCATGCCGAAAAAGGAGTGTCAAATCAGCAGGTCATAATCTGCAACGTCTTTAAGTATTACACTACATGCATGCTCCAACATGACCTTTATATTCTTTCATTCTCAATGCATACAATCGATACTCCCAAGCATCTCGGGAAATCTTCTCGCTTCACCCTGTGACATGAGCCGATTTGCGTCTGCTGCATTTGGTGCTCTCTGATAGATCGGCCCAAACACATTCATCAGCACTGCACAAAACATGTACATGGCTTTAATTTATGTGGATTCAGACGTAGAGAGGTAGTTGTCCACAATATGTGCATCAAATCCATATGCAAGATATCGTATATTAGCAGTACATTTCTAAATAGATGAGAATCGAACTAGTCTGATGCAATCTTTTTGTAGTTGGAAGTAGGTATAATAATCCCGAACACCATACACAATGCACATAAAACACGTCCTTCTTCGTCCTAAAGACCGCCGAATTGGAATCGCACCTCGTGTTGGTTTCGTAGAAAAATAGTCACTAAATAGCATCACATAACCCATAGCACGGTTCTTATTTGATTGCTGCCTGGATTTCGATCCTCCTCATTTGGTAGGGGCATTCAGCCCCTCTTGCGCAACTAAACAAATGTCGAGAATTATCTAGTTCTTTTTGTCACCGACTCCGCTATTGACGTTCTCTTCTATCACTGGGAAAAACATGATCTTATCGTCACTATCCATTTATGAATCAAACAATGGAGTAATTGAAATTACAAACTATTCCACTTAGGTGAAAAAGCATCGACATCTTCCCACCAGTAGACTATGTCTTAGTCTGCAAACCTTGCAAATAAAAAATGAATCTAGTCTTTGTCGTTGTGAGAGGAGAATCAATGTGCAGAGATTCGTTGGCTAGCTCGACTCTCTTACGGGCACATGGCGGAAGAAGTCGCCGTATCTTGTGTTGTGCGGGCGTGCGTGCCTGAAACAAAACGATCCGTCTCAAGTGGCAGGTCAACGCATGCTGTGCTAGTAGCATCTCCACTCATCCACAGATCTCACGGCTGCACCGAGCACGTCGCCGCCGACGACGACGTGAACCGGTCACCGCACACTGGCCAAGTGGACCCCACAGGTTAGTTCTACGCCCACTCGCCTCTGCGAGACGTGCAATTCCCGCGGCGCACAACGTGGGCCCACACGTCAGACGGACACAGTCAGTCGTCGGCGCAGCAGTAGGGGATCGTCGTCGGATCGGGTCGAAACCCAACAGGTTCCCCGCGACGCTTTTGCCCCTGTTTTTATATCTCCTCCTTCCTCGCTGAGCAGTGCTCGCCGTCGTTGTCGTCGTCGTCGTTGCCTCGTTGGCATCAGCGAGTCAGGAGCGAGCCGAATCTCAGGGCGCCTACTCCCCCGTCCCCCTTCATCGGAGTGCTCGCTACGTCGGAGAGCCACCCGATCGAGGAACCAGCTCGGCCCCTCCTATCACTCTCTCCGGTGAGCGATCCAGATCTGCGTTAACCCTCCCCGATCTCGACCACCGCCACCAGTTTCACTTATGTTACTCGAGACATTCGTTGATTACGCGCGGCCGACTCTGCTAGTTGCTATCATCACGTAGTAGCATTTCTATTTATTTTTCTTCGGCGCCTTTTTATTTTACCGCGCAGTAGAACTCTTCGAATTAATGACTATGATGCGCTAGCTTCGGAGGCACCGCTGGTTCCGTTCATATGCTGGATTAGTTACTATGTGCACCTTGATTTTTGCCAATGATCGGTTCTTCTGAAGTTCTGATGCGTTCTTGTGGTCAAAACACATGTTTATGGGTTAAATTGGTGTTGCCGTCTCACCACCATTTTGGCAGCTAGGGGGTTCTTGCGGGTGCGCTTGGCAGATACCGGATGGGTAGGTTGATGGAGCGTTGTTGCTAAACCCTGATAGTGTTACAGTTGTGTTGATGGAGTTGCATTTTGGGTGATTTAGTACAAGTTGCATTCATGAGGATTTTGTTATTGCTGATTCCTGAATTCAGTCTCCATTTATGCGCATTTAACGACATTCGTATTATTTGGACTACTGCCTTGCACGACCGTAGTTGATTAGTGAGCTTCTGATGTGTATGCCTCTGATTAATTCCCGTTGGCCTGTCGATTAGGAAGGTATATGTCTTGATTGCCATGCAAGGGAGGAGGTGTACCTATGTTGCACGTTGACTTTGTTGTGGTGTCAGCAGAGCACTACTAGTGTGCTGATCACAGAATGATCCTAGTGGTGATTTTGTACGAGTAGCAGTTATCCCTTTTTGGGTTTTTATTGCAGATTAGGAGTGTCTTTTAACACAGGTTGGAATTTTCAGGGCGTGCTGCACTGGTCATAGATTGGCACTTGAGCGATTATTTCATTGGTGAAGGAAGCCACCTAGAGCAATGTTCTCCTTGGCCCATGGTCTATGGAAGTACATATTTAACAAGAAGGAGTTCCATGTTCTTATTCTTGGTGTTGACAAGGCTGGCAAGACAGTAAGTGCTCTAAACCTTTAAAAGATGAAATAGATAAGCTAATAATTTATTTCTACTTCTCTGTTTCAAGTTTGGATGATCATTTTGTTACTTGGGTATTCAGCTGTTCCAAATAAATGCACTCATGGTGTTACATTGTAAAGTTTGTCAAATCTATCAAGTCTGATCCTCAATATCTGTTAATTGATGACAGTTTCTTAGGGGAAGAGCAATTGATGATAATTTATTGTACATTCTAGCATACTATCTTTTGGTTTTATTATTTATTGATTGCACTGACTGGAAATTGCCTAATACATATTTTGAAATAGGTGTGTTATATGCAAATTGCTAGTAGTACTTGAATTTGTCCTTATATATATATATTACTACTCTATACTGGCATTCTGCATGTATCAACTTATTAAGTCCAACTTCCCTCCACCATGGACATGGTAAACTAGCCCACTATACCTTCTAGTTAACTTCTACGTCGGCTATATTTTGGTGTCCATGATGCTTTTCTTCGTTTATATTTTTAGATGTCTTCTAAGATGTGATGTCTACATTTATATGCTAACTTCTTGACAAAATATTAATATATTTCTAATATTCTACAATTCATTATATAGACATTATTGGAAAAGGTGAAATCGACTTATTTGAAAGGGGAAGGACTTCCACCTGATCGTATTGTTCCTACCGTTGGCCTTAACATTGGACGCATTGAGGATGCAAATGCAAAGCTTATTTTCTGGGATCTGGGAGGTCAGGTAAGATTGCTAATGCATTCTTTTGGACTGAAATACCAGTGGGATATTGGGACTCCTATTATGGTCGATTATCTGCTGACTAGGTTATTAGGTTAATTGGAGTTGCAACCTACCTGTTGTTTCAGATTTGTAGTATGTGGGGGATGTATACACTAAAATTGAACGACTATGATCTTGTAGCTTTAGGAGGTAGGCCACAGCATATGAGATACTCCTGGCGAAGTAGAACATCACAACTTTTGCTTATATTGTGAGTATGTGCGATCATGAATCTTTGTTGCGTATGTGGATAATGGAACAAGGGAAGGCTTCCTCCGCTTGATTACTTTTGGATCATTTTCATGTTTCCAACAGTGTACTATGCTTTGTCTGATAACGTAAAAATTAGGGAAGCATGTGATCTGGCCCATTGTTGGACCCATATCTGTTTTGTTCTTTGCCCATATTCTGTGTGCTAGTTACTCCCTCCGTTCCAAATTAGTTGACTTGGATTTATCCAAATATGGATGTATCTATACTTGTTTAGTGTCTAGATACATCCGTGTCTAGACAAATGTGTGTCAAGTAATTTGGAACGGAGGGAGTATTAGTTACACTGGTTGATACCACCTTCCGTTTGTAACGGGAACTCCTTATAAGCTAATCCATACATAAATTACCACCTACCAGTGAGATTCAATTTTACCTGTTCAGATTTATGACACCCGTTGCATGCTTGCTAGGTTGGGCTACGCACGATCTGGGAAAAATATTACCAAGATGCCCATGCTATAGTATATGTTATTGATGCTGCCGCTGAATCATCATTTGAAGATGCCAAATCTGCACTGGGTAAACTGTTTTTTTTTTCATCCGGAACTAACTACTGTATCACTGTTAGATGCGCAGAATGTTCTTGTTATATTCTGAATGACATCACTGAATAGAGACCTAACATATTATTCTTCAGAGAAGGTTCTTCGCCATGAGGATCTGAAAGGGGCACCGGTCCTATTATTTGCCAACAAACAGGTGAAACTTCTTTTTTAACTTCGTGAAATGACCTGTGAGTTGTTTATCTCCATGTTATGTTTTAGACCACCACAACATAATCTATGATTAAACCATTAAATAAGTGTGGTCCCTAGAGCAAAGTTAGCAGACCGATCGAAATAAGATGCTAGTGACGTGGGCCTACCCTTCGGGTGCCCCACCATGACGATACCTGGTGCACGTACAGACTAAGACCCACTTGGTGGCCTGCCAGCAGATTGCGCCTGAGGCCCATGAAGGGGGCCCAAGAAGACGGCGTATGCCCCAAGCAAGGCGAAGCTTATGCCGGTAGAGACCTACCTTACCTGTAAACCTAATCGGATGCAAACTCCCGAGACCCAACCTCCTATATAAAGGCTGGGAGGGCCGCCGATCTAGGTCACGCATTATTCCATCCACCAAGTCCTCGTGAGGTCGCATCTCGCCGGGACGCCATTGTAACATGTACACACCTCGATATCAATAACCAGACAAGCAGGAAGTAGGGTGTTACCCTCCGGGGGCCTGAACCTGGGTAAACTCCTTGCTTGTCAGCCGACGGATCTACCAGCGCTACAAACTCTCTCCCCCTCTAACGAAACCCTAGGTAGCATAACCATGGGATTTGATGTGGTCACCCCACGTCAGCTAGTCAAGTCCACATGCTACATCCAAAAGTGACCCACCAAATTAATATACATTGTGAGATATGTTATCTAAATCATTGACTACACATCAAAAAAGAGAGAAGGCTTGTCATTGTCTTTAAAGTACAATTTTGACTATTTAATTTTTTATATCTTAGTGAAAAATTAATTAGGGAAGTACTCCCCAGTTGCAACGATTAATCTGCTATTCCCATTTTATGTCTGCTTATTGTATCACTTTCTTTTGTAAGCTGAATTGCCCTTGTTTTTCTGTTATTTTAGTAGATAATAATGATATAAGTTCTGACCTAGCTGACCAATATATAATGTAGTTTAGAGAGGTGGTGGCTGACCTGGGGGAGATGCACAACTTCTGTCTATTCTTCTAGGGTTTCTCACTGAGGGTCACGTACATATATCAGCTCCTGAGAGGCTGAGAGTAAATGGGCCACATGGGCCAGAAACATAAAAGCCCCCTTTTAACAGTTCAACACTCTCCCTCAAGATGGGTGATAGATATCTATCATCCCCATCTTGTCACATGCCAAATTGTAATCCTTTGCTCCCAGTCCTTTTGTTAAACAATCTGCAATCTGTTGTCCGGTGTTCACATAATCAATCTTGATAATTCCAGCATCTATTTTCTCCTTGATAAAAAATCTGTCAATCTCTACGTGTTTGGTTCTGTCATGTTGGACCGGATTATTTGCTATGCATATGGCTGACTTGTTATCACACCAAACATTCATGTGTCCATCTTTTAGCACCTTTAACTCACTTAAGAGATTTCTTACCCAGAGCATATCACTCAATCCTTGAGACATGGCTCGGTATTCTGCTTCAGCAGTTGACTTTGATACAACTGGTTGTTTTTTGCTTCTCCATGACACCAAGTTACCTCCAACAAACACGCAGTATCCTGAAGTTGACCTCCTGTCATCAAGGCAACTTGCCCAATCAGCATCGCTGTAGCCATCAATCACTAGGTGTCCATTACTTCTGAACCACAGACCCTTTCCGGGAGTCCCTTTTAGGTACCTCAAAATTTGATATACTGCATCGAAATGACCCGTCCTAGGCTCATGCATATATCTACTTACAATGCTCACAGCAAAAGCAACGTCCGGCCTCGTATGACATAGATATAGCAGCTTTCCTACGAGTTTCTGATAATTTTCCTTTTCCACCAATTCCCCATCTTCAGCTGTTATTCGATAATTTGTATCTATAGGAGTTGCGGCTGCTCGGCACTGCATCATTCCTGTTTCATTCAAGAGATCGAGTACATACTTGCGTTGCATCAATGCTATGCCTCTTGCCGATCGAGCAACTTCTATACCAAGAAAATACTTGAGTTGGCCAAGGTCCTTCACCTCAAATGTGTTACTTAGACACCGCTTCAGTCTAACTATTTCAGCTTCATCATCACCAGTAATTATAATATCATCCACATAAACAGCCAGAATAGTAATCTTATGATATGAATGTTTGTAAAACACCGTGTGATCACCATTACACTGTCCATATCCCATATCACACACAGCCCTTCTAAACCGATCAAACCAGGCCCTTGGAGATTGTTTCAGACCATAAAGAGCCTTTTTCAATTTGCACACTTTACCTCCATTTCCTGCTGCAGCCATTCCTGGTGGCACCTCCATATACACCTCTTCCTGTAGATCACCATGCAAGAAAGCATTTTTTACATCAAGCTGATACAATGGCCATCCAAAATTTGCTGCGCATGATATCAGGATCCTCACAGTGTTCATTTTCGCCACAGGAGCAAAGGTTTCATCATAGTCAATGCCATATACTTGACTATATCCCCTTGCAACCAGCCTTGCCTTATACCTTTCTATTTTCTCTTCAGGATTTTGTTTGACTGTAAATACCCACTTGCATCCAACCGCTCTCTTTCCCTCCGGTAAGACAGTCAACTCCCAAGTTTGATTCTTCCTCAATGCTTCCAACTCTTCTCTCATAGCTGCACACCATTTAGGGTCTTGTTGTGCTACTCTCCAATCAGTAGGAGTAGACACTAATTGGAGAGACGCAACAAATGTTCGATAGGAGAGAGACAAGGCTTCATACGAAACATAGTTGCTAATGTCATGAACATTAAAGCCATACCTATCCACGGATCTGCTTGTAGCTGCTCTAGTCCCCTTTCTAAGTGCAATTGGTAACTCCACAGACCTCTCACTCACATTTGAATTTGCATCGGGCTGTGCACTAGAAGATTGTTCTTCCTCTTGCATGTGTAGCTCCTCCTCCAGGTGATTGTCCTCCCCCTGCTCAACATTCTCCCCCGTTCAACAATCTCACGGCGGTGCCTCCTTGTGTACACACGAACCTGTTGTTCTTGGCCCCGTTGTTGCGCAGTTGCACCATCAATTTCAGGAGTTGGAATAGAGATGGGGATCGATCCAATCATCAACGGAGGATATTTCCTCTCTGTAGGTGTTACTGTAGCTCCTGGTGTGACTGTACTCTCCCCTCTTGACCATCAGTCAAAGGAGACAGATGATCAAGCCCTTCGAACAACATGCTCAAATCTGTTTTCTCGCCATAAAAGGGTTCAGCCTCACGAAAGGTAACATTCATACTCACAAACGTTCTGCGCTCAGTTGGATTCCAGCATTTGTATCCCTACTGCCCAGAAGGATAGCCAATAAAGATGCATTTCACAGCCTTGGGGTCAAGCTTGCACACTGAGGGTCTGTGATCTCTAACAAAGCAAGTGCAGCCAAAAACCTTGGGAACAACATTGAACTTGTTTTCACCGAATAGAAGCTCACATGGAGATTTCATGCCAATAACCCGTGAAGGCATGCGATTAATAAGATAGGTAGCAGTTAGAACAGCCTCACCCCGCAAAAATTTAGGTACATTCATAGTGTACATGAGTGACCGAGTTACCTCCAATATGTGGCGATTCTTTCTTTCAGCCACTCCATTCTGGGGAGGTGTATCCGGACAGGAAGTCTGGTGCATGATGCCTTTCTCTGATAAGAATCCTCCAAATCTCCTGTTAACATATTCTGTCCCATTATCAGTTCTAAGCATTTGCACCTGCACCTTAAATTGAGTGTTCACATATGCACAGAAGTCCTGGAAGCACTGAAACACCTCATCTTTGTGTCGTAAGAGGTACACCCAAGTCATGCGAGTATAGCAATCAATGAAGGTTACAAAATATTTCATTCCACTAATAGACATACTGGGACATGTCCATACATCAGAGTGCACAAGGGTGAAGGGAGCTATACTTCTGAGCCCCTTACTCACATAAGTTGTTCTGGTATGTTTAGCATACTCACATGCATCACATTTTAGTTTACTCATGTCTACTCCACTCATTACATCAGGAAAGGCTCTAATCATCTTATCAAAAGAAATGTGCCCCATACGGCAATGGTGAATCATGGCCTTGGTCTCCTTGTCACCTTGGACCGCTGCGAGCACCACCGAGTATCCCAGGAACTCGGGCTTCTCTCGGTCCAGGTACCATAGCCCTCTACGCCTGATTCCTTCCCCAAGCTTCCTTCCAGTCCTCCTCTCCTGAATCAAACACATTTGCTTATCGACAGTAATGCGACAATCGATCTGATCAATCAAATTACTCATTGAGATCAAGTTCACTGGAAATGCAGGCACATATAGGACAGAGGATAACTTTATGTTAGTTGAACAGTTGACATCACCAACACCTTTTACAGGTTGGGCAGTACCATCTGCTGTTTGAATGGTTTCGTGATATGTTGAAGGATATTGATTGTATAACTCAAACTCTCTAATATTACCCGTAACATGCCTTGAGGCTCCACTATCTAGTACCCAGCCAGAATCTAGCTTATGAGCAGCTAGAGAGGCTTTTTCAGTGTTACCTTTGTCGGTGTAGACAAAGTGGGCAAACTGGCCGAAGCTTGTTTCTCCTTGCTGTCCACCTTTCTTCACTTGTCCAGATACACTTCCTTGATTTTGAGAAACTGTTGATTGATCTCCCTCCATGACTGTCATATTAGCTCTAGGACCTCCTTGTGGACCACCTGAGTTGTGATAGTAACTTCCTCCATATCTGCCTCTAGTTGCACCTCTATAGTATCCCCTGTTGTGCCTGCTGCCTCTGAAACCTCCTCTGCCTCGACGCGGTGGAGCAGTGCATTGATGGCTTAGGTGACCATTCACTCCACAAGTGTAGCAGTCCCTAGTCTCTTGCCTCTCAGACACGTGATATGAAGGCCCTTGTGTGAATTCTCCCTTTTCATTGCATTTCAGTCTTGTCTCCTCTTGCGTAATGGCAGCGATAGCAGATTCAAGTGAAGGTAACTGAGTTTGGTGCATCAGACTTGCCCTTCTATTCTCAAAGTTAGGATTCAATCCCTTTAAAAACTTTAGCACCCGTCTGCCTTCAATCCATTTCTTTGCTGCCACAACACATTCAGAATGAGCTAGCACCAAAGGATCGAGATGATCCAAATCTGCCCATAACTGCTTCAGTTCCCCTACATAGGTCATCACTGATTTTTCACCTTGAGTCAGATCATGCACTCTGTCCTCAAGTTGGGAAATCAACATCACATTTCCCTTTCCAGAATACATCTGAGATAAAGCTTCCCATACCTCCTTTGAAGCAGAAAGTGCTTCAACTGATGCAGCAACCGATGGAGTTAAGGAGCTGAGCAGCCACACAAGTATACCTGAATCAGTAGTGCTCCATTTCTTCCACTCAACACCTTTTTTGTCTGCAGGTTCATCAACTTCTCCTAGCACATATCCTTCCACAGCCTTCATCTTCAGTAGCAACAGCCCTCTTCTGGACCAGCTCAAATAATTGCTAACCCCCTCCAGTTTGACCTCATTTGGCGTCAATTCCAGCTTCTGCACTCCCTCTGCCCGAGCTCCATCTGCTGCCTTGGCCGTAGCAGCACCTTCTCTATTTCTGGCGGTGAGAATATCCGCCAGCCTGTCCAGCGCCTTCGTCACGTCGTCTCCCATGGTTGAGCTGTGCCACAACACTCCCTTGATGCAGAACTACCAGATCCGCTGCTGCTCCATCTCCATCTTCAACCTTAGCTCTGATACCATGTAGTTTAGAGAGGTGGTGGCTGACCTGGGGGAGATGCACAACTTCTGTCTATTCTTCTAGGGTTTCTCACTGAGGGTCACGTACATATATCAGCTCCTGAGAGGCTGAGAGTAAATGGGCCACATGGGCCAGAAACATAAAAGCCCCCCTTTTAACAGTTCAACATATAACATGGAAAATACTATATTATTCATTAATGGATCTTGGGAGTTGGTTCACATTTACTTTTACAAACTAGGATCCATATGAATATGTCAAATAGCTTATTTGTCTTATGTTCTCATATTGGGATTTGCTTCAATTTGTTTGAGCAGGATTTACCTGGAGTTTTCTCTGACGAAGAATTGAGTAGACATATGCATCTTAAAGAGCTAAATGAGAGGCCATATAGATGCCAGGCTGTATCTGCTTATGATGGGTGAGAATCCCCACTGTTCTCCTAGACAGATATTAGTTGAAAAAGTTCTCTGATTTAGTCAGAGAAGGCTTTTGCTTTACTGATGAGCATTTGGTGTGGTATGTCTTGCATGTTTGCTCTGTCGTTTTAATGGAACACTAATCTTTTTCTGGCAGGAAAGGGATCAAATCCGGCATAGACTGGCTGGTGGAGCAGATGGAAAGAAGTAAACGTACTGAGGTTCTAAGGAAGCGTGCAGGTGTAACCGGGCAGATGTAGAAGGTTGACCGATATGTCTCATCATTGATTACTCTTTTGTGAAAGAGCTGAGTCATTTGATGTGGAAGGCTTCTATTAATCTGCATGATTATGCATCTCGGCGGCAATTTTCGGTTACAAGGTTAACCCTTGCACACTGCCCAGGAACGCGGAGCAAATTGTTTAGGTTGTGCAGCTATTGTGCTGTGTTGATGGTGAGGTGATTCATTTGGTTTTTGTGCATGACATTCTTCTGTATCGAGGAGTAGTGTTGGTGTTCATATGATTGCTTCTAGAAAGTGTTGGTATAGAGGGGTCAAAGAGCGTTTCAGTCATGTTCTTTGTGGAAGGTTAAAGAAAATATAGAAAAAATCTATTGTAATTGTGAGTTATATGGCTTGACCTCTGGACTTGAATTATAGAGTTAGAAGCTTAAAATTTACCGCCGAAATGAAAGTTTGAATTCGTGACCTTCTGACCATCGGATTTGGCATAATGGATACTGATGCATGGTGAGCTTTTCTCCGAATTTCAGCTGTATGCGGCAGCATTGCCTTGCCAGCAGAATTTCAGCTTTTCTCTATGTATTGAGTGATGCAATCAAACAAATTTTGGTGTAAGCATCCTGTAAGATTTGAATGAGCATAGCATTTAGGTCACGTGTTTTCCCTGTTCTTGTGCTTTTGAAGTAAAAATAATAATATATACAGCAAGACCCTGTTTGTTTCTAGGGATTTTGTGGGGATTAATGGGAATAATCCCACAAGGATTGGGTGAAACCGCGAACTTCACCCAATCCCCATTAATCCCCAATCCACTAGGGAGAGGTAGTGTTTTGGTATTGAAGAAAATACATTAGAGTTTGGTGAATTCTGGGTAAAAGTGGGGATAAAACCAATCAAATACACTAGAAAGAAACAAACGTCCTTTTAGAGATACATCGGGATTTGGGGTTTGACTGTGATAATCCCCACCAATCCGCACAAATACTTTAGAAACAAACAAGGCCTTAAGTGGATGAAAATCTCCAAAATAGATTGCAAACGAATCATGAATTGTTACAAAAAAAAAGCCCAGGATGCAAATCTAGTGAAAGAAATTGACCAACAAAGAAAAAAAAATCCAGTTAGCATTTTCTGATAAACTAATGACGGAGCTTTAAAAACTGCCCATATACTTTTCAGGATAGGAAATAAACGGTTTCATAAATTGATGAAGAGAAACAAAATTTGCCTCATGCTAATGATATCCCCTCCAAGCTCATACAAGTATCTTCAGTTCCAGCAAAGGGTGTTTGGGGAAACTGGCTCTTGTTTGTGAAAGACAGCTGTTTATCTACCTGAAGAAACAGCATATGGCTTGGTCCAATGTTAAATCGACCCAAATGGTTAACACGTAGATATTAGATGCAATGCAAGGAGCCTTTTAATCACAAAAGGGAACCTCCAAAGCTAAATGTACAAGCAACTAAACTCACATCAGAACTTGGCCTAATTAGCACCCCACCAAACTGTTTGATGAGAGATCCAAGTGTCGACTGGTTCAAGGAGAAGGCCAAAAAGAAGATGGCCACAAGAACTTGTATAGGGGTATTTATGATATTGCCTTTGCCTAACAGAAGACAAATGCTAGGCAATGGCGAAAATATGTTCCAAATAACCACACTGATTATTTCAAATGCCGTCATCCTCACAATTCTCTGTAAGAATGACACAAAATACTACACAGATTGCTACAGAACTAACCCTAATCTCTTAACACTAGTATTGCCAAAGAAATGATGGTAACAGGAAAGACAATTGGTTTCATGATTCTCTAGTCAACTACCGTAGCCACCTTTGTTGCTTCAATACAAAGTTCCACTTAACATGATTAGCAGCAACTCGTTTCTTTATCTTCCATGCATAAATTTCACCTAATTATCCATGTTTCTCCGTGTGTGCATGTGTATACTTCAAATTATTTGATTACCAAATCCAGAATGTGATTTAGAGGAAGGTAAAACTGCATAATGTAGGTGTCTCTGCGAATTATAAAAGAATCTTTCACTATCAAAGTACTTAACTGCACCATCTCAGCCTCACAGGAATTGGAATAAAATCTAAGAAAGCCACATCATACAAATCTAAACAATCATCAGCTTAATACGAACTGCAATAAAATAAAATAAAATAAAACCCAAACCACAAAGGTCACAGTAGGCTTAGTAACTAGATCCTGGTTAAAGCAGACCATTTTGCGGTCAGCAATATACCATGAGATGTAGACCATTACGATATTAACAATGTACCATGAGATGATTATGATACTGATTTTGCAAGAGACCAAGTATTGCTCAATTTCAGTACACTGAGAGTTAAGGCATCTTGTTAGTCTAAAGGATTGCTGCCAGCTTCAATATACATGATTTTGGGCAATGAACTTCTTTGCCATAAATAGTGTAACATTGAAGTTGATCACAATACTGATACTGATCCTAAATTTGCTAAGGCTTCGTTTGGATGTTGGTATTGAGAGTCTTGGAATTGAATTGGGTTCAAGTTTTCTGAATTCCGTTGTTTGGATGTCCTTGGAATTTGGAGTTGGAATTGTGGCTCAATTCCTTGGAATTGAAGGACAACTAAAAATGGCTCTTCTTGATTCCGAGCCTTACCCTTCCGAATTGGATGGAATTGGTTGCACCAAGATTTCAACTAGCAATTCTTTGTACATCCAAACATCAGAATTGGTATTCATGCCCATTTCAATTCAGATGCTGATTTGGAATTGAAACCAATTCAATTCCAAGGCTCTCAATACCAACATCCAAACGCACTATAAACAATCATGCGATCATGATGAATCAAAATCAATAGTATAAGGAATATAGGTTATAAACGAAATCCTAGGAAAGCATATTGAAAACATTGAAGTATCAACTTCATCGTAAAATGACGAACTTGGTATTGTCAAGTCAATCAATATCATATAGCTAATATATGCCTCTGAAACAACAAAAAAAAACGTTTGTATTGAGGAAGAAAAGCCAGCTTCACTTACTTGCTCATTTGCACTTAGAGACTTCTCTATCCATTGTGGATCCTTGAAGAAAACAAAGTGACATGGCAAGCATTACCGATCAAACAACGCTCAGTCTATGAAGCATTATTTTCATCACAAGAAATACCCCAAGTTTGTCTGCCAAAGACAATACATATCCTGACAAAGCTGGAGATACCACATAGACACAGTACTTTGATGGCAGCCTAAACGGAACAACTCAAATGCTAGCTAAGTGACTACAACAACAAAGTACACAACTACTACAAGGTGAGATAATAACACAACAACACGAAATACAACAAGATGGGTAAGGGCAGTCCTTGTAACATCTGTTCCGACACCGGCTAATCATACAATACTTCAGCACCACAAGAAGCCATGGCAACAATCACATCATTCTCCCAAGATTATCCACCCTCAAGAACGGCAAGTTGTGTAAATGCCCCAGATTCCCTAATATATCCTCGGTCGGATCAACATCCAAATGGAAACTGCCCAGGTCCTCAACCCCTCCAGTGACATTTCCCCTGCTATTACCATCTGTAGCATGTGCCTCCTCATTGATGTTAATCCCTCTAACCTCCTCTGTCTGTTCATCTCCACCCTCCTCATCCTCAGCCCACCCATCCTGTCCAAGCATCGACGCATCAATGCCGCTCTCCACACCACCACCAAAAGACCTCCTGGGCCCCGCCCCAACCTTCTTCCGGGCAGTTGTCTTCTTGACCCTACCTCTGGATGATCCACCACGACCACGAGCACTCCCATTCTGCGGCTGCCGGTCATTGCTGCCTCCACCACGGTTACCATAGTTCCTAGCAGTGGCGCCCCCATCACTTGGCGCATTGTTCCAAGGGAAGACCTTGAAAAATGGCTTCCAGTTGGCACCCAGGTCCGCCGCGTTGGGGAAACCCAGGGGAAAGAACCCCCAAGTACAGTGGTACATATCCGTGCCCGGCACGATGGACGGCGGGGTAGGGATCTCAGCAGCCACGAACCCCCGGCGGCAAGACTCGTTGGGGCACTTGAGCGCGCGGCCGACCAGCTGGCGCGGGTACTGGTGGACATAGCAGCAGAACGGGCATGCCGTCCAGAAGTCCGCGGCCTCAGTTGCGGGAGCGGCGGCGGCGGCAGCGGCAGGCTGAGAGGGAGCATCGGGAGTGTTGGTAGGAGTGGAAAGAGATTGCCTGCGTGATGGATCTGAGAGCACGTTGTAGGCGTCGTGGACGATGCGCAAGGCGACGTCCGCACAGGGGTTGGGGTTGCTGGGTTGGAGGAGGAGCGCGAGGCGGCGGAAGGCGCGGGAGATGGTGGCTTGGTCGGCGGTTTTGGAGGGCACCTGAAGGACGGCAAACGGGTCGGGCTCTCCGCTGAAGAGCATCGCCTGGGAGGCGAGGAGGACGTCAGCGACGGCGAGGAGCTCGTCGATGCCGGGGAGGAGCGGATCCGCCTCCACCGCGCGCTCGGCGAAGCGCTTGCTGCCGACGAGGTCGCGCGCAGCGAGAAGCTTCGCGGCAATCTCCAGCCATCGGCCCGCCTGCTCCGTACCGCCGGCGTCTCCGCCTGCTCCACTACCGCCGGCGCCGACAGAGAAGTTCATGGTTTTGGGGAAAAAATGGCTTCGCTTTGCTCTTTTTGGGTGACAGCTTTATGACGCGAACATGGGTGTCATTTCGTCCGATTCCGGGTATAAAAGCCATTTTATGGGAGCGCATTTAGTTGTTTCATCCGTATATCCGATGGTAGACAGCACAATATGGATAAAAGCTTTGACAGAAGGGGTCAAACCCTACCCAAACCCAGCTGTGTTTTCTTCCCAGTTTTTTTTAGGGTACGTTTTCTTCCCAGCTCCATCGTAGGTCCGCGGTGTGCCCATCTGGGCCAGAGCGGCCGTGGGCCAGAGCGGCAGCATGGCCAGCGCGAAGGCGGGCTAGGCGCAGAGGACACCCCGTTGCAGATGGGCATGGTGGTGCGGCGGCGCCAGCTTCTGGGCTGATGAAACTTGTCTGAGACGCGCGGTGGTACACGACATGACTCCGGTTCAAACTAAAAAAACGACGCTGACTGGTTCTAGCAGTTGGGGCAGGTGTGTGACTATGTTTTCGATATAGGTGTGTGATTTCTTCATAAGAAAGTCCTTCTCGACATTCGTCGGTGCCGGTGACAACATTGTTCTGTGTTGGTTGCGTGATCGAGGAGATCTGATACGTTTCAAACGTATCTATAATTTCCGATGTTCCATGTTGATATTATACCAATTGTTACATGTTTTATATACACTTCATAACATTTTTATGCATTTTCTGCGACTAACCTATTAACAAGATGCCACAGTGCCAGTTCCTGTTTTCTGCTATTTTTGTATTCCAGAAAAGCTAGTCTGAAAATATTCTCGGAATTGGACGAAACTTGGACAGAACCTCCTATTTTTCCAACACGAAGACGGAGTCCAAAGGAGAGATGGAGGAGGGCCACGAGGCACCCACACCATGGGGCCGCGCGAGCCCCCTGCCGCGCCGTGGGGTGGTGTGGGGCCCACGTGGCTCTGCAGCCGCCGCCCTTTCGCCTATTTATTCTTCCCAACGCGAAAACCCTAAATACCCGAGCCATTATCCACGAAAAGTTCCAGAGACGACGTCACCGTCAACCCTAACTCGGGAGGGTTCAGAAGCTCTTCCCGGCACCCTGCCGGAGAGGGGAATCATCGCCGGAGGGCTCTACATCACCATGCCTGCCTCCGGAGTGATGTGTGAGTAGTTCATCCTTGGACTACGGGTCCATGGCAGTAGCTAGATGGTTTTCTCTCCACTTTATGCTATCATGTTTAGATCTTTTGAGCTGTCTATCATGATCAAGATCATCTTATTGTAATGCTACATGTTGTGTTTGCTGGGATCCGATGAATATTGAATACTATGTCAAGTTGATTATCAATCTATCTTATATGTTATTTATGATCTTGCATGCTTTCCGTTACTAGTAGATGCTTTGGCCAAATAGATACTTGTAACTCCAAGAGTGAGTATTTATGCTAGATAGTGGGTTCATGCCTCCGGTAATCTGGGACAGTGACAATAACTTCTAAGATTGTGGATGTGCTGTTTCCACTAGAGATAAAATAACCGATGCTTAGCTTAAGGGTGCGCCGTTAGGTCTAATGCATTTGTTTACATTACGCACATTACTTAATGTAATTATCCGTTGCTTGCAACTTAATACCAACAGGGAACTCGGATGACAACCTGGCGGTGGATTATTAGTCATAGACGCTGTTGGGTAACGGTCTATGTATTTTGTCGTAATGTCCACATGAATATCATAGTAATCATCATGTCATATATATGCATTGTCATGCGCTCAATATTTTGTCAATTACCAAGCTGTAATTTGTTCACCCAGCATGTTAGTTATCTTTTATGGAGAGACACCACTAGTGAACTGTGAATCCCGGTCCATTCTTTACACTGATAATACAACCAACTGCAAACATTGTTCCTTTTTCATTCTCTGCAATTTACTACTGTTTTCCACACCATATGTTTAATCCTTTGTTTTCAGCAAGCCGGTGAGATTGACAACCTCACTGTTTCGTTGGGGCTTAGTTTGATTGTGTTGTGTGCAGATTCCACGTTGGTGATCGTAAACGGTGCCACCAACAACCTTCAGAAGTGATTTCTTTCTCCTATTGGTCGATTAAACCTTGGTTTCATACTGAGGGAAACTGCTGCTACACTGTTTCATACCTTTCTCTTGGGGTCTCCCAGCGAACGTGTGATCCATGCAATCAAGCTCTTTTTCTGGCGCCGTTGCCGGGGAGCAAGAGGATTTCTGCAAGGGGAGTTTCACGCTTCCAATCTCTTTACTTTGTTATTGTCTTGCTTAGTTTATTTTTTATTTAGTCTTGTTTGCTTTATTTATAAAAAACACAAAAAAATTAGTTACTTTTATTTTCAAGTTGTTTTCTTTCTGTTTTGTTTTAATTTTGCTAAAATGAGTACCCCTGAGAACACTAAGTTGTGTGATTTCACTAGCACGAACAACAATGATTTCATTAGTAAACCTATTGCTTCACCTGCTTCTAATGCAGAATTCTATGAAATTAAACCTGCACTTTTAAATCTTGTTATGAAAGAGCAATTCTCTGATGTTAGTACTGATGATGCTGCTGCTCAACTTAATAATTTTGTTGAACTTTGTGAGATTGTAACATCCCAAAAATATTAATCAGTATTATTATTCCAAAAATGAGAGCCAACAAAAACTTTTGCTTAATTATATGTGTTGATCTCATATTGTTGCTTGTGTTGTTTATTTCTTGCTAGTTGTATGTTGTTTGCTCTAAACAAAGACAGGAAGAAAAGATGAGAAATAAAGTAAAAAGAAAAGCAAGAAAATAAGGTGACAAGTGTCACATAAAATTCTCCAAGTGAGAAATTGTTTTCCTTTACAATAAAACTCAGAGGAGTGGTAATGTAAACACTCCCATGTTGTCCTTACTACTTTTCTATCTCCAACAATATTTTAAATTAGTTTTAAAATTCAAAAGTAAAATTCAATTGGAAATAAAACCAAATTCAATAATTAAAACCCTATGAACAAAAATGATTTAAAACATTTTATTTTGTAAAGCCAATTTTTGTGAAGCTTCTGCATGCCATGGGAAGGCTTCACAAATTTTCTTGAATTTTTATAAATAGATTTAGTGCCCTAATTAAATTCAGGAAAAGCTACTGGTTTGAAAAATAAAAGAAAGAAAGAAAAAGGAGAGAAGCCAGGGGGTTTTCTGCAAAACCTTCTTCACCTACCTCTCCGTCGCCGTGTCGACGCCGCACGCCGCGCGCCGCGCCGTTCCCCGGGCCCCCCAGGCCCCCCTTGCTCGCAGCCGTCCACGCTCCGTGCCTCTGCAGCCGCCGCAGTCGCTCGAGCACCTCCCTTGACCCAATGCCGCCCCTGTCCCCTGTATCTCCGCCGTGGTTGAACGGACGGCGACCGGCCAAATTGGCCCAGCTCGCTGCTCCCCGACACGCACGGTTCGGCCAGCGCCTTCTAGAACGTGCCCGGACCCCGCTCGACCTCGCAGCGCCACGCCTCGTGCACCGCTGCCTCGAATTCGAGCCGAAAGATCGCCGGTGCGCCATGGACACGGCCGTGCGCCCCGTCCACGATACGCGGCTCCCGCGCTATAAAACCCACCTCGCACCCCTCTGGAAGCAGCACACCATCCCACTCCCTCGCTCCCCCTCTCCAATTTCACCGTGAGCCGCCAGGAGGGCGTGCCCTGCCGAAGCTCTGCCGCCGTCGAGGTCCGTCGTGGCCGCAGCGCCTCACTGCACCTTTCTCCCCTCCAACCCCTCTGCACTGCTTTCCCAACTTCACCACACTCACGCGCATCGTTTCCCCTCTGGTTCGTGCACAGGAACGCCGTAGGGAGCTCGCCGGAGTTGCTGTCGTACCCGTGCGAAGTCCGGAAGCTCGCCGTGGACGCTGCGCTCCGTCCCAGCAAGCAGGACTCGACCAGAAGCTTCCCCAACGCCGCCGCCGTCGTTTCGCGTCGTCGCCAAGCCTTCCCGAGCCCTCTAGGTGAGGTTTTGCCCAACCTCGCCGTCGCCGGAGCCACGGCACCGACCAGAAATGGTCGTCGCCGATGGTTTCGTTGCGGGCCGTTGGATCTCCATCCAACGGTAACTTACCGTTTCGATTAGAGAGAGAGAGAGAGAGAGAGAGACTGACAAGCGGGCCCCGCTCGTCAGGATTTATTAATTTCCCCGCGTGCACTGTGCCGCTGACCAGTGGGTTCCCCATGTCAGCAATTTCAACATTATCCACAACAGTGGATTTTCCTAATTTAAATTCTCTGAAATTTTCAGTACTGATATGAACTTTAAATTCAATATCTTGAGATTTAGGAATCCAAATAAATCAAACTCAATTGTTCTGAAAATTATGAAAATGTTTAACCAACCCAATTGGTCTCATGTCATTTAATTAAATAAATAAAAAGTATTATTAAAAATACTACAGAAGGTTTAAATTCTAAACTTGTTTGTTTCTGATACTCTGTTAGTCCAAATAATTCCAAACCAATTTTGCTAGCTTAGTACTGCCATGTATTAGCTTCCCTAATTTTGGTAGAATTATTTGTGCAGTATTAATTGTTTAGTATAAGTTGAAGTTTAAACCCTTCTGCACTCAAACATTTAAATATGTTTAATGGTTAACCCAAATGATTAGGACCAATTTTGTTAGGTCACATTTAGTCATGTTTAGTTACCCCTAAAAGGATTTAATTTTAGGAGCAACAGAATTTAATTGGTAGCTAAAACTTGATTATTAAGCTTCTGGATTCAAACAATGTGTAGGGAGTTTGGTAACTCAAATTAATCCAAACTCAATTGTGTTGTCTTCTACACATCAGTAGCTTTCTATAGAATTTAGTTTGTATTTTTGTGACCAACAGAACTCAAGTTGTGAATTAAACATGTTCCACAAGTTTCTGCCATAGTTTGAACATAATAAATAATGTTTAATTCAATATTTTGAAACCAAATTGTATGGTTTGATGTGGGCAGTAGCTAATTGTGATGTTTGATTGATATGTTGTGATGCTTGCTTGAGTAGTTTAGTAATTGTTTGCATTGCTTGTTTGACGTTTAGACGAGAACGTTGCCGGAGTCTACGAGGAGGGGGAATTCTCTGATCATCAAGCACAAGAACCCGAGAACTTTGCCGAGCAAGGCAAGCTACTCCCTGAGCTTGCACCTAAATACATATGCATCTACTTTGATCAAATGATTTACTCTTAAGGCAATGGTTTACAAAACCTTTTCGAAAAGTATATGGATATTATTTTGCCACCCTATGTAGTAGCTTATATAAAACTTTAGGATGGGAAACAATGTTGTTTATTCAAAACTCCTTTAAAAAGACTTGTGTGGTTATGGAATACCGAGATGTCGGTGTGAAGTAAAGAAGTGGAGAATGGTGATGTTTATGAAAAATGCACATTGTGTCCTAGTACTATGACAACCAATCTTACCCTGTGCGACCACATCTACCCACATATGGGAAAGGGCGTAGTCATATAATTTGCTCATATTAGTATGGGATGCCTCAACAACGAGGATGACCTCGTTCCATGAGGGGATGGTTTGGTGACCTACCCCTGACCTGGGTCCTAACACGATGGTGGGAGGATTGAAGGGTTCGCTCGCCGGGCAGAACTACGAGTCCTCACACTTAGGTTTCCCGACGGGGAATCTGGACTGGGTGTTGATGGAAAGGATGATAAATTCGTAGCGGTAGGGTCCTATACTAGCATGAGCAAAGGACAGGCTATGGTCGGCGGCTTACTTCGCATACACCTTGTATGGCGAGACGTGGCAGACACGATGAGTTGCCGGATGGATGGGGGAAAAGCGTGCTACCTCTGCAGAGTGTAAAACTATTCGAATAGCCGAGTCCTCGGATATGGACAGTTGGGAGGCTGTCCTAGACCATGTGCAAGTTTTTGGAAAAGCTTTTAAGTTTAAAAGAAACTGAAATGGTGATGGTGTTACACAGCTATACCAAATGAGTGGTATGAGTTGTTGGAATAAATGGACCATGGTGAGCCATGGTCAGAAAAGGAGGAGTTTTGGAGAAACAAAATGAGATGGTGACTTCTTTCAAAGAGTTATAAAACTCTTCTTACCTTTTTCAATAAAGATATAGAGATGTTTTAAACAATAAAAGTTGTAAGTTAAAATAAAACTAGTGCATACTCATGTTGGGGTAGTTTGCGAGTACATTCAAATGTACTCATATTGGTTTCGTCCCTGGCTATTGTCCTAGCCAGACTACGAGGAGGAGCACTACGCCGAGCAGGAATATGGCGACTTCTACGCAACTAAGGATCTCCACAAGTCAGCTGCCTGTCGGGTCGTCATCGTTAGAATATGATGTCTACTACGCCGTAGCTTCCGCTGATATTTTGGTTTGGCCCATGAAGGCACCTATGTAAGAACTTGGTCTAAATGACCATTTATGTAAGACTTTTATTCGGTATGTAATGGATGTAAACTTTGGTATCCAATTCGGATTATGTGCAACGACAGACTGATCACGGGATCGTTGTGTTAAGCATAATCGGGTATTTCGGACAGCTAGTCCGGGGTCCCCACAGACTTGGTATCAGAGCCATCCTGACTTTAGGAAACCTTAGTTAGCATGGTCGTTTGTCAAATGTTACAAAAGATGAATTTCTAAAAAGAAAGGAATGAAGTATTTTCGAAAATGCTTATCTCCAATCCTCTTACTTATGCAAAATTTTACTCATTAAATATTACATTTTCCTTGGTATCCCTAAAATTTTGCACACCTCTCATTAAGCTTAAAATTTGACTCACTTGTTGCCCTACTATATTAAAATTTTGATATACTTGTCACCTAACTAACTTAAAATTTTGCTTAAAAATTGTAGATGGCACTCCATTGGACCGAGTTCGTTCAGCTGGAGAAGGACAGCAAGTGACGTTTGAGAGGGACTTGTTCGAGTTGACCAAGCTGTTAGGTCGCCCCGCTCCAGAGTTTGAGGGAGCTCAGATTGACGTTCACGGTGTCGGAAGGCTGAGCTGGCTCATCAGTCGTCAGTTCGCAGGAACATCAAGTCTCCCAGTTCCAGGACGCTCATCTTCACCACCAAGGAGGCCACCTGGGTTGACGGTCTCTGTACTGCTACACAGAGGATGCTAGCCCGACTTTGTGAGGAGCACAAGGCGGAGTTAGTAGACTCCCGTTTCCGGTTCTACGGGAGGCGCAACTGCGATGGACACCCTACTCCTTCACCTTACCACCCGATGTTTGGGAGCTACATCATGGACATGGAGATCTTACTTCAGTGCACTCAGGATGATCTGTTGCGCACTAGGATTCAGCTTCACTTTGACCGCGAGTCGCTCGTTGAGCTTCGCGAGAACGAGGAGAAGCTGATGGAGGAGAAGGTCGCTCTTCTCAGGAAGAGGGCCCAGCTGAGGAAGACTATCGTGAAGCTCCGCACGAAGGTGGCAGAGCAGGACGGCTGATTGAGGATCTAGAGCACCATACTGACGAGATGGAGGAGGAGGGCGAGGATCTCCGCAAGGAGAACAACGCTTTCCTCAGTGACGATGATGACTTCGTGGAGGAGATGGATTGTGAGGAGGATGATGAGGAGGAGTTAGTTGACGAGGAGGAGGAGCCACTCGAGCAGTTCTCGAGGACGAGGAGGAGGATCCCGAGGAGCCAGCCTACCAGTCAGATGCTGACGTGTTAGAGCTGGAGGTTCCACCTCAGTAGGCGAGTGACTTGATCACTACCGCAGGATTAGGTTGACCCCTATCGCTAGTCGAGTCGAAGTAGTGGTTCTTTTGGAAACCAGATGTATGTATCTAGATGTAAGGTGATGTTGTAAGCTTGATGTTGTAAGCTTGATGTTGATGTGAACTCCTTGATGTGTTTTGTGAAATATAAGTATGTTTGTCTTGTTAATCTGTGTGAAATATTTTCATATAAATCTTAAAATTAATCAACCACTTGAGAATCGTCTTTTCCCTTAGTCGAACTTTTCTTGCCTTGCTCTTATACCCGGTGTGCTTCAGGATGCCGCCCCGTCGCGACAATACGGAGGATCAGGATCAGCACCACCACCACCGGACCCAACCCCCGCCCAACTTCTCGCGCTTATCATGGAGGAACGTGAAAATGCCCGGCAGAGCGCCAGGCTCATCTCGTGCCCTACAACAACTCGCAGCCGCTTATAACAACAACAATAACAACAACAACAACAATGGTGGTAATGGCAATGGCATGAGAACCAGCGATCTACCTTAGGCGATTTCCAGAAGACCAACCCACCCACCTATCCAAGGGACTTCACCCACTGGAGCCGATGATTGGCTTCGCACCATCGACAACAATCTGGAAGTTGCTGCTGTGGGAGAAAATGAGAAAGTGTTGTATGCAACCCACTATCTCGCTGGACCTGCAAGAGCTTGGTGGGAAACTACCAAGGCTCTCCAGCAAGCTGGTCATGTCATCAACTGGGCTGAGTTCCAGGAGAAGTTCCGCAAGAAGCACATTCCCTACGGACTCATTGAGAGGAAGAAGGATGAATTCCGCAAGCTGAGGCAGGGAAGTAAGATGTGGTCGGTTATCTGGAGTTTACCGACTTATCTCGGTATGCTCCTGATGACACCGACAAAGAAGAGAAGAAGATGGAGCGTTTCATGAGTGGACTTCATGATGAACTGCAGTGTGCTCTGGTTATCCATGACTTCCGTGATCTGGAGTCACTTGTGGACAAAGCCATCCAGCTGGAGACCAAGCGCAAGTCTATGTATGAAGGTCGCAAGAGGAGGATGAATGCTCAGGAAGGTTCGAGCAGCCAGAAACCTCGTATCTTTCAGCAGAACCCCAGGCCTGCCTATCGTCCACCCCAAGCACCACGCCCCAATTTCCCTAACCGCCCAAACAACTTCAACCGCCCCAATGACAATAACCGTTCTGGAGGAAACTTCAATAACTTCAATCTCCGCCCCAAGGTTGTCTGCTTTGAATGCGGCGCCCCAGGACATTACTCCAGAGAATGCCCCAATCCCAAGAAGCCTGTCCAGCGCCCCAATGCACCTGCACCGAACAATGGTCAAGGCCGCAATGGAAATGGTAATGGCAAGAATGCCGCACCCCGCGGGAATGCTGCTGTTGTCAGAGGCCGTCTGCACCACATCAATGCTGAAGAGGCTGAAGAAGCGCCAGATGTTGTGCTGGGTACGTTCCTTGTCAACTCAGTACCTGCAACTGTTCTGTTTGATTCTGGTGCCACCCATTCGTTTATTACCAAAGAGTTTGTTTCTAAGGGAGGTTTAGTCGGGAGTCTTTTACCCAAACCAATGTTGGTACAAACCCCAGGACTGTTAGCCAAAACCAACCAGATGTGTTCCGAAACCCCCATAGAAATTGGAGGAGGAAGGTTTGCAGCCGACCTAATTATCTTAGGAAACCAAGGCATAGATGTTATTCTTGGAATGGATTGGTTAGCCAAGTATCACGGTCGTATTGACTGTGCCCGAAGAGCTGTTTCTCTCACTTCTGATGATGGAGTTGAAGTGGAGTATGCATCTGAGACCAGCCAGACCAGACCCGGATGCCATGAGAGCATAGCTCGACCCGCCCTAGATGAGATCCGTGTTGTTCACCTGTTCAAGGATGTTTTCCCAGAAGAATTGCCTGGTATGCCGCCAGACCGGGATATTGAGTTCATAATTGAGCTTATCCCAGGGACATCCCCCATATCCCAAAAGCCTTATCGGATGAATCCGGAAGAACTGGTTGAGTTGAAGAAGCAGTTGGCTGATATGCTAAGCAAAGGTCTTGTCCGCCCAAGCGCTTCACCATGGGGATCACCCATTATTTTTGTGGACAAGAGAGACGGTACCACACGCCTGTGTGTGGATTATCGCAAGCTGAATGACGTGACCATTAAAAACAAGTACCCTCTTCCCAAGATCGAGGATCTGTTCGATCAAATGAACGGAGCCCGAGTCTTTTCAAAGATCGATCTTCGGACAGGTTACCATCAGTTGAAGATCCGAGAGACAGATATTCCCAAGACCGCCTTCACCACCCGTTACGGTTTGTTTGAATACACCGTGATGTCCTTTGGTCTGACCAATGCCCCAGCCTATTTCATGAATCTCATGAACAAGATTTTCATGGAGTACCTCGACAAGTTCGTGGTAGTTTTCCTTGATGACATCCTTATTTATTCCAAGACCGAAGAAGAGCATGCTGAACACCTGCGTCTAGTTTTGGAGACCCTCCAAGAGCACCAGCTGTATGCCAAGCTTAGCAAGTGTGAGTTTTGGCTCAGTGAAGTGGCATTTCTGGACATATTGTATCCGCTGGAGGAATTTCTGTTGACCCTGAGAAGATACAAGCCATTCTTGACTGGTTATCCCCAACCAATGTTTTTGAAATCCGAAGCTTTCTCGGACTTGCCGGTTATTACCGCAAGTTCGTTGAAGGATTTTCCAGTATAGCCAAACCTATGACCCAACTGTTGAAGAAGGACAAGAAGTTTGAATGGACTCAGAAATGTGAGGATAGTTTCCAAGAACTGAAGAAGAGACTAACCTCAGCCCCAATTTTGATTATGCCAGACGTCACCCAGAGTTTCGACGTGTATTGCGATGCATCACGCCTCGGACTTGGTTGCGTTCTGATGCAAGAAGGCAAAGTTGTGTCGTATCTGTCCCGGCAGTTGCGACCGCATGAAGAGAATTACCCAACTCATGACTTGGAGTTAGCTGCTGTAGTCTTTGCTCTTAAGAAGTGGCGTCCCTATCTTGCGGGACATCGCTGTGAGATCTATACGGATCATAAGAGCTTGAAGTATATTTTCACCCAGAAGAGTTGAACCTGCGACAGAGGAGATGGATGGAATTAATCAAGGATTATGATATTGGAATCCATTATCACCCTGGAAAGGCTAATGTAGTTGCCGATGCCCTTAGTCGCAAACCTTGCACCCTGAATGCCCTGATCCAAGCCGAACAGCCAGCCTTGTTCAAAGAGTTCGAAGACTTTGGACTAGAACTTGTTAGCCATGGTTATCTCGCCAATTTAGAGTTAACCCCAACCCTGATGGATCAAATCAAAGAAGCCCAAAAAGGTCATGAAAGCATTGAAGGAATTAGGAAGAAGATTTCCCTCGGCAAAGCACCCGGTTTTACCGAAGATGCTGAAGGAGTACTGAAATTCAATGACCGTATCTGTGTGCCCAATGTCACGGAACTTAAGGAGTTAATCCTAAAGAGGCCCATGAGACCCCTTATTCAATCCACCCCGGCGGAACCAAAATGTACCAAGACCTTCGAGAAAGATTTTGGTGGCATGGAATGAAGCGAGAGATTGGTTCTTTCGTAGCCAAGTGTGACATCTGTCAGCGAGTCAAGGCTGAACATCAGCGGCCCGCTGGATTGCTTCAACCTTTGAAAATTCCCGAGTGGAAGTGGGATGAGATTGGAATGGATTTTATTACCGGACTTCCAAGATCCAACCGAGGCCATGATTCAATCTGGGTCATCGTTGATCGACTGACCAAGGTTGCTCATTTTATACCCGTCAAGACCACTCACAATGGAGCCCAGTTAGCAGACCTGTATATTTCCAGAATAGTAAGCCTGCATGGTGTGCCTAAGAAGATTGTATCTGATAGAGGCACGCAATTCACCTCAAGATTCTGGAAATCCCTTCATGAAGCCCTCGGAACCAAGTTAGCATTTAGCACAGCTTATCATCCCCAGACCGATGGCCAAACTGAGCGAGTGAACCAGATATTGGAGGACATGCTTCGTGCATGTGTTCTATCCTATGGTTCCAAGTGGGAAGATTGTCTTCCGTTTGCAGAGTTCTCGTACAACAACAGTTATCAGTCCAGTCTGCAAATGGCCCCTTTTGAAGCCCTTTACGGCAAGAAGTGTCGTACACCCCTGAATTGGTCCGATACCGGAGAAGGCAAATTGTTTGGACCAGATACCCTCCGTGAAGCTGAAGAGCAAGTTCAGCTTATTCGTGAACGCCTCAAAACTGCCCAATCCCGTCAGAAGAGTTATGCTGACACCAAGCGCCGTGACCTCACTTTCAGTGTCGGAGATCATGTTTATCTCCGAGTGACACCCCTCAAAGGAATGCAGCGTTTCCATGTCAAAGGAAAGTTAGCGCCAAGGTATATTGGACCCTTCAAGGTCATTGCTCGTCGAGGAGAAGTATCCTATCAGCTGGAATTGCCCCGGAGTTAGGAGATTATCATGATGTCTTCCACATTTCCTTGCTCCGGAAGTGTCTTGAAGTTCCTGACCAGCCTGATGTTTTCAAAAACATCGACCACCTCTCCATCGACCTGAACCAAGACCTGACTTATCGCGAGAGACCCCTCAAAATTCTCGAAGAAGATGTTCGTGTTACCCGAAGACGTGCGATCAAGTTTTACAAAGTCCAGTGGACTAACCACTCTGAAGAAGAAGCAACTTGGGAACGCGAAGACTATCTTCGAAGCGAATTTCCAGACCTCTTTAGTACCCAGGCCTAGCAAATCTCGGGACGAGATTTATTCTAAGGGGGGAAGGATTGTAACATCCCAAAAATATTAATCAGTATTATTATTCCAAAAATGAGAGCCAACAAAAACTTTTGCTTAATTATATGTGTTGATCTCATATTGTTGCTTGTGTTGTTTATTTCTTGCTAGTTGTATGTTGTTTGCTCTAAAAAAGACAGGAAGAAAAGATGAGAAATAAAATAAAAAGAAAAGCAAGAAAATAAGGTGACAAGTGTCACATAAAATTCTCCAAGTGAGAAATTGTTTTCCTTTACAATAAAATTCAGAGGAGTGGTAATGTAAACACTCCCATGTTATCCTTACTACTTTTCTATCTCCAACAATATTTTAAATTAGTTTTAAAATTCAAAAGTAAAATTCAATTGGAAATAAAACCAAATTCAATAATTAAAACCCTATGAACAAAAATGATTCAAAACATTTTATTTTGTAAAGCCAATTTTTGTGAAGCTTCTGCATGCCATGGGAAGGCTTCACAAATTTTCTTGAATTTTTATAAATAGATTTAGTGCCCTAATTAAATTCAGGAAAAGCTACTGGTTTGAAAAACAAAAGAAAGAAAGAAAAAGGAGAGAAGCCAGGGGGTTTTCTGCAAAACCTTCTTCGCCTACCTCTCCGTCGCCGTGTCGACGCCGCACGCCGCGCTGTTCCCCGGGCCCCCCAGGCCCCCCTTGCTCGCAGCCGTCCACGCTCCGTGCCTCTGCAGCCGCCGCAGTCGCTCGAGCACCTCCCTTGACCCAATGCCGCCCCTGTCCCCTGTATCTCCGCCGTGGTTGAACGGACGGCGACCGGCCAAATTGGCCCAGCTCGCTGCTCCCCGACACGCACGGCTCGGCCAGCGCCTTCTAGAACGTGCCCGGACCCCGCTCGACCTCGCAGCGCCACGCCTCGTGCACCGCTGCCTCGAATTCGAGCCGAAAGATCGCCGGTGCGCCATGGACACGGCCGTGCGCCCCGTCCACGATACGCCGGCTCCCGCGCTATAAAACCCACCTCGCACCCCTCTGGAAGCAGCACACCATCCCACTCCCTCGCTCCCCCTCTCCAATTTCACCGTGAGCCGCCAGGAGGGCGTGCCCTGCCGAAGCTCTGCCGCCGTCGAGGTCCGTCGTGGCCGCAGCGCCTCACTGCACCTTTCTCCCCTCCAACCCCTCTGCACTGCTTTCCCAACTTCACCACACTCACGCGCATCGTTTCCCCTCTGGTTCGTGCACAGGAACGCCGTAGGGAGCTCGCCGGAGTTGCTGTCGTACCCGTGCGAAGTCCGGAAGCTCGCCGTGGACGCTGCGCTCCGTCCCAGCAAGCAGGACTCGACCAGAAGCTTCCCCAACGCCGCCGCCGTCGTTTCGCGTCGTCGCCAAGCCTTCCCGAGCCCTCTAGGTGAGGTTTTGCCCAACCTCGCCGTCGCCGGAGCCACGGCACCGACCAGAAATGGTCGTCGCCGATGGTTTCGTTGCGGGCCGTTGGATCTCCATCCAACGGTAACTTACCGTTTCGATTAGAGAGAGAGAGAGAGAGAGAGACTGACAGCGGGCCCCGCTCGTCAGGGTTTATTAATTTCCCCACGTGCACTGTGCCGCTGACCAGTGGGTCCCCATGTCAGCAATTTCAACATTATCCACAACAGTGGATTTTCCTAATTTAAATTCTCTGAAATTTTCAGTACTGATATGAACTTGTAAATTCAATATCTTGAGATTTAGGAATCCAAATAAATCAAACTCAATTGTTCTGAAAAGCTTATGAAAATGTGTAACCAACCCAATTGGTCTCATGTCATTTAATTAAATAAATAAAAAGTATTATTAAAAATACTACAGAAGGTTTAAATTCTAAACTTATTTGTTTCTGATACTCTGTTGATCCAAATAATTCCAAACCAATTTTTCTATCTTAGTACTGCTATGTATTAGCTTCCCTAATTTTAGTAGAATTATTTGTGCAGTATTAATTGTTTAGTATGAAATTGAAGTTTGAACACCCTTCTGCACTCAAACATTTAAATATGTTAAATGGTTAACCCAAATGATTTAGGACCAATTTTGTTAGGTCACATTTAGTCATGTTTAGTTACCCCTAAAAGGATTTAATTTTAGGAGCAACAGAATTTAATTGGTAGCTAAAACTTGATTATTAAGCTTCTGGATTCAAACAAATGTGTAGGGAGTTTGGTAACTCAAATTAATCCAAACTCAATTGTGTTGTCTTCTACACATCAGTAGCTTTCTATATAAATTTAGTTTGTATTTTTGTGACCAACAGAACTCAAGTTGTGCAATTAAAAATGTTCCACAAGTTTCTGCCATAGTTTTGAACATAAATAAATAATATTTAATTCAATGATTTTGAAACCAAATTGTATGGTTTGATGTGGGCAGTAGCTAATTGTGATGCTTATGATTGATATGTTGTGATGCTTGCTTGAGTAGTTTAGTAATTGTTTGCATTGCTTGTTTGACGTTTAGACGAGAACGTTGCCGGAGTCTACGAGGAGGGGGAATTCTCTGATCATCAAGCACAAGAACCCGAGAACTTTGCCAAGCAAGGCAAGCTACTCCCTGAGCTTGCACCTAATACATATGCATCTACTTTGATCAAAAGATTTACTCTTAAGGCAATGGTTTACAAAACCTTTTCGAAAAGTATATGGATATTATTTTGCCACCCTATGTAGTAGCTTATATAAAACTTTAGGATGGGAAACAATGTTGTTTATTCAAAACTCCTTTAAAAAGACTTGTGTGGTTATGGAATACCGAGATGTCGGTGTGAAAGTAAAGAAGTGGAGAAGGGTGATGTTTATGAAAAATGCACATTGTGTCCTAGTACTATGACAACCAATCTTACCCTGTGCGACCACATCTACCCACATATGGGAAAGGGCGTAGTCATATAATTTGCTCATATTAGTATGGGATGCCTCAACAACGAGGATGACCTCGTTCCATGAGGGGATGGTTTGGTGACCTACCCCTGACCTGGGTCCTAACACGATGGTGGGAGGATTGAAGGGTTCGCTCGCCGGGCAGAACTACGAGTCCTCACACTTAGGTTTCCCGACGGGGAATCTGGACTGGGTGTTGATGGAAAGGATGATAAATTCGTAGCGGTAGGGTCCTATACTAGCATGAGCAAAGGAAAGGCTATGGTCGGCGGCTTACTTCGCATACACCTTGTATGGCGAGACGTGGCAGACACGATGAGTTGCCGGATGGATGGGGGAAAAGCGTGCTACCTCTGCAGAGTGTAAAACTATTCGAATAGCCGAGTCCTCAGATATGGACAGTTGGGAGGCTGTCCTAGACCATGTGCAAGCTTTTGGAAAAAGCTTTAAGTCTAAAGAAACTGAAATGGTGATGGTGTTACACAGCTATACCAAATGGAGTGGTATGAGTTGTTGGAATCAATGGGCCATGGTGAGCCATGGTCAGAAAAAGGAGGAGTTTTGGAGAAACAAAATGAGGTGGTGACTTCTTTCAAAGACAGTTATAAAACTCTTCTTACCTTTTTCAATAAAGATATAGAGATGTTTTAAACAAATAAAAGTTGTAAGTTAAAATAAAACTAGTGCATACTCATGTTGGGGTAGTTTGCGAGTACATTCAAATGTACTCATATTGGTTTCGTCCCTGGCTATTGTCCTAGCTAGACTACGAGGAGGAGCACTACGCCGAGCAGGAATATGGCGACTTCTACGCAAACTAAGGATCTCCACAAGTCAGCTGCCTGTCGGGTCGTCATCGTTAGAATATGATGTCTACTACGCCGTAGCTTCCGCTGATATTTTGGTTTGGCCCATGAAGGCACCTATGTAAGACTTGGTCCAAATGACCATTTATGTAAGACTTTCTATTCGGTATTGTAATGGATGTGAACTTTGGTATCCAATTCGGATTATGTGCAACGACAGACTGATCACGGGATCGTTGTGTTAAGCATAATCGGGTATTTCGGACAGCTAGTCCGGGGTCCCCACAGAGATGCAAAAGTATAAGGATGTAGATGGTGATATTATTAAACTGAAACTTTTTCCTTTCTCTTTGAGAGGACGTGCTAAAGAATGGTTGCTATCTTTAACTAGAAATAGTATTGATTCATGGACTAAATGCAAAAATGCTTTCATACGAAAATACTATCCTCCTGCGAAGATTATAACTTTGAGAAGTAGCATTATGAATTTCAAACAATTTGATAATGAGCATGTTGCTCAAGCTTGGGAGAGAATGAAATCATTGGTAAAGAATTGTCCCACCCATGGACTGACTGCTTGGATGATCATCCAAACCTTTTATGCAGGATTAAATTTTTCTTCAGAAACCTACTGGATTCGGCCTCTGGAGGTACCTTTATGTCCATCACTTTGGGTGCTGCAACAAAGCTTCTTGATGATATGATGATAAATTATTCTGAATGGCACACCGAAAGAGCTCCAGAAGGTAAGAAGGTAAATTCTGTTGAAGAAATCTCTTCCTTGAGTGATAAGATCGATACTATTATGTCTATGCTTACAAATGGGAAAATGCATGTTGATCCAAATAATGTTCCTTTAGCTTCTTTGGTTGCTCAAGAAGAGCATGTTTATGTGAACTTCATTAAAAATAATAACTTCAACAACAATGCTTATAGGAGTAATTTTGGTAATAACAATTATAAGCCCTATCCTTTTAATAGTGGCAATGGTTATGTTAATTCTTATGATAATTCCTACAACAATAATAAGAGTGTACCCTCTGATCTTGAAGTCATGCTTAAGGATTTTATTAGTACACAAACTGCTTTCAATAGATCTGTTGAGGAAAAGTTTGGGAAAATTGATGTTCTTGCCTCTAAAGTTGATAGTCTTGCTCTTGAAGTTGATTTGTTAAAAATTAAAACTATGCCTCATGATGTTAAAGAGAGCAAAACTCTCAATGCTATACAAGTTAAAATTGATAATAATGTGAGGATGTTAGCTGATTTACATGCTAGGTGGGCAAGAGAGGATGAAATTGCTAAAAAGAATAGTATTGCTAGAGTTTATACTATTACTACTACTGAAAATGCTGTAAACTCAAGTGTTAACAAACCTCCTACTATCAATGGTAAATTAATTGGTGTTGGCAATGTCTCTACTTCTGTTGCAAAACGTTTAAAATTGCCTGAAAACACTGAAACTGTTCCTGATAAAAGTGCTGAAATTTTTCGAGATGTGGGAGACAATGGTCCCATTACTTTTGATAATAATGACTTTGATTTTGATGGTTGCAATATTTCTGAAGTAATTAAGTTTTTGCAAAAGCTAGCTAGAAGTCCTAATGCTAGTGTTATAAACATGGCTTTTACTAAACATATTACTAATGCTCTCATGCAAGTTAGGGAAGAGAAATTAAAACATGAAGCTTCTATCCCTAGGAAGTTAGAAGATGGTTGGGAGCCCATCATTAAAATGAAGGTGAATGATTTTGATTGCAATGCTTTATGTGATCTTGGTGCTAGTATTTCTGTTATGCCTAAGAAACTCTATGATATGCTTGATTTAGCACCTTTGGAACACTGTTATTTGGATGTTCACCTTGCTGATAATACTATAAAGAAACCTTTGGGGAGAGTTGATGATGTTTTTATAATGGTTAACAATAACCTTGTCCCCGTTGATTTTGTTGTTTTGGATATTGAATGCAATGCTTCTTGTCCTATTGTTTTGGGAAGACATTTTCTTAGAACTGTTGGTGCTAGTATTGATATGAGAGAGGGGAATATTAAATATCAATTCCCACTCAAGAAAGGTATGGAACACTTCCCTAGAAATAAGATGAAGTTACCTTTTGATTCTATTGTTAGAGCAAATTATTCTGTTGATGCTTCATCACTTGGAAACACTTGATTCTTACTTTCTGCGCCTAGCTGAAAGGCGTTAAAGAAAAGCGCTTATGGGAGACAACCCATTATTTTATTTCTGCAATTTTTCTTTTCTTTTTGAGTCAAGGAGTTGTTTACTTATGTAACAATTCCTTTGTATCTTTATTTTATTGCATTGTTGTGCCAAGTATTGCCTCTAATAGGAAGATGATGCTAGATTTGGATTTCTGCGCAGGAACAGATTTCTGCTGTTCACCGTTTTAATTCTGTAAAATCACAGAAACATTATTTAAATCTGCAAATGTTTGTGCGTGATCCTCAGATATGTACACATCTTTCGTTAGTTTAAAATTTTTCGATCTGAGCAACGTAAGTGCCTCGAAAAAATTCATCTTTGCGGACTGTTCTGTTTAGACAGATTCTGTCTTTTATTTTTCGCATTCTCTCTTTTACTAGTGTTGAGTGGAATTCTTTTTTAGGGTGAAGAGCTTCACATAACATCAGTGGCAGTAGCTAATGTTAAAAGTAACGGTCATGTTTGTGTCCTTATAGAACATGTGAGTTTTTGATTGTGCACTAACCCTCTAATGAGAATTACTTTGAGTTTGGTGTGGCGGAAGTTTTCAAGGGTCAAGAGAGAAGGATGATATAATGTGATCAAGAAGAGTGAAGAGCTTAAGCTTGGGGATGCTCCCATGGATCACCCCAGAATATTTCAAGAAGACTCAAGCGTCTAAGCTTGGGGATGCCCCATGGATCACCCCAGCATATTTCAAGAAGACTCAAGCGTCTAAGCTTGGGGATGCCCAAGGCATCCCCTTCTTCATCAGCAACTTATCAGGTCATCTCTAGTGAAACTATATTTTAATTTTTTCACATCATATGTGCTTTACTTGGAGCGTCTGTGTGCTTTTATTTTCAGTATTTTATTTTTCTTATGGTCAACTTGATTGGACCCCAGCATTCTTGATTGGGAGAGAGACACGCTCCGCTTTTTCATATGAATACTCCTATTCTTCACTTATACTTGTTGAGTATTCTTGTCTAGCTATTGCTATGCTTTTATCTCCTGTTTTGCATGCATCTCTTATTCATAGCTGTTAGTTCTTTTAAAGAAAGTACTCTCTTGCTTCACTTATAATTGTTTGGAGAGTTTATGTTGAAATAAATTGATTGGTGTTTGGTTGGAACAGAAAATGTTGCATGTGGTAGATGGTATAATGGAAAAAGCTTACATATTCTTGTAGATCACTGTATTGGATAATTTGATACTTGTCAATTGTTTTGAGTTATCAAGTAGTTCATGATTAAGCTTTTGTATCATGTAGTCAAAACCTATTAATGAAGAACTACCGTAAAGCTCGTTGAAATTTGGTTTGCATGATTGGTATCTCTAAGGTCTAGATATTTTCTAGTAAAAGGGTTTGGTTAACAAGGAAGACAGTGTAGAGTCTTATAATGCTTGCAATATGTTTTCATATAAGTCTTGCTGTGTCGGTTGATATTCTGTGTTTGCTTCAAATAACCTTGCTAGCCTAAACTCTGTACTGAGAGGGAATGCTTCTCGTGCATCCAAAACCTTGGGCCAAAATCCATGCCATCTGTGTCCACCATAACTACCTATATGTGGTATTTCCTTGCCATTCCAAGTAAATTTTTAATGTGCTACCTTTAAACTATTCAAACATTATTACTCCTTTTTGTGTCAATGTTTACCAAGCTCATGAGGATGGGGTGGATGTCTTTATGTCACCTGTCAAACAGACTTTACCACCGGACTAGCGGCATATACATCCGCTTATCCATTAATTTTGCAAAAAGTGCTGGCAAATGGGGTGCCCAGTCCCAATTAATTACAACTTTAACCGCTTAATTCTCTTCATTTTTGCCCTGATTTATCAGTCAAGCAATGACAAACAGTGAAATATCTGCATGTGTAAAAAAAGAGAAAGAGGGATGATCTGCCTTGCTGGTAGAAATAACGTCCTTCATGGGAGCCGCTCTTAAAAGTCTGGTTGGCAGGGGTCATATTGTACTTTCTATTTTCTGATTCGTTGACAATTAACAAACACCTCTCAAAACTTATTTTTACTCTCTTTATGATTTCAAAAACTAAAAAACCTCTAGCACATGATTTAATCCCTGCTTCCCTCTGCGAAGGGCCTTTCTTTTACTTTTATGTTGAGTCAGTTTTCCTACTTCTTTCTATCTTAGAAGCAAACACTAGTGTCAACTTTGGTGCAACAATTTTTATATGCTTGTATATTGCACATTATATTGCTTTGTGTTGACAAATATCCATGAGATATATATGTTGAAAGTTGAAAGCAATTGCTGAAACTTAAATCTTCCTTTGTGTTGGTTAAATACCTTTTACTTAGAATATATTGCTTTATGAGTTAACTCTTATGCAAAACTCTTTAGTGCTTGTCTCGAAAGTACTATTCATGATTTTTTTTTGCTTATATGGTTCAGTTGTTTGCACATTATCTACTTGCTAGCAAACTATAGACCATTGACCTGGATCACTTTATTCATAACATGTGCTTTACAATACTATTTGATCAAGATTATGATTGTAGCATGTCACCTCAGAAATTATTTTGTTTTTATCGTTTTACCTACTCGAGGACGAGTAGAACTAAGCTTGGGGATGCTTGATACGTCTCAAACGTATCTATAATTTCTGATGTTCCATGTTGATATTATACCAAGTGTTACATGTTTTATATACACTTCATAGCATTTTTATGCATTTTCTGGGACTAACCTATTAACAAGATGCCACAGTGCCAGTTCCTGTTTTCTGCTGTTTTTGTATTCCAGAAAAGCTAGTCTGGAAATATTCTCGAAATTGGACGAAACTTGGACAGAACCTCCTATTTTTCCAACACGAAGACGGAGTCCTGAGGAGAGATGGAGGGGGGCCACGAGGCACCCACACCATGGGGCCGCGCGCCCCCCCCTGCCGTGCCGTGGGGTGGTGTGGGGCCCACGTGGCTCTGCAGCCTCCGCCCTTTCGCCTATTTATTCTTCCCGACGCGAAAACCCTAAATACCCGAGCCATTATCCACGAAAAGTTCCAGAGACGCCGCCGCCGTCAACCCTAACTCGGGAGGGTTCAGAAGCTCTTCCCGGCACCCTGCCGGAGAGGGGAATCATCACCGGAGGGCTCTACATCACCATGCCTGCCTCCGGAGTGATGCGTGAGTAGTTCATCCTTGGACTACGGGTCCATGGCAGTAGCTAGATGATTGTCTCTCCACTTTATGCTATCATGTTTAGATCTTGTGAGCTGCCTATCATGATCAAGATCATCTTATTGTAATGCTACATGTTGTGTTTGCTGGGATCCGATGAATATTAAATACTATGTCAAGTTGATTATCAATCTATCTTATATGTTATTTATGATCTTGCATGCTTTCCGTTACTAGTAGATGCTTTGGCCAAGTAGATGCTTGTAACTCCAAGAGTGAGTATTTATGCTAGATAGTGGGTTCATGCCTCCGGTAATCTGGGAGAGTGACAATAACTTCTAAGATTGTGGATGTGCTGTTGCCACTAGAGGTAAAATAACCGATGCTTAGCTTAAGGGTGCGTCGTTAGGTCTAATGCATTTGTTTACATTACGCACATTACTTAAGGCAATTATCCGTTGCTTGCAACTTAATACCAACGGCCGGGAACTCGGATGACAACCTGGCGGTGGATTATTAGTCATTGACGCTGTTGGATAACGGTCTATGTATTTTGTCGTAATGTCCACATGAATATCATAGTAATCATCATGTCATATATATGCATTGTCATGCGCTCAATATTTTGTGAATTGCCCAGCCGTAATTTGTTCACCCAGCATGTTAGTTATCTTTTATGGAGAGACACCACTAGTGAACTGTGGACCCTGGTCCATTCTTTACACTGATAGTACAACCAACTGCAAACATTGTTTCTTTTCATTCTCTGCAATTTAATACTGTTTTCCACACCATACGTTTAATCCTTTGTTTTCAGCAAGCCGGTGAGATTGACAACCTCACTGTTTCGTTGGGCCAAATTAGTTTGATTGTGTTGTGTGCAGATTCCACGTTGGTGATCGTAAACGGCGCCACCACCAACCTTCAGAAGTGATTTCTTGCTCCTACTGGTCGATTAAACCTTGGTTTCATACTGAGGGAAACTGCTGCTACACTGCTTCATACCTTCCTCTTGGGGTCTCCCAGCGAACGTGTGATCCACGCAATCAAGATCCACCACATTTCCACCCTTTGATATTTCTTTGGTTGAAAACTGAGAATCATTTCATTCGGCTTTCTCTTCTTTCTTTAGGGTCGATGAGGTCGACGAACTTGATTGATATGATGGTGGGAGTGCACCTTGGTATTTTTGCGAACTTGATCGAACATGTGGTTAAGTACAAAGATAATAAGGGAAACATAGATACGAGCTCAAACAACAAGAGATATAAGACAATATGAAGAAATGTAAAGCATAGCACACTGAAAATATAAGCAACAACATAGTCTTTAGCCACACAAGGTAAAATATAAGCAACAACATAGTCTTTAACCACACAATTTGACCAGGCACGACATGTCTTACAAACACATGTAAAGCGTAGTTCAACTTCAACACACAACTAAGATAAACTGGACACAAGCTTTTAAGAAACAAATAACGAGCGAATCTTGTGCCCAACCCCATGCAAATCCTAATAGAACTCTTCTCTACATTTGGTATCAAGACGTCAAAAAGGATGGTCTTCAAGATCCTAATAGGGGAGAAGAGCGATGCTAGCATCCCAACAAGGATCACTCCTTGGACTCATCCTTGTCATAGACTCTTGAAGATCCATCCTCATACACAACCTCCTCGCCCTTAGAAGTGACACATCGTCCCAATCAATCCTCGGTGTTCCACTTCTCATATGTGATGGTAGGCTCAGATCCACTAGCAACCGACGTGTTCAAAACCTTCATGATTTTCATTTGATTAGAAAGAAACGTCTTCCTTTCCTTGTAAGCCTCATAGTTCTCCTTGTGGATCTCCAATTGCATCCAAACATCTTGTTCCACTGTGTCTTCCATGAGAACTTCTCCTTGCAAGGCCATGAGTGCTCACTAACATGCCTCACCATGCCCAACATGGGAATCCTCCATCTCCAAATCATCTTATGCAAAGGCACTCTTGGAGTATTTGGCTTCTTGACCTCGATGTTCACGGTACCTTGTTACTCACAATCATCCTCAAGATCTCCTTGGTACTTTTTCTTGATAAGAAGCATCAGACAAGAAGCATAAGGAGGGGAGGACCTCCTAGGGATAGCAGCGTCAAACATCTCAATAAACAAAATAATTCATCACATATATCTTGAGATCATCTTCGACATCTCCTTCTTCAAACATGGTGTAGGGGTGATGCAAGAGATGGACAAGAGCCCCACGCATGGCATCGGTGTTACTCGTTTGGGGAGCATTTGTCTCATGAAAAATCAGAAGAAACACATCATGGCATGGCCAAAGACCATCATTCTTCCTAATCATTCCATTTGAACCATAGTGGGGAGCAAAGCTTATTCTTGTTATATTCTACACCATTAATGTGCATCCTACGGCCACAAGGAACAATTGCACCTCGCAAGGCATATCCCATAAGAGCGGCAAACTCCAAAAGGTTAGATTGCATAGTTGATTCCCGGTCATCCACTTCCTTGGAATATCTTCTTTCTTCTCAAGCACAAGTGTTGCATAAAATTGTTGCACAAGAGTAACACTGTAGTTGCATTATTTATCCATGAGAGGTGCAACCAAATAGTATATCGGTCACATAAAGAGCTTCATCAAAGCACTCAGGCTTATTGTTGAAATGATCATATCATATCATATCATATCTTGCATGCTCCACACACTAACAATCATAAATATCCATATCTTGAGGCCTTTCACGGAAATACTCTTGCTTCAACACAAAGTACTCACTCTTTGTCATATTAATAGGTTTGAGACTGGATGTACTCTTAAGCCTTTGATCCCTTCTTCCCTTTCTCTTACATCCCTTGTACGCTCATAGTCCTTCTCTTTCTGCTTTTGAACATTTTCATCAACATATGTGCCATCCTCGTTGATCACAAGGTTGCCGCTTGGGAGTCTTAGAACGACTACTTTGATCACGAGGATGAGTACCACGAGAGCCACCTGTGAAACATATCAGGGCATAGCACGGGATAAGTATGCAAATACAGAAGGCCAAGGAAAGACGAAACAAGAAAAGCTGCACCTAGAAATCAATATTTTTTTCAATATGGTTGCCCATGTTTAATTTCTAGGCAAGTTCTACTTGGAAAATGTTCGATATGCATGTCGACATGGGTTTCTACCACCATTCGGAAGCACCAAGTACCATACAAATGAGTTTGCCTCTAGGGACGGTTCTAAGACTGCAGAAAGGGTTCAATCACAGACACTTAACACTTAGGTCAGAATTGAGGCATCATTTACGGTATGAAAAATATATTTAAGATCCTAATAAGAAATCATTCCACCCTTGCCCTACCCAATTTAAGCTTATTCTTGCATGTCGTATTCTTCACACACTAGTACAGAACGACACATCGGAAACGGGCCAAAAACCCCTTCGGCAACGGAAAAAGGGTCCGTGTCCCCGACCCTGTCACTGATGTGAAGGCTCTCATCGGCAACGGACAAGAAAAACCGTCACCGATGAGGCTTGATTTTGGCTACGGTTGCCATCCAGTCTCCGTTGCCGATGTACCTGGACATCAGAAACGGAGATTCTGTTTTACTCGTTTGCATTGAGGTTTTTTCATAAGCCTACAGCAGCAATACAGTTGCCAATTGACATTCAAAATATCACAGCAGAAGCACAAAGTTGCTAGCAAAACCGTTCATAACTTATATAACAATTGTCACCATTACATAGCATCAAAAGATGAGTTACACATGCTTCGCTAATCCTATCATTCTCATGCCTCCCTAAACTACAGCTAAGGCTTGCTCCCTAAACACACATCCACAAAATAGCCGGAGAAACTGAAAAAACAGAAACTACACCAAGCCAAATTGCCAAATTCTTCGTACTGAGGCTTGCTCCATCTTGGACGGTGTCGCCGAAATATAATCCCACTTTATAAGTAGCACATTTAAAGTTTGTTCGGATCAGCTTTGTGCTTCTGGATAAAAATATATGGATTGATAGTTAGAGAAGAGCCAAAATATGATGCTACATGACATAGATATAATTTAATGTGAAAACAGTTCACACCTTTAAGAGCCTATATCCGTGTGCTTGCAGTCCGATCCAACAATTTGGAGGCATAACTTGAAGGTGATGTTTCCTTCAAGAGCCTCACCATTTTTTATACAGTGTCGCCGAAATACTATTACTTCATACACTAGCTACACAAAACAATAACGAGGATTAGCACATTGACAAAAAGTTGTGACTGGATCTATTCATCATCGGTAGTACTAGAAAGAGTTGAAATTAATTCACCCTACTAGACTTTAAAATAGTGCAAGATACTAGACAAGTTTTCTATATACTAGACAAGTTTTCTATGCTAGACTAGAAAACTAGACAGAAACAATAAAGTGCAAGATACTAGACGAGTTTTCTATATACTAGACAAGTTCTATATACTAGACAAGTTCTATATAAAACCAATTGATGAACTAGTTCATGAGCTGAGCGATTTAGACCTCACATTTTCTTCTCCGTGGACGGCGCCTCGAGATCGGCCACCTCCTCCTCCGTGGACGGCGCCTCCAGATCGGCCACCTCCTCCACCGTGGACGGCGCCTCCAGATCGGCCACCTCCTCCACCGTGGACGCCACCTCCTCCACCGGGGACGTCGCCTCCAGATCGGCCACCTCCATCTCTGTCGACGGCGCCTCTAGATCGGCCACCTCCTCCACCGTGGACGGCGCCTCCTGATCGGCCACCTCCTCCACCGTGGACGCCACCTCCTCCACCGGGGACGTCGCCTCCAAATCGGCAACCTCCTCCACCGTGGACGCCACCTCCTCCACCGGGGACGTCGCCTCCAGATCGGCCACCTCCTCCTCCGTCGATGGCGGCCTCCAGATCGGCCTCCATTGACGGCGGATCCGCCACAACTGCTGCATCACCACCCGATGAATGATCTGATCCAGCTCCGCGTGGCCCAGAGGACGCGGGGCATCACCGGAGGTGATGAGCCTGACGCGCTCCCACACCTGCCGCATCACAGCCGCCTCCAGATCTGCCCTATCACGAACAGATAGAGCTAGATCGGTGCGGCCGCTAGAGCCGCGGCTGCGATGGCGAGATCTAGAAGCGCCGGCAGAGGAAGCCATGAGAGAGTGAGGAGAGTAAAAAGCTACAATGTGCGGCGGCTAGGGTTGAAAGATGGACAGTGAGGGATTGAGAATGAGACTGATGGGGCTTGCTTCGCCAGTACATTTATAGGCACCCAATTGGCAACGGACATTTTATATAACCGTTTCCATTGGATACAAGTTCACAACTACTATGTGCTACTGATTTCCGTAGCTGCATACGAACATAATACATTCTAGTGATTTTCAAAGTGCATACGAACCTAATACATTGTACTGATTTGCATAGCTGCATACGAACCTAATACATTATACTGATTTTCATTGCTGCATACAAATTCACACCTAACAGCAGCACACAAACACACAAAATCATTCTAGCAATGCTCAAAAGAACATTTAACTGAGCTATTTCTGTTCCTTTATGCCGCTCCTTGCGCATAGCAACAACATGGTCAGATTTAGTTGAATTGTTTGTTGGGCTCCATGCCAAACTAGCTAGAGCTGCTGCAGTGTGCGGCTTCATCTTCATGTTCGCCTTCTTGACTATCAAGGCTACATTTTCCAGCTCTGCAGCTTCCACTTCGACGCCATTAGCAAGCAGCATCTCAACAAAATCTTCAATCAAAAAAAAATAATAACAGCTCCCAGAATACTCTTCGCCCCTCCCCTGCCAAATGGTAAATCGAATCCAGAGGCAAATCAGCATCACACATAGAATAGAATCAATCAAAACTGGTCGAAGCGTCGAACTAACCCTGTGATTTGGACACTTGAAGTAGATCCGGCCTGGGTTCAGATCCGAACGCGACACTCGACGAATCGTGTTCCGACAGCGGCAGCAAACGCACTTCACAAGCGGCAGATCTGACCCAGCCCCGGCGGCGCAGGAGGAGGACGCATTCGATCTCCCCGACAAGCTCATGCTCTTGGCCATGGAGGACACGAGTGCGGAGTAAAAACAAGCTGGAGCGGAGGAACAAGGTCGAATCGACAGTCTTTTATAATATTCAAGATAGTGCTAAAAAAGGAATTTTATATAAGCAACCTCGCCAACGGTTGTATACAAATGTCCGATGCCATTGAAGAACATATTGCAAACGGAGTCGAAAGAAATTCCGTTACCAACATATCGACAACGGTTAATAATTCGCGACCGTTGCCTATGAAGGCGGGACGCGGGCGGCGGGGCGGGTTTTCTCACGCGGAAAGCGCGATTCTCCGTCGCCTAACTCGTGCCGTTTCCATAGAGGGGTATCGGATGTGTCGTTCTGTACTAGTGACAACTAGATTATCTGTCTTGATACTGATGTGCGTGTACTGGTAGGCACCACAAACTAAGGCTATGTTTTTGGCACCAAATGATAATGTTGCTTGCGGACAAAGAAGTTCATCAGGCTAAGACAATGTTGGCAAACTGAGGCAACATAATAATCCGATGAAGACTATGATGTTGTTGTTTACGTTGATTGTCTTTCCATTTCAGAGATAAAGTAATGGTTACATTCATAATTTAATTGGACAGTGATAATTAATTTGATCCCAAAATGGATTTTAGATCCTATATTGTTTTAAAGTTAGATCGCATGGTGCCATTGTTTAATGGTAAGTTCAACACTCCATGAGATAAGCTGACCAAACCAAATAAACCTATAAATGCTCTAACACTACCCGGCGTGTGCCAGCTTTGGTTGAGTCAGCTTAGGCAGCTTATCTCAGCATTCCATTCACCTCCGAACAGTAAATGTTTCCACCGCCCTTTCTTTTACAGTCGTTGGATGGTAAATTTTTGCGTTTTCTACTTACTACCAGACACATTAGATCAATGACATGTGGGGCAATAAGTGAGACAGGCCCACATGCAGTACGTCGTCTGCGTCGCCCTTTCTTTTGTACGCTTTACTGTCGCGGTAGATAGCGACGGCCCACACGAGTCTCTTCATGCCGCGAAAACGCGTGTCTCTCTCCCGTGCCCAATCCCCGCTCATCCCGCTGCCCAATCCCGTGTCTCCTCCCCGAAAACCCTAGCCGAATCCCGCGTCTCGTCCTCCAGCTCACCGCTGCCGAGCTCCGTGTCTCGTTCCCTCCTCTCTCCCGCTCCCGCCCCCGGACCTCGCTGCTGCGGAGGAGAAGGAGAACGGCGGCGGCGGTCGGCGCTACGTAAGGAGGCAGGCGTGGTCTCTCTGCCTCCCATCTCACCTCCTCCCTCTCTCCCAGGCAGCAGTGGACACGACGATGATGGAGGTCGACCACGGGACCTTCGGTGACAGCGGCACGGACGGCGGAGGCCGCAGCCACTCGGCTCGGATGGCCGGCGACCTGGTAGCGAGGAGGACACGAACAGAGGAAGAAAGGGCGACAAGGGTGGAGCAAGGCGAGCACACGCGGGGACGCGGTCCGCGTGGCCGAACTCGGACCGTGGGGAACGCGACGGCTCCTGGCATCTGCAGCAAGGTGAGCGCGCGACCTCGCGGGTGGCCGGCGGCCAGGCTCCCGCTCGAGGGCTGCGCACCTCCGTCGGCACTGCAGCTCGCGGGCGTTCTTCTTCATCCCCATCTGGTGGCTACAAGCTCCACCGCCGGGGCCAACGAGGCGAGCAAGGGCGACGAGGGAGGAGCAGCCTCACCGGCCCGGCCTGCGGATTCGGCGCGACGAGGGAGGAGCAGCCTCACAGGCTCAGCCTACGGATTCGCTGCTGCCGGCGGACACGGTAAGCCCTCCTCTTCCTCTCAACGCGTCTCTCTGTCAAAATCAAGTCATTAAGTCACTGCGGCGGCAAACCCTAGCCGCCGGCGTGAGACGACGGCTCGTGCACGCCCTGTGACAAGGCTGCTGGAGCCGCCGGCGAGCTCGACCGGTCAGGCTTTGGTGGCCAGAGGCGCTCGGCGAGCGGTGAACGGAGTAGCTCCGTTTTCTTTGATTTCGATTTGATGTGTTGAGATTTTGGTTTCTTGCAGATTCCGGACAGGAGTGCGTGGTCGCAAGGACCGCGTCAAACATGCTGCTGGCATTAATCATTCAGTAGTGAATCAAGTCCCCGCGCCAGTGAGTGTTCTACTTTTCTTCGATTCGTTTCTTGGCTTGCAATTCGTTTCTTGGACTGAAATTTCTTCCCTCTGCCTGTCCGTCCACTCCAGCCTGTCCAGCAGGCCACACGGCAAGCTTTGGGACGGCCCCCTCCATTGCTATTCAAGATTCAAGGGACGCACCACTGGGTGTCCATATGCTGAGTGAGTTGTTCTCAGTTCCCCTGTTACGGAGTTGATACTGTCGTAGTTGATGGGATTTCAGACGTTGTGCAGTTATTGATCTCAATTCTCACTAGTAGGAAAACAGTTATAGGTGGAATCACTTTTTGTGGTGCACGGAATAGGCGTGCGCCACAGAAATAATTTCTGTGGCGCATTGTTTTGCATGCGCCACAGAAATTTGGAATTTTGTGGCGCACAAAAACCAAATGCGCCACAGAAATATGGATTTCTGTGGCGCACCCTGCCCTGTGCGCCACAGAAATCAGCATTTCTGTGGTGCACCCAGTCCCGTGCGCCACAGAAATTCTGTTTTCTGTGGCGCATTTCTGTGGCGCACCGAGTCCCGTGCGCCACAGAAATGCTGATTTCTGTGGCGCACCCGGTCCCGTGTGCCACAGAAATCCCCATCCCCATCGCCAGATCCACTTTCTCTCACCACACACGTAGTTGGTCAAACCCACCTACCCCACTCTGTCCCCAACCTCCGCACACACGGAAGACACGCACGCACGAACTCCCCTCCACAGATCGATGCCCTCCCCGCGCCCATCTCCTCCGCTGTCTGGCTGCCCCAGTGGTGGCTCACCGGCGCCGACGCCCTCCCCGCGCCCGGCACGCCGCCGATGATGCCGCAGCCGCCGCCGACGGCGGCGACCCCGTTCCGGACGCCCACCTCCAAGCACCGCCTCCACTTCCCACCCTCCACCCCCGCACCAACCCCCACCCCCACCACCATGGCACCGCCGCCACGGAGCACCCCGTCGAGGTCGTCGGCCGCGTGCGCAACCTCACCGCCTCCGCCGCCGGCCCCTCCGCCCTCGAGGTCCCCACCGGCGGGGGCACAACCGTGCGCGTGCGCGGGGAGGCGGGCGGCTGCCGCATCAACCTGGACGGCGTCTCCGTCTCCGACGCCGAGGACCTGGAGGCGTTCTATGGGCTTACGGGGTCGCGGTCCACGCCGATGCCGACGCCGCGCGGGCCACGTCGTACATCGACGCCGACCTCGAGCTCAACGGCATACAGGTCGTCGAGGACGCCATCTACCTGCTCGAGGACCTCGTAAGGGGATCTTCCCCGCCACGTCGTACGCCTCCGCCTTCCTCTACTACTGCAGCCGCGACAAGGACGTCAGGGCCAGCGCGTTCGATGCAGCGAGGGCGGCGCCGGCGCCGCGGAGGCGTCACGCTGCCATGCCGGGCGGCGACCCGGTGGCGTGGGATCACAGCTGGGTCGCTCCGTCACGGGCGGCTCCGTATTTTTTTTTAAAACTCGAAAAGCTATTCTGTGGCGCATGGTTGCCTAGTGCGCCACCGAATTCCGGGTATTTCTGTGGCGCACGGTGGGGGTGCGCCACAGAAAAAAATTTAGTGGCGACGATTCTGTGGCGCACCCACCGTGCGCCACAGAATTGTAAAAAGGTGCGCCACAGATAGCCTTTTCTGTACTAGTGTCTGAATCTTCTCTTGTGCACGCCAGCTCTCAACATAGCTAGCGACCAGTGAGAGCATCAAGAGGAGCGTCGCCGGTGGCTAGCGTCGAGCGAAGCCCCACGGGAAGTGGATGCTGGGTTCTCCACCTGTGGTCTCTCTCCTCGCAAGTGGGCGATGACAACACTCTTCTTCTCCCAATGGTGGTGCTGGTGCCTGGAACAACAGCTACGGCTTCATGGTAGACAACCTTTATGTATATGCTATTTAATTTCCGAGGTAATATATTTTTATGCTATAGCATTATGTATCCACTTCTTGGCAGGTTTGATCTAGCAGATTTGGGTCCACGTATAATGTAACTGGATATGCAGCAAACATTGAGATTTGATTAGTTCCAGTAGTCTTTGACTACACATGATTATGTAGGTTCTGCTGGATTTTTTGTAGATCTAAACCTAGGAATTTTTGTACATTTAAACTAGGCAGCAATATATCTACTACACATAGTGATTAAAACCTAGGTTTTTTTTGGGAGGATTAGTCCTGCTACTTTTTATTGATGGTAAGCATTGGGCGCATGCTGAGATAATTTCCTGGTGGGTCTTACCTTTGCGTGTATCTAAACCTGTTTATACTAATTGGCATGTCTAATATATACTGAAGATTGATAAGCCTACCACTAAGATAATGTGCCAATGAGTTACTCTTGGAGTTTTATTGTCGGGGGGTTGCCCCCGGGTAGGGTAAAGAGGTGGTGTTAAGAGCTGTAAAGAGTGGGCCGGATCAAGGTCAAGCCGGATCTCTTGGGCCGGATCCCTTGGACCGGATCACTTGGAAAAGTCAGTTGGCTCTCAATCATGCTAAAGTACAGGGAGAGACCGAAGGGGATCCGACAAAGTCTAGCCGGATCAGAGGAAGGAATACCGGCTTAACTTAGCTGGGTCGATCAGGAAGGATCCGGCATATGGCAATGTCGGATAATGCACAAAGGCCAAGTAATGTCAGTAAGTTCACGGGTCCTGCAGGCCTCCTGCCCGAGGCTCAGAAGACAGCCAGGTCGAGCCACGGGTTTTCCGGGTCGCTAGGCCCTAGGCGCTGACTCGGCTAATTCGGGAAAGGGCAGTGGCCTATGCTCCAGTGGGCTACGTTGGCTTAAGCTCAAAGAGGAAAAGATAGACCTGCCGTTGGACTGACAATGAGCTGGACTGAGTGACAGTAGCCAGAGCTTGTCCTGTTCCTCTTGTCCATGCCATTGTCATCTCCGGCCAGGGGCAGAGTGGTAATCCGGTTAGTGTATAAATAGACCAGCACATCCTCCAGGGCGAGGGACGACGAAGGAGAAGCCTCATTTCCCCCCTTGCTCCATCTTCCTCCTAGAGCTCTCACCATTGTTCCTTCATACAACTCGAGGAGCACTTTTGTACTAGTCATATTGAGATATAAAGAGAGTAGGCTAGTGCTGCAGTAGGGGTGTTACCTCCACAAGAGGGCCCCGAAGCAGGGTACATCTTGGTGTGCTTTGGTTGTTCTTGGTTTTGCTCTTTCTTGCTTGTCCTTGCGTGTTCCTCGTTGTTCTTCATGCGTGCTTCTTGAACGCGCACACCCTCCCCGGATCTCCCAACGTCCTAGCGAGCCCCAACTTAAGCCATCCTATGGCATCTGCCGTGACACCACCACGACAGTTGGCGCCCACCGTGGGGCAAGCAGTGGCGTTGGCTGGGGTTTCCATCCGGACGGGTTCCGTCACCAGCTCCGGCGTACGTGTGCTGTCCGGGCTCGTCTGCAACTACGGCGGGTTCACCTTCATCAGCGACAACGCCGGCTGCTTCGCGGGAAGGCCACTCCCTGTGGATGGATGCTTCATCCAGTTCGGCAGCTTCCTCACCTACGTCACCACCAAGCTTGTCCGCGAGTACCCGGCGCAGGTGCTCGTGGTCGAGGACCCTCCTTCTTTCCGCGCAGCTCTCGGACGGCGTAGCGCTCGCCCCGGGAGTAGCGTGGAGGTGATGATGACCGGACCAAGTGCTGGAGCAGGCAAAGGAGATGCTGGCAATAGCATGCCCGAGGTACTGGTCACGCCAACCGATCCGGTGGACAAGCCGGCTCGGACGGCGAAGTTCCCAAAAGAGAAACCGGATCCGGTTGGCCCACTTGGCATGTCAAGTAGGGAGGCTCCCTTAGAGGATGTCCTGGAAAAGTTATCTCGGCCAGTGGCACCTGGGGCAAACGTAGAGTCCACTATAGCGGAGTTAGAGGCAGAGCGCCTGAGGTTGCAAAGAGAAGCCCGGTTAGTGGTAGAGTCTAGGCAAGCATTTGATAGAGACATGAGAGAATATAATGCTGCCAATGGTATCACCGATGGTTTCACTCCGGTAGCGCCGCACCCACGCAAGAGAACAGATTTGCGCAACAGGGGTAAGGACCTCAATGACGAGTTAGCTAGAGCCGCAAGATCGAGCTCAAGTAAGGCTACTAGTCATAGATCGGGTACAGGCAAACCGGTGTATAGCTCCCCGGCCAAGAATCTTAGGGCTGCAGCGGCAGCACGAGCAGAGTTGACCACATTAACCGGAGATGCTTGGCGCAAGCAGGCAGAGAGGGTCAATGAGCTGGTTGATGTATGTAACCGGCAGAATGAGGCTTACCGGAAAGCTAATCCGGACGCTGGTGGTTCTCGGGTAGTAGTGTCAGCTAAGGCTGTTAGCCAGAGATCCAAGGGGCAAGCGTCATCCCCGCATGTCGGAGTTGACCGGGCCCAAAGCGTGAATTCGGGCAAGAGCAAACAGCTGCAGGCCTATGATGCTGAGTATGCTGGCAAGCAGCTAGCTGCTCAAGGAAGAGGTGGCCAGAGCAGAAACAATGGCGGTCAAGGCGATCCGGGAGCTAGAAGGGGTAATTCGGCTGGCCAAGGTCAACCACCTCGTCCTCCTGGGCAGAATCATCCCCGGCAGGAGCAGCAAGTGATGGTGCAAGCGCAGCAGCAAGGTGGTGGCCAGGCGGGGTACCGCTATGATGATGGTAATTCGGCTATGGCGCGAGCCGGATACCAAACATATGATAATGCACTTGCATCCAGACTGGGACCTCGGACATTGGATCCGAATGATCAACGTCTCAAGTTGGATAGGATTTACCAGTCCGAGAAGCTAGAAGAGCAAGGCCCACCAGGTCCTCCATGCTTTGGGCCTCGGATCATGAACGAGCCGAACGTGCCGTTGTTTCAGCTTGGCCGAATCACAAAGCCGTATAACGGCAACACTAAGCCGCAGGATTGGCTGATAGACTATGTATCCTCGGTGCACATTGCGGGGGGCAATCGCCGATGGGCGGTCCAGTATCTCCCGCATATGTTGGAAGGGCCAGCCCGGATTTGGCTGAATAACTTACCAGAGGGTAGTATCAACTCTTGGATGGATTTGGAGCAGGCATTTTACAGCAACTTCTCCAGCACTTACAAGAGGCCAAATCGACCTCAGCTCTTGTCTGCATGCAGGCGGGAAGAGTGGGAGACAGACCGAGAATTTTTGACTCGGTGGAGCAACATTCGCAATTCTTGTGAAGGTGTCGTGGAGGAGCAGGCCATTTCTTGGTTTGCGCAGGGCTGCCGACATGGCACCCCGCTTTGGCAAAAGCTCCAGAGGGATATGCCAAAGACCCTGGCGGAAATGATCCGGATAGCAGATACGTATGCTCTTGGCGATCCGACGCAGCCAGCGTTGGATGTGGTGGGAACAAGCAGGAGGCAACCGGTCAACAACCGAACTGGACCATTGAGGCCCAGTGACGGGCATGAGTTCGGTTATAAGAGGAGAGATCCGGATTATAGATACAGTTCAGATCAGGTTGCTGCAGTAAATATGGATCATCCTGGAGCAGGAGATAGTCAGAGACCAAAGAATGAGGGTCCAGCTTGGAGGCCGAATCAAGGTGCCTGGGCAAAGAAAGTGTGGGATGGACCGAGTCCACCTCTAACTTTTGAAGCAATGATAGATGGGCCTTGCCGTTATCACACAACAGACCCACGCAAGCCGGCTAATCATTCAACTCGGAATTGTAGCTGGCATCATCGCATCCAGGCGGAAGGTCAGAGAGGGCCACCTCGCGAAGGGAGCGCACTTTGATGAGATCAATCAGCTCATACCAAGACATGATAAATAGCAAAGCTGCGTCAGCACCAGCGCGGGCGGACGAAGATCTCCACTGCTTTAACCGATCTTCGCCTGATCCAGGTCTTTGATTAGCTCGTCCGCAGACCGGACTTGCCGGGCTTCAGGAAACAAGACTCGGTGAGCTTTGAGACTTGCATTGAACAGATCAATGTGGGACTCCTTCAAAGGAGCAATCCGAGCTTTAAGTGCTGTAATGTGATCTTCGATATCCCACGTCTCTGGTAGGGGAGCTCCAGCTAACTTAGCTCTCTCAGCTCGGGTATCTCTCACAACTTTGGCGGCTTGAAGCCGGATGCTGGTAAACTCTCCTACATTCAGATAAGCTAACACCGAATTAAACGAGAGGGAACACGAAATTATGTGTCGGATAAGAGCAGAGGAGGAAGAGGAGATTCGGCAAACTTACGGTCCATGTCTTCATTGAGGCTAGCAAGATCAGCCAGCCATTTCGCGTTGACCGCCTTGTGAGCAGCCAGATCATCTTTCGCCGCTTTAGCTTCGGCTTCAGCGTCTGCAACGACCGTTTGGATTTTCTTGTCCAATTCGGCCCGCTTTGCAAGCCCGACTTTGAAAGCATCTCGCTCCTTCTGGATCGAATCTTTCTCACTTTGCAGCGAATCCCGGTCTTTCTTGAGCTTGGCCTTCACTTTTCCAACCCGGTCAAGCTCCCGCTGGAGCCGAGTCACTTCTGACTTTTCCTCCGCTAAAGCGCGCTTGTGCTCCTGATCTTTCTTTTTCATCTCCTCACCTTGCGCATCGAAGGAAGTTTGGAGGGCCTGGTGTTGCAGGACTAGCCGCTTAAAGATCCGGCTGCGAGCAGTCGTGGTTTCCTGAAAGAAAAAGGTTAATGGCGTAAAAAGAGTCTCGGGGACTGGCACCCGAGACTAGCAACATGGAGCCAAAACGAATCTCGGGGACTGGAGGCCCGAGATTGATAAAAAAAAAGTTGACCGACTCAATTGGAAAAGAGACTCGGGGACTGGGAGTCCCACGATTTTTTCGGCTAAGACAAAATTCATGATCAAGTTTTTAGAGATTCAAGCCGAATGACTTTCTTACTCGGAGGAGTATCAGTCGTTCGACCCGAATCTCGGAGACTGGGAATAGTGCAGATTGATCATGATGAAATAAAAGCAGGATTCGGCAAAATTACCTCGAAGACCCGGTTAGCTTCAACGACCGAGGCCTGCACAGAGTGTAGAGATTGAAACATCCGGCTAGGGCCAGCCGGATGTGGCGACGCTGAAGTAGTTGAGCCTTCGGCAAGGTCCGCAGTATTCCAAGCTTTAACGAATTGCTCTGCGGAGCCGAGGTTGTCGCCGCTCGGAGTGCGGAGATTCGGCAGAACCTGGCCACTAAGTCGGGCGCGAGTGATCGCCTCAGAGAGTTGATCATGCACCCGAGTCGCTGATGGAGTGGCGGAAACCTGTCTGCTAGCAACCACCTGCTTATCCGAGGTGGTTGGAGTCGTGCCAGAGGCGGCTTGAGTCGGCTTAGGTAGAGGCGATGCGCCCGGGGTCTTGGCTGGATCTGGCTGCCTCGGTTGGTTCTGGGACGCTTGTTGTGGTGGTTTAAGTACTTCCTGTTGCTGCTTCTGCTGCTTCTCGAGAGGTTGTTGCTGCTGCTTTTTCTTCTTCTTCTGCTGCTCTTGATTCAGAGAGCTTGAGCCTTGGGGGTAGGGCGAGGATCCGGCTTAGTCAAAGACTTAGCCGAAGTCTTAGTTTTTTCCTTCTCCAACTCCTTCAGGGGACGTGGCCAAGTTGAATCTCGGGTAGGTGCCGAGATTTCCTCATTCTCCAGGTCAATAACCGACTCTGGAATGAGAGTCGGCGGAGGAGTATTGGCAGTTGTGGCACGCGCGGGAGAGGCGACAGCCTTTTCAGGAGACTGGTGCTCCATGGCCGTATCCAGTGGAGGAATGGGAGAAAGAATGGATGAATGAGTTTGCTCGGTGACGATGACGTCACTACATAGAGCAAAGTAAACAGTTAACTCGGATAAAGGTGGCTCGGATAATAGAGGAGGAAAGCGAATGAAGTTAAGCTGGCATTACCCCTTGGTGGTAGGCATGGGCTTGAGCCGATTCGGCTTGAAGGCAGCTTTCTTCATTCTCTTGGCTTGAGGGGCATCTGATCCGGACGCGTCATCGCGTTTCCGAGATGTCCCTTGAGCATCCTGTTTGGCTGGAACACAAGGTGGTGACCATGAAATCGGAATAGCATCAATGGGATCTAGGATCCAGCAATCATCATCTTCATCGTCGGAAATGTTGTAAATAGTCGATTGCTTACCCTTGCGGATGGGCTTGGCACGCGGAATCGGCAAATAATCGTCCGTATCCGCATCCTCTTCGCCCTCGCGCAGCGGGCTGCGATCCGGTCCCCACACTTTGGTGGAGAGATCTCCATCTTCGGTGATTTGGCGGTCGAACAGCTGCAGTAGGTCAAGGCAAATATGGATTAGTCCGATGGTATTTTGATGAAGTATGGATTAATTCGGAGAATGGTGAACTAACCTGTGGGGGAAGTGCATCTCGGTGGAACGGCTCCACGCCCCACCGCCACTTGTCCGACATCTCGGTGTAGGCAATGGCGTTTACCCGTCTCTTGACGGAAGCTCTGGTGAGGTCATGTTTGCTGATCCGGGTAGGATCTAGCAGACCACTCATGTGGCAAATCTTGTGCTCACGTTGTTGAAGAGGACTGACCGGCGACAGACGAAGGCCCGGAGGAGATCGTCCGAGAGCAGGCCCTTCTCCAGAAAATCCTCCAGAGTTTGATGTATGATTTGAAGCTCCGCAAGAGTGTCAGCCGGATCATATCTGAAGTTTAATTCGGCTGTGGGGGGCTCGATCCTGAACTCGGGCAAGTTGAGAGCATCATGGCCTTCAGCGCTCTTCACGTAGAAGAAGGACCTTTGCCATTTCTTGCAAGTATCCAGGCCAGTGATCCGGGGAAAGATGGAGCCCGCCCTCGGAGTAATGCTAGCCGAACCACAAGCGGTCATCACTTTCGGGTCACTGCCCGGGATAGTCTGTTTACGGAGGTGGAAGTACTTCGCCCAGTTTGGACTGTCGGCCAGAGACCGAGATATCCCTCGGTAAAGGAGGTAAAAGCCGACAGGGAGACAAAGGCGTTAGCCGGAAGGTGGTGAGGCTGCAGGCCAAAGAAGTCTAGGAAAGCCCGGAAGAAGTCACTCGCCGGGAGTCCGAATCCGCGCTCGAAGTGCGCTAGAAATACAACGCGTTCACCCGGTTGGGTGACCGGTTCGAGTTCCTTCCCCGGTTTTCGGCATATAACTTTAGGTGTTATACGCCGGGTGCTCAGCAGCCATTCCAGGTCATCATTTGTAACATCGGAACCCTCCCAACTGCCGGGGGGCAGCTTCGGCATATCCGAATCAGTCCTGCAAGAAATTGGAGATAGCCGAGTTAGGAGATTCGGAATCTCTAATCCAGAACGAATCGGATAATGGCATAACCGAATCAGATGTAAAGCGATTCGGTAGAGCTATCCCGGATAAAGTTGTCTAGTTACTGCGGAAAAGTAATTCGGCTGGTAACTACAAACACCTTTTCGTGAGAATCTAGGGTTACGCAAGATCTACCGCAGCAGTAAAATAGAGAGGAAATCCCGAGTAAAAAATATGGTGGAACTGCTCAAGCGGTGGCAAGCCAAACTAGGGCAATCTAGTGCAAAACCTGGAAAGGAGATCTAGGGAATGCACTAAGGCGTGACAATGGACTCGTACGCGAGTGAATCTACAAGAAACAGGCGCAAGTTCCCAGCGGGATATGAACTTGCTCGAGGTCGCCATGGCCGGAAGAAAAGGAACTTACGGTTGCGATGCGGCGAGGAAGAAGCTCGGTGAAGAAACGGCGGTGCAGGGCGCGGTGCGCGGCTCCGGCGAGTTTTCTCCGGCGTTGTCGAGGTCTCCGGCGCGGCGAAGTCGCGAAGGCGAGATCGCAGCGGCGTCAATGGCACGGATGGAGTTCTTGAAGTAGGAAGTGCGGGGAAGAAGAAGAGGAACCCCGCACCCCTATATATAGCCGCTCGCTGGTAACTGACGCACTACCGCGCGGTTTTCGGGGCGTGGCCGGATCAAGTGTGCCCTGAAACTCTGTGGTCGCAGCTGTGGCCGTATATTTCAAGCACATGGTGGGTCACAGAATTGGAAGCGGTTGTGCGGATCGAATGTGCCGGTCAGCGAAGAAACCGAGGAGACGGTCATTTAGTCAAACACACTCGAATACCTGGTGGACCCGGATGACGTGCTGACAATGGCATGTCAGATCAGAGACCCGGTTACGGGGCTTTGCGCAGAGATTCCCTGCCAAGTGTCCCGGGAAATCCTGAGACAAAATTATTCGATATGAGATTCGGTTAAGGGCGTTTTTAACCTGCTACGGCCCTCCATCCGAGGCTGTAGGACCGCACCAGCTTCGGGGACTACTGTCGGGGGGTTGCCCCCGGGTAGGGCAAAGAGGTGGTGTTAAGAGCTGTAAAGAGTGGGCCGGATCAAGGTCAAGCCGGATCTCTTGGGCCGGATCCCTTGGACCGGATCACTTGGAAAAGTAAGTTGGCTCTCAATCATGCTAAAGTACAGGGAGAGACCGAAGGGATCCGGCAAAGTCTAGCCGGATCAGAGGAAGGAATACCGGCTTAACTTAGCCGGGTCGATCAGGAAGGATCCGGCATAAGGCAATGTCGGATAATGCACAAAGGCCAAGTAATGTCAGTAAGTTCACGGGTCCTGCAGGCCTCCTGCCCGAGGCTCAGAAGATAGCCAGGTCGAGCCACGGGTTTTCCGGGTCGCTAGGCCCTAGGCGCTGACTCGGCTAATTCGGGAAAGGGCAGTGGCCTATGCTCCAGTGGGCTACGCTGGCTTAAGCTCAAAGAGGAAAAGATAGACCTGCCGTTGGACTGACAATGAGCTGGACTGAGTGACAGTAGCCAGAGCTTGTCCTGTTCCTCTTGTCCATGCCATTGTCATCTCCGGCCAGGGGCAGAATGGTAATCCGGTTAGTGTATAAATAGACCAGCACATCCTCCAGGGCGAGGGACGACAAAGGAGAAGCCTCATTTCCCCCCTTGCTCCATCTTCCTCCTAGAGCTCTCACCATTGTTCCTTCATACAGCTCGAGGAGCACTTTGTACTAGTCATATTGAGATATAAAGAGAGTAGGCTAGTGCTGCAGTAGGGGTGTTACCTCCACAAGAGGGCCCCGAAGCAGGGTACATCTTGGTGTGCTTTGGTTGTTCTTGGTTTTGCTCTTTCTTGCTCGTCCTTGCGTGTTCTTTGTTGTTCTTCATGCGTGCTTCTTGAACGCGCACACCCTCCCCGGATCCCCCAACGTCCTAGCGAGCCCCAACTTAAGCCATCCTATGGCATCTGCCGTGACACCACCACGACATTTATTTTTCACGGTTACATGTTTGTCTTACGCCTAGAGTTATCTAAGAAAATATGTTGGAAAATCATTGACATAAGTTTTAGCAATTTTGCCTGTTATGTTAGTTTATTGATGTCTTACTGAATAACAAAGGGTCGTGTATCACCGGATGTTGCAGCCTGGGGTTAAGCTAGGGTTTACTCATGTACCAAGCAAGCTGATCCACTTTGTTTTTTACTCTTTTGGTTCTGGTCAGAACAGATGTTGGTTCCTCATGCAAATCTGCAACCACTCTGTATATAGGATCTGAAGGCAATGATGATTCATGAAGAGAAAACAACTGTTCCACCTCATTGGCTCTACAACCACTTATTAAGAATCTCAAGAAAATAGGTATGGCTTGATTCTCTGCTTGCTTTGTGTGTCTCCCTTCTTACAGAGATACTCATGTAAATCTGCAACCACCCTGTATTTAGGATTTGAAGCAAATGAGGATTTATGAAGAGAAAACTACTGTTCCAGCTCATATTTGCTCTACAACCGCTGATCAAGCATCTCAATAAAACAGGTATGGCTTGATTCTCTGCTTGATTTGTGTGTCTCCTTTTTTACAGAGATATATATTTGTTCTTGAATTTGTAGTAGCCGTTTCTACGTGAGTTCAGTCCTTGAGTCAATAAATTGTCTTGCGGGTTTTCATTTGCTCTGTTGTCGTGGGTTTGTCACGTCAGATGTCATGGATGACTTCGTAGGTGTGGGATTTGCGCGAGTCAATCGTCTCCGAGCTTGGGATCGCAGGAACAAGGACGAACACAGATTTACCCAGGTTCGGCCCCTCAATGTGAGGTAAAGACCTACTTCCTGCCTACCCTAGATTGGTATTGATATGATATATGTGGTGTTACAATGGAGGCGATCCGATCTGGGAACTCGCCGTAAGAGCTAGGGTTTAGGGCTTGATAGCTTGACCCTGTCTAAGTCCTGCGAGTCCTCTTTATATGCACAGAGACTCGCTAGGTTACAAGAGTTCTACACGAAGCCGATTGCAAGCTTGTTATCCAAGGCAAGTTTTACCACCGACCTTCTGGAGCCTTCCTTTGGCAGGCCGCGATCCTTGATCGGCCCATCTTTTACGTGGCCCAATAATAGCGTGATCATGAAGTCGCTGTTTTGGCCTTGAATAAGTCGCGGGTTAATTATTCCCCGACATTAGCCCCCAAGTGTAGCCTGAACTTCATGGAATATCTTGATATGTTTTCTTGACTTTGAAAGGTTCCTTGGACGTTTAGGCTGCACTTTTTTTTTCTAGCTTGCACTTCCTTGCTCTGCGACTCATGATCACGTTGGATGGCGTTTACTCGCACTTTTGGGGCGGCCTTGAAAATGCATCTGACTTCGTGAGCTTCTTACTCTGTCAAGGTTTGCCTGATAGCTTCAACACTTGATGATGACCAATCTTCAAATTTTTGATAACAATATGCTGTAGCCCCCAAGGATTGAGCTGATGTGATTTGACAATCATCTCAATTCTTCTCAGGAGGTTTTGAAGATCATCACCTGTAGCTTGATGTCATAGATAAGAAACAATTGTTAAGATATAAGCAATTGCAATTGGTGTTGCCGTACTATAAGCAGTACATTGACCTCTAGTTAGGCCTTTCTGAGTCCATTAAGTGGGCACTCGCGCGACTCAGTATTTCCTAGGAACATGTGTGTTCAGGGTCGAGAGCGGCCATGATAGGCAATCAAGCTCGATTGACGCCACACCCCAGTACTTTGGACGCATAATGCAAGTTGCAATCCGACTTAAGGTAAGTTTGATGGTTGCCAGTAGGTTGGCTGTTTCAGGGTACAAAGCCCCCAAGAAACAAATGATATATAGCTATAAACAGCTTTGTTTATGATGACACATAAGGTCGCGCCTTGGTGGCAACCGAGTGTTATACATAGGGTTGGGTCGCACGTAGGCGGCGATCCCAGTTTGAGACATACGGCCGCGCCTAGGTGCGGCCGATTTCTGATACATAAGGTACGGCCGCGCCTAGGTGGCGGCCGATTTCTGATACAGGTGTTGCAGGTCGCGCCTAGGTGGCGACCAATTTTGAAGCAAGAGCCCTTAGTGGCTAGGATGATACTCAGCTATAGGCAGCTGGAAAAGATGAAACTTAGCTCTGATTAGCTTTTTTATGTGTAGTAAGGTCGCAGTTGCGCGACGTTCCAAGGGCGAGGCGCTTCTAGACGATCCTCGAAATCATGGCGATCACTGCTTTCTTCTCTCACATCCAGCAGATAGTACGATCCATTGTTTAGTTTTTTGCTGATGATGTAGGGTCCTTCCCATGGAGAAGATAGCTTGTGCATTCCCTTATGGTCTTGCTTGAGTCGCAGCACTAGGTCTCCTTCTTGAAAGGTGCGGGTTCTGATGCGTCTGGCATGATAGCGTCGCAAGTCTTGCTGATACACCGCTGACCTTGATGCTGCAAATCTCTGACCTCTTCTAATGTGTCCACAGAATCCTGCCGAGCTGCTTCATTATCTGCTTCGACATAGGCCGCAACTCTTGGTGAATCATGTATGATATCGCTGGGCATAACCGCTTCTGCTCCATAGACCATAAAATATGGTGTAAATCCTGTGGATCTATTAGGGGTTGTTCTTAAACTCCATAGCACGGCTGGCAGTTCCTCCACCCAACATCCTGGAGATGCTTCAACCTTTTCAATAAGGCGCGGCTTAATCCATGGAGAATTTCCTGGTTAGCTCGCTCAGCTTGTCCATTGCTCTGCGGATGTGATACTGACGTGAGGTCCAGCCTTATCCCATTGTTCGCACAAAATATTTGTGTAGCTCCTTCAGAGGTGTTGCTTCCGTTGTCTGTAATGATACTATGGGGATATCCAAAGCGGAATATGACCTTCTTCAAGAACTTGACTGCTGTTTCAGCTTCACAATCTCCCACGGGTTCTGCTTCTATCCACTTTGTGAATTTGTCCACCACGACCAGGAGGTGAGTTTTTCCCGTTGGGGACCGTCTGAAGGGTCCTACCATGTCAAAACCCCATACGGCGAAAGGCCATGTGATGGGTATTGTACGAAGTGCTTGAGCTGGCATATGATCTTGCCTGGCGTATCTTTGACATCCATCACACACTCTGACAATCTGCTCAGCGTCTGCTAGCGCCGTTAACCAGAAGAAACCATGTCTGAACGCCTTTGCCACCAAAGATCTTGACGAAGCATGATGGCCACAATCGCCTGCGTGAATTTCGTGCAAGATTTTTCGTCCTTCTTCTGGTGATACGCATCTTTGGAATGTCCCCGCAACGCTGCGCTTGTATAGCTCATTGTTTATTATTGTGTAGGCCTTGGATCGCCGTGTTATCTTGCGCGCCTCTACTTCATCCTCTGGTAGCACTCCGCGACTTAAATATGCCATGTATGGCTCTGTCCATGCCGGCTGTTCATGCAGGGCTGCGACTAAAGTTGAATCATCCTCTGGCTCTGCGATGTCAATCTCTGCTGGAGGCTTAACTGATGGGTTATGCAACTCATCCAAGAAAACATTGGGCGGGACTGATTGCCTATTGGATCCTAGCCGAGACAAGGCATCTGCTGCTTCATTTTGTCTTCGATCAACATGTTCAACTTGGAAGCCAGTGAAGTGTCCAGCAACTCTGTCCACCTCTCGTCTGTATGCAGCCATGTTTGCATCCTTACTGTCCCATGTTCCAGAAACTTGTTGAGCTAATCTGAGTCTCCAAAGCAACGGATGCGACTGACATTCATCTCCTTTGCTATACGGAGTCCGTGAAGCAATGCCTCATATTCTGCTACATTGTTTGTGCAATTGAAGTGTATTTGGAGCACGTATCTTAGCTTGTCTCCCTTGGGGGAAGTGAGTACAACTCCAGCCCCCGAGCCTTGTAGCTGTCTTGACCCATCGAAGTGCATGGTCCAGTATTTTGTTTCTGCCATGGTGGGAGCGACTTGAATTTCTGTCCAATCATTGATGAAATCTGCGAGAGCTTGCGACTTAATTGATGTGCGCGGCTCGTAGCTTATATGGTGTGGACCCAGCTCGATCGCCCACTTGGCTACTCTTCCTGTTGCTTCTCGGTTGCGGATGATGTCTGCCAGTGGTGCCGAGCTGACCACAGTTATTGGGTGTTCCTGGAAGTAGTGCTTCAGCTTGCGACTCGCCATGAATACTCCAAACACTAGCTTCTGCCACTGAGGGTAACGCTGCTTTGAAGCCGTGACACACTGGCCTTTGGACTGGGTACTCCTTGCCTGGCTCTTGTCTCTCTACAACCATCACGGCGCTTACGGCACGAGAGTTTGCAGCTATGTACAACAGCATGGGCTCTTATCTTTTGGAGCTGCCAGAACTGGAGCATTTGTCAACTGAATCTTCAGGGCTGTTAAAGCTTCGTCGGCTTCTGAGTCCCAAACGAAGGTATCTGATTTTTCAGCAGTCTGTATAAAGGCAGGGCTTTTTCTCCCAGTCTTGATATAAAGCGACTTAACGCCGCGACGCAACCGGTAAGTCGCTGTACGTCCTTGATCTTTTCTGGTTTTTGGAGGTCCATTACAGCCTTTATCTTGTCAGGGTTGGCCTCGATGCCTCTTTCTGACACTATGAACCCCAATAGCTTCCCCGCTGGTACTCCAAAGACGCACTTCGTCGGGTTGAGCTTCATGTTATATCTTCTGAGATTTGTGAAGGTTTCTTCCAAGTCACTGATGAGATCCTGGCCTACTTGCGATTTAATGACGATATCGTCCACATAGGCGTGAACGTTGCGACCTATCTGCTCATGCAAGCAACTTTGAATGCACCTCTGGTAAGTCGCACCTGCGTTCTTCAATCCAAAGGGCATGCTTACATAGCAAAAGGCCCCAAAGGTGTGATGAAGGATGTCTTTTCCTGGTCCTCCTTCTTCATCTTGATTTGATGGTAGCCTGAATAGGCTCTAGAAAGCACAACAACTCGCATCCGGCTGTTGAATCAATCACTTGGTCAATCCTTGGCAAGGCAAATGGGTCCTTTGGACAGGCTTTGTTGAGACTGGTGTAGTCAATGCACATTCGCCATGTGCCGTTCTTTTTCATAACTAGGACTGGGTTTGCCACCCACTCCGGGTGATATACTTCTGTGATGAATCCTGCGGCCAATAGGCGAGCTATTTCTTCCCCTATCGCTTTTCTCCTGTCGTCGTGGAAACGCCGCAGCGGTTGCTTTACTGGCTTGGCCAGGGGGTTCACGTTAAGACTGTGTTCTGCCAATTCCCTTGGCACCCCTGGCATATCTGATGGTTTCCATGCGAAGATGTCCTTGTTTTCCTGAAGGAAAGCGATGAGTGCCCGCTCCTGTTCTTTCTCCATGTGGGCTCCGATGCTCGCCTGCTTGGATGAGTCGCCAGGAACAAGATCTATCTGCTTGGTGTCTTGGGCCGCTTTGAATTTCATTGGTGGTTCGGCAGATGGCGTGGTAACTACGCTCATATCATTGGGATCCACCTGCGACTTATAACTCTTTAGCTCTTCAGCGGCACAAGCTGATTCTGCGAAGGCTGCATCTCCCTCCTCGCACTCTATTGCTTTTTCTCTATCGCCGTGCACTGTGATGACCCCTCTTGGTCCTGGTATCTTCAGCTGTAGGTAAACGTAGCATGGCCTGGCCATAAACTTGGCGAAGGCGTTCGTCCGAACAGGGCGTGATATGGGCTCTGAATTTTACCACTTCGAAGCATATGAACTCGCTTCTGAAGTTTTCTTCCGTCCCAAAGGTTACTCCCAGGGTTATCTTTCCCACTGGCTGTGCTGACTTTCCTGGGACGATGCCGTGAAATACGGTCGTCGTGTGTTGCAGGCTGGAGTCCATGAGCCCCAAGCGCTTGAACGTATCGTAGTACATGATATTTATGCTGCTTCCCCGTCCATAAGTACTTTGGTTAGCTTGTATCCTGCTACATAAGGTGCCACAACTAGCGCCAGTTTCCCTGGCTCTCGCACTTGTGGCGGATGATCGTCGCGACTCCAAGTGACTGCATGCTCTGACCATTTTAGCCAATTGGGGGTTGCTGGTATCACAGTATTTACCTGCTGGCTTCTGCGACTTAATTTTCTTCCCTCTTGGAGGTGTTGATAACTATTGTATGGTACTGCCCCACCTGCCTGGGGTTACTCGCATTGTGCGGTCCGGCGCTGAACCATGAGTCGCACCAGGGCTTCCTTCATGGTGGTTTCCCCTGTTGTGTTGGCTTTCTTCTTTCCACTTCTTGTAATAATTACATTGCGCCTTGGTATGGTCTGCTGGCCGCCCGTCGCCTCCCGTGTGAAGATCGCACGGCCGATTAAAAACTTCTTCCATGTTAATTGGACGAGAGCCGATTCCTCGGCCTCTTCCTCGTTGGCCCCTGAAACCTCCACGTGTGTTGGCGACAAGCCCAGAGTTTCCTTCTTCGCTCTTGCGCTTGTTTTGATTCGCGTTGTTGTGGCTAGTTTGTTGCTGTTGAGGCTTGCTGGTATTTTTCTTTCCTTCAACAGCGGCCTTCTCCTCTTCTCCATCTGACGCATCTCGGGTCTTGTCTGAGCCAGCGTATTTGTTAGCCGCAGCCATTACCTCGCTGAGACTCTTGACTTTGCCCTTCATGCGACCTAACTTATGGATCAGTGGTTCGAACTTACAATTTTTCTCCATGACTAGGACAGCTGAGCTTGGAGGTATGTTGTCTGAGGAGTGTATAATTTCTGCCACCCTCCTCATCCAGTGGCGACTTGACTCGCCTTCCTTTTGAACGCAACGCTCTAGATCTTCTATATTGCAGAGTCGCTTGCAGGTTCCTTGGAAGTTTTTGACGAAAGCGTCTTTCAACTCTTCCTAGGTATTTATGGAGTTGGGGGGTAGATATTGCAGCCATATGTGAGCCTGATACGTCTCCAACGTATCTATAATTTCTGATGTTTCATGCTTGTTTTATGTATCATTGTCACATGTTTTATATGCATTATATATCATTATTATACATTTTCTGGGACTAACCTATTAACAAGATGCCACAGTGCCAGTTCCTGTTTTCTGCTGTTTTTGGTTCCAGAAAAGCTGTTCGGGCAATATTCTCGGAATTTGACGAAACAAAAGCCAAACCTCCTATTTTTTCGAGGGACACACGGAGCCAGAAGGGCAAGCCAGGGGGAGGCCCACGGCCTCCAAACCACCTCTTGGCGCGGCTGGAAGGGGGGCGGCGCGAGCAGGTGGTTTGGCCCACTCGGGACGCCACCGACGTTGCCCCTTCGCCTATTTAGTCACCCCGACGTGAAAACCCTAGATATATATCTAATACTCCAGAAAGACTTCCGCAGCGCCGTCACCATCGCGAGACCTCGTTTCGGGGGTCAGAAGTTCCTGTTCTGGCACCCTGCCGGGACGGGGATTGACCCTCGGAGCCATCTCCATCGACTCCACCGCCTCCACTTCGACTCCATGATGGTTTGTGAGTAGTTCCCCCATGGACTACGGGTTCTTGGCTGTAGCTAGTTGGTACTCTCTCTCCCATGTACTTCAATACAATGATCTCATGAGCTGCCTTACATGATTGAGATCCATATGATGTAATTGGTGTTGTGTTTGTTGGGATCCGATGAATTGTTACATTATGATCAGATTATTCATCATATTATCATACTATTGTTTATTTAAGATCTTGCATGCTCTCCGGTACTTGTGGTTACCCTGATCAAGTAGTTGCTTGTATCTCCAAGAGGGAGTATTTATGCTAGATAGTTGGGTTCAGCCTCTATTTAACCTGGGATAGTGACAGCAAGTTCTAAGGTTGTAGATGTGTTGTTGCCACTAGGGGTAAAACAGCAATGCTTTGTCTAAGGATGAATGTGTTGTTTACATTATGCACAATACTTAATGCAATAATCTGTTGTTTGCAACTTAATACTGAAAGGGGTGCGGATGCTAACCGGAAGGTGGATTATTTAGTCACAGATGCATGCTGGATAGCGGTCTGTGTACCTTGTCGTAATGCCCAATTAAATACTACAGTAAACTTTATCTTATCATAGCATGCATTGTCATGCCCTTACAATTATCAATTGCCCAACTGTAATTTGTTCACCCAACACCTGTTATTTTTTTGGAGAGTTACCACTAGTGTAGATAGCTGGGAACCCCGGTCCATTTGTCATCATCATTGCTCTCTGGTCCTATATGTCATTAGAAGTAGTATCAACTATTTTCTGGTGTCATTGCCTCTGTGTTACTGCTGCTGTGTTACTGTTACTATTGCTCTCATATTACTGCTGCTTTCACATCACCCCTGTTACTAGTGCTTTTCCAGGTGCAGCTGAATTGACAACTCAGTTGTTAAGGCTTATAAGTATTCTTTGTCTCCCCTTATGTCGAATCAATAAATTTGGGTTTTACTTCCCTCGAAGACTGTTGCGATCCCCTATACTTGTGGGTTATCAAGACTATTTTCTGGCGCCGTTGCCGGGGATAAGAGCAAGCATTCCACTCCAACAATTTGCCCCCTCGTCAACTCGCCATCAAAGTAGCAGCAGCTATTTTCTGGCGCCGTTGCCGGGGAGCATAGCTCTACTCATAAGTTCACCTGGGGAGTACACTCTACCTCTCTCTCTGTTTTTATTTTATTTTGTCTTGTCTAGTTTATTTGTGTCTAGTTTATTTTTGCTTAGTTTATTTGTGCTTAGTTTATTTTTGTTTAGTTTTGTTTTGCTTAGTTTACTTTTGTTTAGTTTATTTTTGCTTGTTTTGTTTTTCTTATAAATTCGAAAATCCATAAAAATTTGAAAAACCAAAAAATTAAAAACTGTTGTTATGGAAGAACCCACAACCTATTTGGAGCTTATGAATTATATATGAAGTATAGAGAATCAAAAAAGGGTGAAGTCATGAGTGCTGTGTTAGAAAAGTTGAATACAATTGCTAATATCTTGCTTAAACGCCATGATATAAACTGTTGCTCTAAACAGGATACTAAACATCTTAAATTCCAATGTGGCTTTAGTGAAGAAGTTTTAATTGTGAACTATCATTGGAATAACTATATTCATCTTGGGTTCGAAGAAGTAGAACAATTTGTTTTATTTATGGGAGCCTCTGAGATAGAATCTTTCATGGCTAAAAATTATGAAACTTGTATTGCTTGTAAGGACCTTAAAGATTATGTCTCTTCTATCCTTGATTATTGCATAGAACATTACAGCAATAATCCTTATATCGTTGATTACAAAGAGAGACTCATTAATGCACAAGAATGCACTCACAATTTGCAGGAACCTGTGGAAGAAGAAATTGCTGAACCTGAAAGCTCATTAGATGAAAAAGAGGAGGAGAGTGATGAACAAAAGGAGGAAGAATGGATTAGCTACCCATGCCTACCTTCTAATGAGAGTAACTCTTCATCTCTTACATTATTTGATTGCCCTCCATGCTTACCCAAGGAGGATGAATGTTATGTTCCTGTTGATTCTCTTGAAATTTTTCCTATGAGTAAAACTTGTGAGAATAATTATGCTACTGTTATATATGATAATCCATGCTATTTTGATAAATCTTATGATAATCCTTTATTTGTGGCTGATATCGAAATGCATGGTACTAAAGAGTTTTGCTTAGAAAATGTTTATGATAAAGCTCTAGATGATGGTCCTATGTTACTTGATAATATTAATTGTACCACTAATGAAAATGGGATTGGAGAAGTCTTGACTTTATCTAGTAGTCCCATATCTTTTGAGATGATCAATCATCTTGTTATAAAATTGTTACATGTGGGTTCGAAATTTTAAATCCCACTACTTATGAGCTTGATAAAAATTATTTGTTTGTAGATCATGAAAAGCATGCTTTGTGTGATAGTTATATTGTTGAGTTTATTCATGATGCTACTGAAAATTATTATGAGAGAGGAAAACATGGTTGTAGAAATTTTCATGGTACTAAAACACCTCTCTATATGCTGAAACTTTTGAAGTTACTCTTGTTTTATCTTCCTATGCTTGTCACTTTGTTCTTTATGAATTTATTTGTGTACAAGTTTCCTATGCATAGGAAGTGGGTTAGACTTAAATGTGTTTTGAATTTGCTTCTTGATGCTCCTTTTGCTTCATTTTCTATTTTCATGAGAGCATCATTAAAACTATCAAGCCTAGCTAAAAGGCATTAAAGAAAAGCGCTCTTGGGAGACAACCCATGTTTTATTTCTGTAATTTTTTTTTGCTTTTTGAGTCAAGGAGCTTGCTTACTTCTGTAACAACTCCTTTGTATCTTTATTTTATTGCATTGTTGTGCCAAGAAGAGCCTTTAATGATTAGATGATGCTAGATTTGGATTTCTGCGCAGGGACAGATTTTTAGCTGTCACGAATTTGAGCTTTTTCCAGAAAAATGAAAAATTCTAAAAAATCACGCATCCTTATATATGTACGCATCTTTCATTAACTTCACTTTTTCCGATTTGAGCAACGGAAGTACCTCGAAAAAATTCGTCTTTACTGGCTGTTCTGTTTTGACAGATTCTGTCTCTGTTTTTTGCATTGTCTCTTGTGGACTTTAAGAGGTTTCTAGACGTGGAGGGCTGTAGCTAATGTTTTATTGAGTATTGCAATGTGTCACTACAGAACCAAAGTGGATTAATGTTTTTGAGTACTAACCCCTCTAATGAAGTTTATGAGAAGTTTGGTGTGGCAGAAGTTTTCAAGGGTCAAGAGGGAAGGATGATATTGTGATCAAGAAGAGTGAAGAGCCTAAGCTTGGGGATGCCCCCGTGGGTCACCCAAGCATATTTCAAGAAGACTCAAGCATCTAAGCTTGGGGATGCCCAAGGCATCCCCTTCTTCATCATCAACTTATCAGGTCATCTCTAGTGAAACTATATTTTAATTCGGTCACATCATATGTGCTGTTCTTGGAGCGTCTTGTGTTTTATTTTTGTTTTATTCTCTGATCATATCAATGTCGGATCCTATCTATCTTGTTTGGGAGAGAGACACGCTCCGCTTTTTCATTTGAATACTCCTATTCTTCACTTATATTTGTTGAGTATTCATTTTCGCACTGTTTAGCTTCTAGCTCTTGGTTTTCATGTATCTCTTGTTCAGAGCTATTAGTTATTTTATAGAAAGTACTCTCTTGCTTCACTTATATTTATTTGGAGAGTTGCTTGGTTGATGTGTTGGTCCAGAAATTTTTGCATGTGGTAGTGGTATAATGAAAAACTTGCATAATCTTGTAGATCATTGAACTTTGATAATCTGATTCTTTGCAAACGTTTTGAGGTATTTAGATGGTAAAGCTTGCTGGTTAATTAAGTTAAAATCATTAGTGGATTGTTGTCTTTAAGCTTGTACCGTACTACAAACTCTAAAAATTGTTGAAGGTGTAGTTGGACTTGATAGCTTTCCATGTCTGAAAGTTCATTGTAATAACTAAGTTGTGCTGAAGGTCGAGGGATCTAACGGGGTACTTGTGCCGCCGTGAACGGCCCTTCTTGGAGTGAATTTTAATCATGCTCTTAATGTTGAACCTGCTAGTTGTTTGCAATAAACTTGTGAGTTCTTTTTGACTAATGTTAAGCTACGGTTTTTGGCACTTCCACCATCCAAATTTGCTAGCCTCTTCGGTGCTGTGCATTGCCTTCTGCTCACATTGAGAGTTGTGCATACTTCGCCGGTACATCCAACCCCGTGGGAGGACTTCCTCTTGTTCTCCTACACATAAGCCTATACATCTTCCTCAAAACAACCACCATACCTACCTACCACAGCATTTCCATAGCTGTTCCGAGATATATTGCCATGCAACTTCCATTTACATTACATGACTTGTTGTCATTCATCACTTATATATTGCTTTGCATGATTCTATACAGCTGATGTGTGGTTTACCCATGTTACGCTAGATCATTGCATATCCTGCTACACTGGCAGAGGCATACAGTTTCATACATCATGTCTTGTTCGTTATGAGTTATATGTACCAAAAAGTGTGTTGTCATATTAGAATGTTGCCCCTGAAAGTGAAAAGTGCTATGTGGCCATCGAAAAGAGAAACAGAAAAAGAAAAAAAATAGAAAAAAGGAAAAAAGAAAAAAAAGAATAAAGAAAAAGGGGGCAACATTACTATCCTTTATCCACACTTGTGCTCATGTTTAGCACCTGCAGTATTCATAGTCATCATTTGTGCTCATGTTTAGCACCTATACTCCATGTGAGAGAGTTTTCATGTTCTACTAGTATAACTATGTGGGGAATTTACACTATAGAACTTGGGTTGTATATTCCAATGATGAGCTTCCTCAAAAGTGCTCTAGGTCTTCATGAGCAACCAAGTTGGATGCACCCCCACTAGTTCCATTGGAGAGCTTTCATACACATATAGCTCTATGTGCATCCGTTGCATGGCAATCACTACTCCTTACATAGCTTCGATTATAAGACTTCCTCTTGTCTAATGATCACTTATAGCTTTGTGAGACTTTCTTCCATTGGCCTTCCAAACCCCCATTAATGTTCTCTTTGCCATAACATCCTGGTGCCAATACCAAATGCTTGCGCTCACCGGTTGAGTAGACTTCGAAACAGTTGATTCATGACGTTCATGTTTATGTTTACTTGGCTGAATCCTTCTGTGTTATGAAAATTTGCTTGATGCTTGGATTGAAGGATAGAACTTCTACGCTGGATACTTAAACCATCTTTAATGAACCTTGTACGGTTTCATGTCTTTAAAGCGATATTCATGAAAACTTTTAGCTTGTTTGACTCTTGCTTTATTATCTCTTATATCAACTATAGACATTTGCTTTGAATGATTTGATCTCAGCTCACATGCCTTACATTATTATTGGATCAAGATTATGTTGGTAGCATGTCACTTCAGAAATTATTTTCTTTTTATCGTTTACCTACTCGAGGACGAGTAGGAACTAAGCTTGGGGATGCTTGATACGTCTCCAACGTATCTATAATTTCTGATGTTTCATGCTTGTTTTATGTATCATTGTCACATGTTTTATATGCATTATATATCATTATTATACATTTTCTGGGACTAACCTATTAACAAGATGCCACAGTGCCAGTTCCTGTTTTCTGCTGTTTTTGGTTCCAGAAAAGCTGTTCGGGCAATATTCTCGGAATTCGACGAAACAAAAGCCAAACCTCCTATTTTTCCGAGGGACACACGGAGCCAGAAGGGCAAGCCAGGGGGAGGCCCACGGCCTCCAAACCACCTCTTGGCGCGGCTGGGGGGCGGCGCGAGCAGGTGGTTTGGCCCACTCGGGACGCCACCGACGTTGCCCCTTCGCCTATTTAGTCACCCCGACGCGAAAACCCTAAATATATATCTAATACTCCAGAAAGACTTCCGCAGCGCCGTCGCCATCGCGAGACCTCGTTTCGGGGGTCAGAAGTTCCTGTTCTGGCACCCTGCCGGGACGGGGATTGACCCCCGGAGCCATCTCCATCGACTCCACCGCCTCCACTTCGACTCCATGATGGTTTGTGAGTAGTTCCCCCATGGACTACGGGTTCTTGGCTGTAGCTAGTTGGTACTCTCTCTCCCATGTACTTCAATACAATGATCTCATGAGCTGCCTTACATGATTGAGATCCATATGATGTAATTGGTGTTGTGTTTGTTGGGATCCGATGAATTGTTACATTATGATCAGATTGTTCATCATATTATCATACTATTGTTTATTTAAGATCTTGCATGCTCTCCGGTACTTGTGGTTACCCTGATCAAGTAGTTGCTTGTATCTCCAAGAGGGAGTATTTATGCTAGATAGTTGGGTTCAGCCTCTATTTAACCTGGGATAGTGACAGCAAGTTCTAAGGTTGTAGATGTGTTGTTGCCACTAGGGGTAAAACAGCAATGCTTTGTCTAAGGATGAATGTGTTGTTTACATTATGCACAATACTTAATGCAATAATCTGTTGTTTGCAACTTAATACTGGAAGGGGTGCGGATGCTAACCGGAAGGTGGATTATTTAGGCACAGATGCATGCTGGATAGCGGTCTGTGTACCTTGTCGTAATGCCCAATTAAATACTACAGTAAACTTTATCTTATCATAAGCATGCATTGTCATGCCCTTACAATTATCAATTGCCCAACTGTAATTTGTTCACCCAACACCTGTTATTTGTTTGGAGAGTTACCACTAGTGTAGATAGCTGGGAACCCCGGTCCATTTGTCATCATCATTGCTCTCTGGTCCTATATGTCATTAGAAGTAGTATCAACTATTTTCTGGTGTCATTGCCTCCGTGTTACTGCTGCTGTGTTACTGTTACTATTGCTCTCATATTACTGCTGCTTTCACATCACCCCTGTTACTAGTGCTTTTCCAGGTGCAGCTGAATTGACAACTCAGTTGTTAAGGCTTATAAGTATTCTTTGTCTCCCCTTGTGTCGAATCAATAAATTTGGGTTTTACTTCCCTCGAAGACTGTTGCGATCCCCTATACTTGTGGGTTATCAGAGCCGCGCCCTCCAACATCATGTTGAGGTACCTTGCGCATATCTCTTCTGAAGCATTTAAAATACTCATCCCCATCTCGTAGTTGTTTAGCCAGGTGGTAGGTCCATGCTGGCGTTATAGTTTGTCACCTTGCGTGGTCCTTTGAAATCTTCAGGGAAAGGTTCCGATCTGATCTTCTCCGTGAAGCATGCCGGACCTTTGAGTCGTGAGGACAAGGCTGTGGATGTGCCCGTAGGGTTGTTAACTTCCACGAGCCGCGTCTGCGTCGTTGGCATGATAGCCTGTGCTTCTGCGGCTTGTTCCTGCTGCCTCTGCGCGACGCTTGATACATCCTCCGGTGGCCGGCTTTGGACGCTTCTTTTTGCCGCGATCCCGCGGCTGGCCTGTACGGGGGGCTGCTGCCCCTCGGCTTCTGCCCTGTTGGCTTGTTGTAGGACAGCAGTGCTCAACATCTGTATCGCACGCCGTGCTTCAGTGTTGATCGGGTCGTCGCCTGTTGGTACCATCTGCGTCAAGATATTCGCCGCTGCATACATGTTATCGACCAGGCTTTGGTAGTGGCCTTGTGGGGTATGAAACCTCCTTGGTTGTTGCGATGGTAGTTGCTGGGCTTCGTGGTCAATCGATGGTTCCAAAATCCTTGCGACTGGTTGATCTCCAGCGGCTGGAGTGGGTGGAAGTTCTATTGTTGGTTGAGTCGCGCGCGCTTGCGCCTGCGAGTCAACTTGTCTTTGAGTCGCGGCTAGCGCGGCTATCCTTTGCCGTTCCTGTTGGATTCCTTGGTTCACCTGTTCGAGCCTGCATCGCTCAGCTTCCATCCTCCGAACCTCGTACAGGAGCTCGGCCCTGGCGGCCTCAATTTCCGTTGCGCGGACAGCGGCGTTTGCGTCTGACACCGGTTAAGTAGTGGGTTGCCGGGAGGTGTCGATCTTTCGGCTTCTCCCGCAGTTCCTGACGTACTTGCACCTCCGGCCATGTAGACTCCAACTGGTGCCGCCTCTTGTCCTACCACTGGTGCGTAATCCCAGTAACTGTCCTCAAGAGCTGGTATGATAGACCCAAATTCTTGCGAGTCCATGCTCTCCAGAGATTCTTCTCCGTCACTGGCGAATCCTTCTGCTGAGTCGCCTTCTTGGACTGAGCTAGCAGATCCGCCGCCAATGAAACCGACGAAGACATGAATAGATCCAAACGGGATGACGCGACCTGTCTCCAGGTAATCAGCTTCTGGTCCCCAGCTTGAATCGTCAATGAGAGGCGTGCCATCGACCATGATGATGCGGCCAATGGCGAGATCTTCAGCTCCTTTCATCGATCCTGTGCGGAACGTGACGCTCTTGACCGCAGGCCCCACGGTGGGCGCCAACTGTCGTGGGTTTGTCACGTCAGATGTCATGGATGAGTTCGTAGGTGTGGGATTTGCGCGAGTCAATCGTCTCCGAGCTTGGGATCGCAGGAACAAGGACGAACACAGATTTACCCTGGTTCGGCCCCTCAATGTGAGGTAACCCTAGATTGGTATTGATATGATATATGTGGTGTTACAATGGAGGCGATCCGATCTGGGAACTCGCCGTAAGAGCTAGGGTTCTAGGGCTTGATAGCTTGACCCTGTCTAAGTCCTGCGAGTCCTCTTTATATGCACAGAGACTCGCTAGGTTACAAGAGTTCTAAATGAAGCCGATTGCAAGCTTGTTATCCAAGGCAAGTTTTACCACCGACCTTCTGGAGCCTTCCTTTGGCAGGCCGCGATCCTTGATCGGCCCATCTTTTACGTGGCCCAATAATAGCGTGATCATGAAGTCGCTGTTTTGGCCTTGAATAAGTCGCGGGTTAATTATTCCCCCGACATCTGTAGCTGCTCTTTATTTTGGCCTATTATACATTTGTACTAAGTTATGTACCGGTGTCCTTCTTTTATGCATGTCCGAATATAATCCCACCATTTTTAATGCTGTTAGGAGTTTATTTTGCTGGTTTTCATTTCTGTAGCTGCTCTATATTTGATTGACAATCTCATGGCCTGCTTTATAGATTGCTAATTAAGATGTAGCGCGATCTTCTACTGCCACACACACTTCTTTCTAAAATGCTTAAATAGATATCAGAAAGCATTAATTGACAATCTCATGGCCTGCTTTATAGATTGCTAATTAAGATGTAGCGCGATCTTCTACTGCCACACACACTTCTTTCTAAAATGCTTAAATAGATATCAGAAAGCATTTTTGTATAATTTTTAATTAATAGTATTCCTCCTGTTTTTTCAGCCCGGATAGATAAAGGGAAGTTTCTATTGCTGCTCAAAGATTCAGACATGGGACACATAATATATCATCTCTTACAATTATGATCATCCGTATCTTGGATGCAGTCTAGGTATTTGAAAGTTGAGATGAGGTCTAGAGTCTAGACATTCCATAACCTTTGTTTTCTAGTTATTGGTGGATTATGAACGAATATTAATTAAATAGTACACCTTCTTTCAAGTAAATGTTAGGCAAGGTCATCATAACTTTGACGTGACCATGCAGACATAACAACCAAGTGTTGGATAAATCCTTCTATCCTCATTCTAAATATTCCATAACCTCTATTTTATAGCTTACAATGTGCCTTCAATTTACAATATTATGTCTCTCTCAATTATTAAATGTGCTTAATATTGCCCTGATTCCCTCACGGTTATGAGAGTTAAGCTATAGTTGATACAATATAAGAGTGATTCTTGGACACATATATTTGTTTATCAAATGCTATTTCTCTTCTTTATTCTGTACAAACCTAAAGCCAATGCTTGTTTCAGTTCACACTTGTTTCTGAGATCAGTTTTCTATATTGCTCTGCTCAGGTTAAGAAATAAGAGAAGAATAAGTACTGTTGTGGTCTTGTGGATCTGTTAGGACATTCAGCATATGTGAATTATATCTCAGAATTGCTCCGTTAGTTTTGGGGTTAATGAAATAGAGAGAAGGATCTTTAAGCTACAGCCCCTTCTAACAGTAATGTTTATTGTCTGCAGGACATTGTGTGCTTTCACGGTTTGGAGATTTTTGATCTTTGAAGCGAACAAAAAAATAATAGCAGGGACTACTGTCGTCATGTTCTCTTTTATTAGTGTGAGTTTCTTAACTTCATTTCTACTTACCTTCTGATTACTTCAGTGAGCTCTTATATTATACTTGTAGTTTTGGTTAGAACTGATTGCTGTGTTCATTCATATATTGCAGCAGATTCTAAACACTTGCAACCTTAAATAATTGGGAAAGCTGAGGACTTAATTTACAAAAAAAATTGTTGTAAATTAATTGATTGCAGCCTTTTGATAATATGATGTTGCAAATCTGAGCAACATCATTTCTAAAATTAATTTCTCACAACCCATATATAACCAGCAGGTTTAATGATCTCAAGCGAGTAAGCTAAGATATGTGCTACTCCCTCCGTATCAAAATATAAGACGTTTTAGCATGTTGGGCCCAACATGCACATAGACATGTTTTAGTGCACATGAATCTTGCACTAAAACATGTCTATGTGCATGTTGGGCCCAACATGCTAAAACGTCTTATATTTTGATACGGAGGGAGTACTTACTAAAGAAATATACATTGACATGTATATATGAGTTCAGTATGACCGGGACAAGTGTAGTAATGCTGAATTGGCACTTGACTATGGATTCATGATACGTCTCAAACGTATCTATAATTTCTGATGTTCCATGTTGATATTATACCAATTGTTACATGTTTTATATACACTTCATAGCATTTTCATGAATTTTCTGGGACTAACCTATTAACAAGATGCCACAGTGCCAGTTCCTGTTTTCTGCTGTTTTTGTATTCCAGAAAAGCTAGTCTGGAAATATTCTCGGAATTGGACGAAACTTGGACAGAACCTCCTATTTTTCCAACACGAAGACGGAGTCCAGAGGAGAGACGGAGGAGGGCCACGTGGCACCCACACCATGGGGCCACGCGGCCCCCTGCCGTGCCGTGGGGTGGTGTGGGGCCCTCGTGGCTCCGCAGCCGCCGCCCTTTCGCCTATTTATTCTCCCGACGCGAAAACCCTAAACACCCGAGCCATTATCCACGAAAAGTTCCAGACGCCGCCGCCGTCAACCCTAGCTCGGGAGGGTTCAGAAGCTCTTCCCGGCACCCTGCCGGAGAGGGGAATCATCACCGGAGGGCTCTACATCACCATGCCTGCCTCCGGAGTGATGCGTGAGTAGTTCATCCTTGGACTACGGGTCCATGGCAGTAGCTAGATGGTTGTCTCTCCACTTTATGCTATCATGTTTAGATCTTGTGAGCTGCCTATCATGATCAAGATCATCTTATTGTAATGCTACATGTTGTGTTTGCTGGGATCCGATGAATATTGAATACTATGTCAAGTTGATTATCAATCTATCTTATATGTTATTTATGATCTTGCATGCTTTCCGTTACTAGTAGATGCTTTGGCCAAGTAGATGCTTGTAACTCCAAGAGTGAGTATTTATGCTAGATAGTGGGTTCATGCCTCCGGTAATCTGGGAGAGTGACAATAACTTCTAAGATTGTGGATGTGCTGTTGCCACTAGGGATAAAATAACCGATGCTTAGCTTAAGGGTGCGCCGTTAGGTCTAATGCATTTGTTTACATTACGCACATTACTTAATGCAATTATCCGTTGCTTGCAACTTAATACCAACGGGGAACTCGGTATGACAACCTGGCGGTGGATTATTAGTCATAGACGCTGTTGGATAACGGTCTATGTATTTTGTCGTAATGCCCACATGAATATCATAGTAATCATCATGTCATATATATGCATTGTCATGCGCTCAATATTTTGTCAATTGCCCAGCTGTAATTTGTTCACCCAGCATGTTAGTTATCTTTTATGGAGAGACACCACTAGTGAACTGTGGACCCCGGTCCATTCTTTTACACTGATAATACAACCAACTGCAAACATGTTCCTTTTCATTCTCTGCAATTTACTACTGTTTTCCACACCATACGTTTAATCCTTTGTTTTCAGCAAGCCGGTGAGATTGACAACCTCACTGTTTCGTTGGGGCAAAGTAGTTTGATTGTGTTGTGTGCAGGTTCCACGTCAGCGCGCCACTGACAACCTTCAGAAGTGATTTCTTGCTCCTACTGGTTCGATTAAACCTTGGTTTCATACTGAGGGAAACTGCTGCTACACTGCTTCATACCTTCCTCTTGGGGTCTCCCAACGAACGTGTGATCCACGCAATCAAGCTCTTTTCTGGCGCCGTTGCCGGGGAGCAAGAGGATTTCTGCAAGGGGAGTTTCACGCTTCCAATCTCTTTACTTTGTTATTGTCTTGCTTAGTTTATTTTTATTTATTTATCAAAAACACAAAAAATTAGTTACTTTTATTTTCGAATTGTTATTTTTCAGTCTTGTTATCATGTCTAGCCCTGTTCCTGTCATCATGTCCTGAGGAAGAGATCTTCACTTTCAAGCAAGGGAGTGAGGAGAGTTTTAAAGATGCTTGGTCTAGAATTTTTGAGTCTTATGCTAAAACTGAACCTAAAATGACTTTAAGCCTGCTTCTTAGTAGCTTTTATTTTGGTCTTGTTCTTTGCTACAGATATGCTTTAGATGCTGTGGTAGGAGGAGATTTCCTTCGTTATGATGGGGATCAAGCTTTTAATGCTATAAAAAATGATTACAATTTCTAGCCCTCCAATCAGTAAAATTGATTTGGCTTTGACAAGCATAAGTGATAGACTTAACACTCTTGAAACAAACATATCTGGTCTAAAAGAAGGGTATAATCAATTCGTGAACACTATGATAATGTGCCAGTAAATTTTGAACCATCGGGATGGGTTCCCTCAGTAAAAGTTGTTATCAATGGTGAAACTTTTCATGCTCGCTGTGATATTATGTCTGAATTCTGTTTAATGCCCAAGGATATTTTTGATTCCTTAAATCTTTGGGAGCTTTCCAAATGCGAAGATTGTATAATTTTGGGTGATAATACTATTAAATTACCAAGAGGAGTAGCCGAAGGAGTATTTACAAAACTCCTGGGGATAACAATATCTATTGATTATCTTGTCATTGAATGTGCAGGAGTAGGACAAATTACGCTTGGAAGATCTCTGTTGAAACGCTTTGGAGCAATAATAGATGTGGGCCAAGGCACTATGAATTTCGCCTCTTCACCTATGTGTAACCAAGTATTTCCTAAAGATAAGGGTAAGGTAAGAGAGCTAAGCGTAAGATTGTTGATGCTTCATCACTTGGAAACACTTGATTCTTACTTTCTGCGCCTAGCTGAAAGGCGTTAAAGAAAAGCGCTTATGGGAGACAACCCATTATTTTATTTCTGCAATTTTTCTTTTTTTTGAGTCAAGGAGTTGTTTACTTCTGTAACAATTCCTTTGTATCTTTATTTTATCGCATTGTTGTGCCAAGTATTGCCTCTAATAGGAAGATGATGCTAGATTTGGATTTCTGCGCAGGAACAGATTTCTGCTGTTCACCGTTTTAATTCTGTAAAATCACAGAAAAATTATTTAAATCTGCAAATTTTTGTGCGTGATCCTCAGATATGTACGCATCTTTCGTTAGTTTAAAGTTTTTCGATCTGAGCAACGTAAGTGCCTCGAAAAAATTCGTCTTTGCGGACTGTTCTGTTTAGACAGATTCTGTCTTTTATTTTTCGCATTCTCTCTTTTACTAGTGTTGAGTGGAATTCTTTTTTAGGGTGAAGAGCTTCACATAACATCAGTGGCAGTAGCTAATGTTAAAAGTAACGGTCATGTTTGTGTCCTTATAGAACATGTGAGTTTTTGATTGTGCACTAACCCTCTAATGAGAATTACTTTGAGTTTGGTGTGGCGGAAGTTTTCAAGGGTCAAGAGAGAAGGATGATATAATGTGATCAAGAAGAGTGAAGAGCTTAAGCTTGGGGATGCTCCCATGGATCACCCCAGCATATTTCAAGAAGACTCAAGCGTCTAAGCTTGGGGATGCCCAAGGCATCCCCTTCTTCATCAGCAACTTATCAGGTCATCTCTAGTGAAACTATATTTTAATTCTTTCACATCATATGTGCTTTACTTGGAGCGTCTGTGTGCTTTTATTTTCAGTATTTTATTTTTCTTATGGTCAACTTGATTGGACCCCAGCATTCTTGATTGGGAGAGAGACACGCTCCGCTTTTTCATATGAATACTCCTATTCTTCACTTATACTTGTTGAGTATTCTTATCTAGCTATTGCTATGCTTTTAGCTCCTGTTTTGCATGCATCTCTTATTCAGAGCTGTTAGTTCTTTTAAAGAAAGTACTCTCTTGCTTCACTTATAATTGTTTGGAGAGTTTATGTTGAAATAAATTGATTGGTGTTTGGTTGGAACAGAAAATGTTGCATGTGGTAGATGGTATAATGGAAAAAGCTTACATATTCTTGTAGATCACTGTATTGGATAATTTGATACTTGTCAATTGTTTTGAGTTATCAAGTAGTTCATGTTTAAGCTTTTGTATCATGTAGTTAAAACCTATTAATGAAGAACTACCGTAAAGCTCGTTGAAATTTGGTTTGCATGATTGGTATCTCTAAGGTCTAGATATTTTCTAGTAAAAGGGTTTGGTTAACAAGGAAGACAGTGTAGAGTCTTATAATGCTTGCAATATGTTTTCATATAAGTCTTGCTGTGTCGGTTGATATCCTGTGTTTGCTTCAAATAACCTTGCTAGCCTAAACTCTGTACTGAGAGGGAATGCTTCTCGTGCATCCAAAACCTTGAGCCAAAATCCATGCCATCTGTGTCCACCATAACTACCTATATGTGGTATTTCCTTGCCATTCCAAGTAAATTTTTCATGTGCTACCTTTAAACTATTCAAACTTTATTACTCCTATTTTGTGTCAATGTTTACCAAGCTCATGAGGACGGGGTGGATGTCTTTATGTCAACTGTCAAACAGACTTTACCACCGGACTAGCGGCATATACATCCGCTTATCCATTAATTTTGCAAAAAGAGCTGGCAAATGGGGTGCCCAGTCCCAATTAATTACAACTTTAACCGCTTAATTCTCTTCACATTTTTGCCCTGATTTATCAGTCAAGCAATGACAAACAGTGAAATATCTGCATGTGTAAACAAAAGAGAAGAGGGATGATCTGCCTTGCTGGTAGAAATAACGTCCTTCATGGGAGCCGCTCTTAAAAGTCTGGTTGGCAGGGGTCATATTGTACTTTCCATTTTCTGATTCGTTGACAATTAACAAACACTCAAAACTTATTTTTACTCTCTATATGATTTCAAAAACTTAAAAAGCTCTAGCACATGATTTAATCCCTGCTTCCCTCTGCGAAGGGCCTTTCTTTTACTTTTATGTTGAGTCAGTTTTCCTACTTCTTTCTATCTTAGAAGCAAACACTAGTGTCAACTTTGGTGCAACAATTTTTATATGCTTGTATATTGCACTTATTATATGCTTTGTGTTGACAAATATCCATGAGATATATATGTTGAAAGTTGAAAGCAATTGCTGAAACTTAAATCTTCCTTTGTGTTGGTTAAATACCTTTTACTTAGAATCTATTGCTTTATGAGTTAACTCTTATGCAAAACTCTTTGATGCTTGTCTCGAAAGTACTATTCATGAAAAGTTTTTGCTTATATGATTCAGTTGTTTGCTCATTATCTACTTGCTAGCAAACTATAGACCATTGACCTGGATCACTTCATTCATAACATGTGCTTTACAATATTATTTGATCAAGATTATGATTGTAGCATGTCACCTCAGAAATTATTTTGTTTTTATCGTTTTACCTACTCGAGGACGAGTAGAACTAAGCTTGGGGATGCTTGATACGTCTCAAACGTATCTATAATTTCTGATGTTCCATGTTGATATTATACCAATTGTTACATGTTTTATATACACTTCATAGCATTTTTATGCATTTTCTGGGACTAACCTATTAACAAGATGCCACAGTGCCAGTTCCTGTTTTCTGCTGTTTTTGTATTCCAGAAAAGCTAGTCTGGAAATATTCTCGGAATTGGACGAAACTTGGACAGAACCTCCTATTTTTCCAACACGAAGACGGAGTCCAGAGGAGAGACGGAGGAGGGGCCACGTGGCACCCACACCATGGGGCGCGCGGGCCCCCCTGCCGCGCCGTGGGGTGGTGTGGGGCCCTCGTGGCTCCGCAGCCGCCGCCCTTTCGCCTATTTATTCTTCCCGACGCGAAAACCCTAAACCCGAGCCATTATCCACGAAAAGTTCCAGAGACGCCGCCGCCGTCAACCCTAGCTCGGGAGGGTTCAGAAGCTCTTCCCGGCACCCTGCCGGAGAGGGGAATCATCACCGGAGGGCTCTACATCACCATGCCTGCCTCCGGAGTGATGCGTGAGTAGTTCATCCTTGGACTACGGGTCCATGGCAGTAGCTAGATGGTTGTCTCTCCACTTTATGCTATCATGTTTAGATCTTGTGAGCTGCCTATCATGATCAAGATCATCTTATTGTAATGCTACATGTTGTGTTTGCTGGGATCCGATGAATATTGAATACTATGTCAAGTTGATTATCAATCTATCTTATATGTTATTTATGATCTTGCATGCTTTCCGTTACTAGTAGATGCTTTGGCCAAGTAGATGCTTGTAACTCCAAGAGTGAGTATTTATGCTAGATAGTGGGTTCATGCCTCCGGTAATCTGGGAGAGTGACAATAACTTCTAAGATTGTGGATGTGCTGTTGCCACTAGGGATAAAATAACCGATGCTTAGCTTAAGGGTGCGCCGTTAGGTCTAATGCATTTGTTTACATTACGCACATTACTTAATGCAATTATCCGTTGCTTGCAACTTAATACCAACGGGGAACTCGGTATGACAACCTGGCGGTGGATTATTAGTCATAGACGCTGTTGGATAACGGTCTATGTATTTTGTCGTAATGCCCACATGAATATCATAGTAATCATCATGTCATATATATGCATTGTCATGCGCTCAATATTTTGTCAATTGCCCAGCTGTAATTTGTTCACCCAGCATGTTAGTTATCTTTTATGGAGAGACACCACTAGTGAACTGTGGACCCCGGTCCATTCTTTTACACTGATAATACAACCAACTGCAAACACTGTTCCTTTTCATTCTCTGCAATTTACTACTGTTTTCCACACCATACGTTTAATCCTTTGTTTTCAGCAAGCCGGTGAGATTGACAACCTCACTGTTTCGTTGGGGCAAAGTAGTTTGATTGTGTTGTGTGCAGGTTCCACGTCAGCGCGCCACTGACAACCTTCAGAAGTGATTTCTTGCTCCTACTGGTTCGATTAAACCTTGGTTTCATACTGAGGGAAACTGCTGCTACACTGCTTCATACCTTCCTCTTGGGGTCTCCCAGCGAACGTGTGATCCACGCAATCAATTCACCGAAAGGAATTCGTCAAGGGACTCATATACTCTGACGGTGGAGATCTCTGAATCTGATCCATTCTATGGACACAAGCTTGACATTGCAGAGTTAAATGGAATGGGGTAGACTCAGTTTTATTGGTCATTTTGTTTTACTGATTTTGTGTCGGATTTCATTTTCTTGTTTTCCAGATTCTTAATACCGTAGACTATAAATTATAGTCACTTATCCATCTATATTTTGTCATATCTGTTAAGGATTGTTCAAAAAAAGTTCACAGTTTTACACACAAAGATGTGTTGTTTTGTGATGTTCTCTTCATGTTCCTATGTAGGTTGTTCTTTGCAAGGGAAAATCATTGCCAGTTGTATTCGGTGATCTCGTTCCACTATGTGATCTTGTCAATGGAATTCTACTCGATCAGGTAAATATCAGTGGTTTGGGATGTTTCACATTTGGATATTGAGATATTTTGAACAGAGGGCTTAATTTGTTGGTTCCATTTGAATTTGTGGCACTTCTGATGGCCTCTAATTTTTTGCTTAACACCAAATAGCTTCTACTGAAATAGTGCACTGCGTAGTCTTACGTTCTTACAAATGCTAGAGTGGTTACACCTATTGAATGTCCGTTGTGTTAATAAAAAACATAATCTTTGTGTTTGGCTGACCCAAGGAACTTGAAACATATGCATGTAACTTAAAACATCACTACATACTTAGTTGACAGTGACCTGGTTTTGCATTGAACATGTATGCACTAGTAGTTCCTACTACGCCCTCTCTGGATATTACAGAATCACCTTAACCTACTTACCTTAGTTGTTGGGTTCCCAAATGTTTATTCAAGAATTTCACACTGCTCAACCTGTTCAGCCAGTAGTTGGGTCTCTAACTGGTCAGCCTTTCTTTGGTCCATGTCATAAAGCAAGCTGAAGTAGAGAAAGTATCCAATATTATATAATTTGTGTTGCACATTCAGCGTGCTTCACTAATAAATAGTTCAAGTGAAATAAAACACATACGATTTAGGGAGTTTGACTTTACATGTCTCTTCTTGAATGAGATGACCGAATTGTTTCCGATGTAATCCCTGTTCAGTCCATGTACCAGACACAACTTCAAACATGAGGACAGTCATGCTGATGGACCTATTGTAAGTTCCGACGGTTGTTACATGTTTTCCTTCACGTTTATTATCTGTGTTAGTTGGTTATGTGTCTGATTAATTTGATGCATATGACTGTAGAAGCCATGAGATGAGGATTGTTCTCCGGGGTGGCAGTGTGGTTGAGTTTGATGTAGAGACGGTTGGTGCTATGTGTGATAAAGAGCTGGTTATTGCTATCTTTGTGGGAACATTGCCTAAGATGGCTTGTGGTAAACTTTAGGATCACCACTTCTTTATAGTCACTATATTAACGGTCTCGAGCCTCTGCTACTACGTGCTTTTGTGCCTTTCGATCGATTTCCTCCCTTCCTTAAATTGATCTTTAAGTTTTCCTTTTGTGTGTGTCTCGGTGCTTTTGTTTAACATCATATAGTTTTGCTGTACGTACTAGAAGTAGAGAAAGTGTCCCAGATATTAATTCCTTGCCCTCACTCCACTCTAGCGATCTGTACCATACATATGCCATCACTCAAAGATGTACAAGGGCAGAAAGCTTTATTATCCCATACCAGTACCTACAAGTGAGGTATGTTTGTTGTGATTGTTTGCTAGATGTTGAATCTGGTTCTGCCTATCGCGTCCTCTTTTGATGATAACTTATTATTTCTCTGAATCCAGCAAAGTTTGCTATGTGTCCAGGAGGTGCTACAATAATTGGTTCGATAGTACCTACAAGTGAGGTATGTATCTTTATCACTTTGTAACCCATGTTTGAAAAGATAATCTGCCTAGGTTCACTTTGACTGAGTATTGCATGAAGTATCTTGTGGAGGCAGGAAATCAGGCATGTAGTAATATTTTTTCTTACTTAGCAGTGTATAGTGTAGCATCGTAAGATATGTTAGTGTAGACAGTCAGCCCCTATGAAATAGATAGCTGCATTGCCAACAATTGGCCATGTCTGTTCAGTAGTGCGGAATATCATGATTGCTCATCCTACCCATGCTTTTGTTTGCAGCATTATTAGCTGCAGAAACTTAACTTGCATTAATTCTTACTGCCAAAATTTTCCACTGCAACCCCATTAAATTTACTTTGTGAATCACTACCATCAATATGAATAGTTGTGGAATTATTTTATACTGAATGTACTTAAAGTTTAAAATAAGCGACCTCCTATTATTGCCAACCATAGATTATTTTACTCATGAATAACAAGTCTTCATATTGTCCATATGCCTGCCTACCAAGCAGTTCAACAACATCCTCAAAATATCATTCAAATGTAATCAAGCAGGGTCTTCTGTGATTCAAAAAGAGACCATGAAGTTGGTTCGTGGATTTCTGACTTTGTGCAAACATGAAATCACCTTTCTGTGTGGTGTCCAGATGGCAGGTCACACAAACTGTTAAGAGTCATATGTGCAACATGGAGCAGTTCACTCTTGGAGGCCACAACTCCTGCTTTGGTTTCCGGTTAATGGGAATACGTTTGGGATGGACTCTCCATATATATGGCAATGAGAGTTATGATGGTTAATATGGTGCATTCTTGGATTGTCAACCTTGTACTATTTTGGCATATACGCAGTATTTTGCCAATATCATTGTCATCTGACCGTTAGTGTTGCGTTCGAGGTTTCCGTCATAATCAATGTTTGTCAGTCAATTCTATGGATTCCTCTGTCAAGATTCACACATTCTTTTTTAAAAATGACGATTTTCACATTGTTTGGGTTGAAGTTCACTACTTGAGTTGTGTAACTACAGTTACCCTCATAGTAAGTAAGGAACTACTTAGTTGTGAAACATGGAGCAGAAAATTTCCATGCAGTCCTGTGTCCTTTTTCAGATTATGCAAAACCATTCTGAGACTTACTAATGCTCTAAATAATGGAGCAAAATTTTGGAATCAGTTGATTTCTATCTTGATTCAGATAAAAGAGCAAATATAGAATTTGGGGTTCCATAAGGTGGCACCTTTGATGGAATAATTCGCGTGCGACATACACTTGATGGTAACCTGCCAGTATCACCTCCTAAAATTATCAGATCATTCCAGGCTTTGGCCTCATCCAAGGAAGAGGTAACACCGCTTTACAATGTGTTTGGATCAGTATAACAACACTTGATAGTACATTGTGACATCTCATTTTGCAATTTATCAAAGCATAGATACAACTTGAAACGATCAATTTTTTTATATACACCAACATCCATCATATATAACTTAGCGTAGTTTTCACGTGGAAACAAAATTCGGTGTGATTCCAGTACTTGCGCCAGTGGTACCGATACCAACTTCCGATTTCGAATTGACCAAGGTTCCGAGCACCGGGGTCAATTGATTCTGAGTTGCTGACACATGGGTCCATCATACTTGAAATTTACATGTTGGTGCTTCTAGCATGCTTATAATTAACAACCCTAAGATCAATGAATCTCAATTCCGCACAACGACATACACTTAAAAGCACATACTCCCTCTGTCCCAAATTACCCTACATTTTGGGTTAAGTCAAAGTCAAAATTTGTAAACTTTCACCAAGCATACAAGAAAAAATACCAATTTTTATAATACATTTTTTTTGCAAAATACAAATAAATATTAGTGGAATCTTCATAACATATATAATCGTATTATATCCATTTCGTATTATAGATGTTGGTAATTTTCTCTATACTTTTAAAAGTTTGACTTTGACCAATTCCAAAACGCAGGGTAATTTGGGACAGAGGGAGTACAACCTATGGCTTGAATACTGCCTCGATTCCAACATTTTCACCAATAGATCATTTTCATTACATATGTGTTCAAATATTCACCAATAGATAATTTATTTTTCATTACATACGGCTTCAAATATTATCGATCGATCATACCCGCACGATAGCCTCAGGATTTTTCAAACATGGATAACAATATACGCAAAATATATAAAACTTAAGGCTACATTACAGTCTTGCTTTCGGCACCTGCACCAGGGGCGCAACCGGTTATCTAGTAGAGACAACCAAACACGGAGTCATTAGATTTGCCGATCTGCCGACCCAAATTGTACTCGATACAGACAACCAAACACAAAGTTATGTTCCTTCCAATGCAATGCACGCAGCCAAACTCGGAGTGTACAACAGCCATGCTCCCCTTGGGCGTGGCTGGCAATCCATATGGGCAACAAACGCACCTAATAGGTCTGATAAGCCACATAAAACATTCTCCATCACAATCTTAGTTCTTCTTGTTGTCATTCTCATTATTTTGCTCACTCCCAACGGGGAAATCTACGTAAAACATATAAGTATTACCTCTGTACAGAATATAACCCGTTTTGGCAGATCAAAATGACCTACCAAAACTTATTATATATTGGAACTGAGGTAGTAAATGCAATCGCATTTTTCGAGTAAATGTAAAATTCGACAATAACATCAAACAAGTTAACTGCATATGCGAAGCAAACTGCGTCCAGCCATCTCTTGTCTCCACCCCCTCTGTGTTCCTCCACTTCTATGGAGACCGTGTAATGTTGCCGATCATGTCAAGTGCAATGCAAGGCTGATCAACAGGCACCTGCGCATCGATGTAACTCGTGAGGAATTTGCGCCGTAGATGAGAAAATAATGCAGTTTTCACTACAAAAATCTCCACAATATCTCATATTCTGTGCGTCAATTTTAATCTAGCAAAACCATTGAATTGAAAGGAAAAAAAGAAAGGTTTCTTACAAAGTGTCCTGCTCCAAGGATCCAGTAAAAATGCAGGTTCTTGTAAGATCTAACAAAGCCCTTGGTGGCATCACAGCCACAATACAGAGGCTGCCTTGGCAAGCTCAAGAAGTTCTTCAGCCCATCCCATCTGAAACAAGTGATCAAGCGAGGAGTTCAGGGTATGCTCCTTCATTATATTATTAACATTAGCTCAAAAGTGACACTGAAAACTATAAATTCTTACTTGAGCTTCTGAACCCATGCTTCTGCGCCAGCGGTCGAGCAAATTACATCAAGCTTCAGATAAAAAAATCCACTGCATTTAGTACTTTTTGCAAGGATGCTGAATGCAGTACTTGAAATCATAGTTTGAGGGTATTTTCAAGCTGCACATACTGACAACGTTGTATTTCTCTGGTCAAAATCTACATCTTCCTCCCGCGTAAAATGAATAAAAATCTACATGTTCCTCCCGCGCAAGATAAGTAAGAATCTACATCCTAGTTTTCAGCCATCAATCCTCATTTTCGTGTTCTAACGTACGGGACACCCAAGCAGGGAAAAGAAAATTATCTTTCTGGGAAGCAGACAAATATCCCGGATTGTCATGGCCTGAAGAAGATGTGATGATCCAAATAAGCCTGAAGAAGCGGACGAAATAGAGGCAGCTCACTGACGTTAGATGGTTGAACCGAAGCAGCACACCATGTGCAAGTGAAGCTTCTTCCCTTCCCTACCTCTAGTTGATAGAGAATCTAGGAGCGCTACACCGCAATACCCGCAAGTCTTCCGTATGCGCTTTTGACCACTATTTTTCCCAGGTATACACTATACTCTAGTAGTAAAGAAATGCTAGGCAGTAATCTTCTGACAAATTCAAATATTAAAAAATCTCAGTACATGCGATGCGATACAGTGAGTAAAATAACATCTGACTGGAAACAGAGGGACTAAATACTAGTGGTGAACTTTGCATTCATTAAGGAGTACAATTAGTTACCTGGCCATTGTAAACCGTCACGTTGACACCATACGACAGGAGCTCATCGACCTGAATGCAGCAGATGAAATCAGTCTCAGTTTATGAGAAATGTAATGTCTAGAAATGCTTTGTCAGTGTTCCGTCCTGCAATATATGTGGTCTCCCAACCGACCTCTTCAATCCTCGGCTTCATGAAATCGTTGATCAGCGCGTAATAAACCGTGTAGGATTGCGCCTGCCATCTGCAAATGATTTCAGAAACCACTAGCTAGTGATGATATCGTGTCTATTAGTGAGTAGTGACAGGTCTTATATATTTCAGCCAGTAGTTTTTGTCCGTCAGAATCAATGAATCATGGTCTGTTTGAAAAAGGCTCGCTTACACAACGTCTTTGGGGATGATCTTGAGCTTTTTCTTGATGGCTCCATTCATGGCGCCTAGAATGGAGTCCCCTACGGACTGCTTGCTCTCCATGTATCTTGAGTACTCCGGCGCCGGCGGTGAGCTCGCAGAAGCTTCCGCGACTGGGTCCATCCCGGAGTCCAGCAAGAAGTTGTACACATCCTACATGGATGTAACACACAAGCGTTGTCCATCAGAGACCGGGCGACCGAAATCCATGTATAAGACTCTGATGGATCGTTTCACGGGGCTTTGCTTACCACGTTGCCGCTGTTGAAGACGATCCGGACGAGCATTCTGTTGAGCGTGTTCTGCGCTTGCCTGAACTGCCCCGCTGCAATCTGCTGCCTCACCACATCTGCGTACTTGTTTGCTTGTTCCGCGCCGTTGCTGTCCAGCCTCGACACGGCGAACAGAAGCGTCCCATAAGAAGACTGAAACACATGCATGATGCACACCGTGCCAATACGCGAAGTTAAGCATGGGTTTTTGTATCAGATATTTCGAACAGGATAACGCAGTGGCGGAAGAATTGTTTTTTACCGCGAAATCGCCGGGCGAAATCCAGCTATCTCCGAGCGCCACGCCGCCGAGCGTGAGCTTGAGCTCGCCGGCGCGGACCGCCCTGACGACGGAGACGCCTAGCGTGGCGGCGTACTTGCCGCCGTACGACTCGGCGACGAGGAAGAGGGGACTCCCCTGCTGTAGTGTGGGCAACTCCTTGACGAGCGCCTTGAGCAGCGTGGTCATGTCCGCCGCCGCCTGCAGGTCGGTCGTCACCAGCTGGCTGTCGTCCTCCACGTAGCTATACCCGACCCCGACAGGGTTGTCCTGCCATCAACACGAGGGACGTACGAGCACGACTCGGTTGGTATGGAGCAAAAGAGAGAGACGAGAGGAAGAAGAGGAGGGAACTAGGGATACCACGAAGATGATGTCGGCCTTCTGCAGCCACGTCGAGTTGCGTGGCTTCAGCTTGCCGTCCAGAGGTCCGATCTCCAGGAAGTTGCCGAGCCCGACGCCTGATGCTCCCTGGGAAAATGAAGAACACGATGGCTATGATAAAAACAACGGCATGCAGCATGATTTGCTGAGCGTGATCAAGTTCTTTCAGACAAGCTAAAAATGCCGGCTTGAGAGGTTCAGGAAGAAGAGAGACGAAAGTACCGGGCCACCCTGCAGCCACAGGACGGTCGGCCATGGCTTTGTCGGCGTCGATACCCTGTAAGGACTCTTGTAATACCACCAGAACAGGTGAGCCTCTGCAAAGGCGCGTCCAAGCAGCAGCATCAGCGATTCGGCGAGGAAAGAGAGATGAATGCACCCGCAGATAGAAACCAGCTAGCAGAGTTTGTCACAGAATCGGACTTACTCGGCCGCACTTCCACGTATCCCCAGAGCTCCGTGCCGTCGGCCGTTCCTTCGGTGGTGGCATGTGAGGCACGAAGGGGAGAGAGGCAGAGGACGGAGAAGAAGAGAGCAAGAGCACGGTACTCCATTTGCAGAGAAGGCAGACAAATTGAGGGGCAGCTAGCGAGCTCCAGTAGTTCGCTGATACTGCATGGAACCGTATAAATAAAACTCCCGCCCAACACGTATAATTTTTTCCACGTATATTCTGTTTTTTTACCTCCTGCTTGTAGTTGTGGCATTGTAAAAGCACTCAAACCATTTTTAAAAATCTTTCCATATTTTGCCCCACTTATGATCTTATGACACTATTATAACTTTAAATTATTCGAAAAGGGCGTCCTACTAGAGAGCGTGATTTATGACTCCATCCTCACGTGACAAGTGGGGCGCTATGGAGAGGTCTCACCCCATAGCACGCTACTTCTGGGAGAGCGAGCAGCTAGCATGATGACTGTTTTTTTTTCGTGATTCGAATATAAGAATAAAATATATTTTGAACGAGCGTTGAAATCATGATATGTTTTTACGGTTCAAGATTAGATCGGATGTTGATATATTTCGATTAACTTTTTCCCCAATATTTAAAGCAATAGATTTCACGCCTTCAGGTTTACAGTGTACTGACTTTTTCCTGCACTGTATTTGGTTGCACTGCCGAGTGCATGTTATGCCCTGCCCCGAGTGCATTTTATGATATCCTGTCACTGCATTTTCTTGCACTAATGACATGCATTACAATACATTTTTTTATGTCTTGTGCTCAGTGCATGTTTTGAACTTCCTTCGCTGCATTGATGTTACTAGTGGAGTTGGCGCGGCCATGCCGCACCCGTGTAGCAATTAAAATTAAATTTTGGTAGTGTATATATTTAGAATTGATGTAAGGCTGAAAATCAATGAAGGTTGTAGAATCTTGCGGTTATGAATTATTCAGACTATCGAAATTGGTTAAGGTGGACCATTCTGTAAATTTGAATTTCTTTTGCGTTTCTAATATGAGTAAGCATTTTTTGTGACCGTCTCGACATATTCGGATGGAACACAATATGTGAGCAATTATTAATTTCAATTTGTAATATGGTGGAACGAATATAGAATTTTTTGTAAATATTCACCTCATGGGGAAAAGCAAACATCTTTCCATTTTAACATAAGTAAATATTCACGCTACAGTGCACCGCTACAGAAGCTACAGTGGCCGAAACGGCTCACGCTTTTATATATAGTAGTATGCCTTCTGATGCGTTGCTTTTTGATGTTCTGTCCTGAACGTTTGTTTTGCACTGTCTTCCTGTGCGCTGCCTTCCACTCCACGGATGCTCTGCCTGATGCATTGCATTTTGATGTTCTCCCCTGTTTTTCACTGTCTTTCGCTGCACTTTGTTTTGATGTCCTTTCCTAACCACATGTCTTGCTTTGCCTTGTGGTGAATTGATATTACGGCTTTAGATGGGGCGCAGCCCGTAACATGCGCTACGACAACAAACTTAGGTCTATCTCTTTTATGACTATCAATTTCATTCAGGATTGGGATGAATATGATGCGCCTACCCAAGTGATTTGTATGTCTATACTTTGCTCGGTTTATTAATTGATGCAAATTTTATGTTTCTTATTTATGTGGATATCTTTGCGCGAAAAATATACTCATGAATTGCCATCTAATTATCCATTATTTATGTTTGATAACTTGGCCACTTTTTTCATGTATATTTTGTGTCTACTATGGGATTGGCCCCCTCTTGTATTGTGTTCACGTTCGGCCACTAGCGAATACAACCAATTTAGTGCGTTGAGATTTCAGCCTCCGGTTGCATTGCCTGTTTTTTACTGGCTCACTGCATATTTTTGCATTGGTTTTTTTGGACGAACACACCGAGAGAAAAGAGAGAGAGAAAACAATGCTATGGTCCAAAGGATGAACTACTCACGCATCATCATGGAGGCGGCGGCGTGCGTGCCCGGCGCGTCCCCCCAGGTTGCGCGCCTGTGCTGTGGGGCCGTGGCGCCATGTGGTCACCCTCCTGGCTCACCCACTTGATCCTCCACATTGTCTCGAAAAGTTATTTTGGTTTCTTATTTTTCCAGAATTTCCCCATAACTTTTTTTTTCTTTTTTGCGATGCAAAAATAATAACAAGAACTGGCACTTGACACTGGGTTAATACGTCAAAAATACTATAAAATGTTATGAAATCATGATAAATGCATATAGCAGTGATATAATAATAGCATGAAACAATCAAAAATTATAGTTGAGACATATCATTTACTTTGTGATAGCCATCGAGGTTAAAGATATATATCTTGCTATCACCTATTTGTTTATCTTGTTTAGCATAAGTTGGTGGTCTATATAGGTGAGCCAAGTGGATTTAGGTTTTGTGCTTGATAAATTAAACGTTATTTTTATTCCGCATTTATCTAGGCCTAAACCGCAATTATTTTATATCGCTTGTTCACCCCCTCTAGGCGACATCCCCATCGTTTCACTATTGGAAGTGATAAATTTACTCTCTATATCTCCATTTATCGCTTCTCTCAAAAATATTTCCTCTCTATATCTCCATGTGCTACAGTTGACTCTTCAGATTCCGTTGTAAAATTCCACCAATATATAATTTATTGATTTCTTCTAACTACCAAATCGATACAACATAGCAACCGACGTATGTAAATACTAATAATTCATATAACTAGTCAAAAGTACACAAAATGATATCGTTACCAATCTTTAATAAGTTTTTATTTGATCTATTGTTAGTGTTTATTTTTATATTGTCTACTTTTTGTACTCAAAATTTATTTTAATACATGTTTATTTAATCTAAATTTCTCTATCTCTTTTTGTTTGACTCTCTAGATCTATACGTCTCAATTTATCCCATCACCTCCTTCTCCTCTCTCCCTCCCGTCCCCTCCAACCTGCCATTGCCCAACACCTTTTCCATCTCAACTCCTACCTCCCGTCCTGACCGTCCCTCCACTGTCCTCTCCCTCCCTTGTAGGGGGCTAGAGGGAGGCGTCCTTGTAGAGGAGCCTCTCTCTCTCTCTCTCTCTCTCTCTCTCTCTCTCTCTGTGTGTGTGTGTGTGTGTGGGTGTGTGTGTGAGATAAATTTAGAAGTCTTGAATTTATCCTATAACCTCATTCATCTCTCCCTAATGTCCCTTCCAATCTTCCATGGCCCAACACGTCCTCCTTTTCTACCTCCTCCAACCCCCTCGTACCTTCCCTCCTGGCAATCCCTCTCATCCCCCTTCCCTCCCCTGCAGGGAGCTCGAGGGAGGCGAACTCCTAGAGGCGTATGGTGCTCGATGGATCAACATGTGCCCTGTAATTTGTGGGGGCTTGGGTGAGCTCAGTGGTGCACCATGCGACCTCAATCTCCCGTCCACTCTCTCTCACCCACCAAAACGGCTTTGGGGTAAGCTCGGTGCGTAGTGCATGGGTTTGTTCCCCGCTGGAGGGACACAAGGGCCCTGCCACAGATGACAACATGACCTCAACCCTCCTCTCCTCCCTTCTTTAGGCATTGGATTTGCTGATCCTTCTCCCACTCGGCAGCACTATCGAGCGATCCAGTCAATAGTCGCCCCTATATTTTTTTTCCGCACTGGGTTGTGTGTCGGTTGGAGCTACTCTTTGGGCCAAAATCAGCAAACTACCGTTGCTGAGCCAGATACAGAGGCCGTTGGACTTGCTCTCTTCATGGAATCCATCTCATGGACGGAGCTACTTACTGGACAAACCGGCCATGGCCCCGCTAGGGATTTTGTTGAAGGAACCATGCATTAGAAGCCCTACCTACTATAATTACTGTGCCCACACCACATCCATCAGCTCATCCAGCCCATATAATTCTCTATAGCTCCTCTAGTGATTCCTTCTGCTTCATCAATGGGACAATGACGAGGAATTTAATGAAGCATATGCTAAGGTGGCAGTACAAGTGTCGATTTGAGAGAATCGATAAATCGAGGGAACAAAGGAGATCAGGGAAGCTCCGAGAGTTGGCCTTGTGGTGGAAAATTGGGCCACCCTTCTTCTTCCTCCGTTTCTTAACTTTTGGGGGCTGCTACTTTGGAAACATTTTGCCTGTATAGCTGAATTCCCCCCTCGGAATTTTGGAGTCCTCGGGTGTCCACTCAGCCCGCCCTGCTTCTGAATATTGATGAATACATTCTTTGACCAAAAGAATAGCTTATTTCATGAGACACACAGAATGATTGGTGTGCTAGGTCCAACCAACTTTACTAACCACTAAGCAATGGTTGGTTCTTGCTACTAGGCATAATTATCAATTTTAATAGTATTTCGTTTTGGCTAGTATCAGTTGTCTCGGAATTATGTAAATGTTTGTGATCTTAAATTATCGCCCAATGTAACACTCCAAAAAATCGTACTAATTTTAGTGGTGTTTTCCGACACCTGAAAAACTTTTTCCTCTTATCCTAAATATTTCTTCAAATCTTTGAGGATGAATTGAGTTGGGAATTGCTCCCTCAAGAATTTTCCCAGTGATCCACGAACCACTCCATCACCCGTGATAATTTTGATGCTTAGGTTTTCCCTCGAACACCCTAGCCCTAATTATCGAACATTTTAAACCCTTTTCTCCACCTACCAAAGGGAAGCCTATTTCCATAGCTGGAAAAATTCCACTAAAAATACCAGAGGACTCCCATATCCATATAAAGACAATCCATGTAAAAATATTTCATACTTCAATGCAATATTTCCAAGTTGGGCATTATTTTCCAAAATGCCCATTCTGATCCAGAGATGTTTGAGTCAAGCTATGCCTCTCCAAAAATTCTCATAAATTCAGGGGAGGAATAATTTTCCATTCCCAACACTTCTCCTTTTGGGACCAAAATTATTTGGTCAACCTATCTACCACTTCCTTTGTAAGGCCCTTTTCATGCCTTTTTAAGATCTTCAAGCAAACCTATACCTAGACAAATCCTATGACCATGAGACTTGGTCACAATGACCACATGGTCCATAGACACACATATCCAGAAAATCACCCCAAGGTGAAGTGTGAAAAATCACTTTGCCATGCCCATGCCATTGTGTCCATTTTTGGACATCTTGTCGAAACCCAGTTTACCAGTACCCATTTGAGCCCAAACTCCATAGACACCCTCCTTATGCCACAAATACTCAGTGGAAATTTTTGGAGATTTTTCTGAGAAGGGCAAGACCCCTATCTTTTCATCGAGCACCTTCTGTGCATTAGGTTTTCTGGAAAATCTAGTCTGCAAAGTGTTGAGCTCTGGAGTGTGGCCAGGTTGGTTGTGTTGGTCTTGTCCTTGTGAACCCAGTGGTGCAATCCGTTTTCCTTTTGGACCTCCGAGTCACCGGGAACGCGACGATGCCGCTCGCGTCGCGCTCTAGACGTCCCGGACGCACGCTTTGGCGTGACCTAAATTCGCTTAGCTCTAAACCCTGCCTAACCCTTCTACTGCAGTGCAGCCTCGTGCTCCACTGTGCAACCAGCTCAGCCCTCCCTATCCAGACCGAGCCTATCCCCTGCCATTTAATTGTTGGAACGAGGTTGGTGCATCGGTGCACCGTCGGTGCTTCCTCTCCCTCTGCCTACAAAAGGAACCCCGAGGCCTCCTGAGCAACTTTCACCTCCTACTCTAACCCCCCTCACTCCTAACTATCACCGGTGCTGCCAGTGGAGCGAGTAGAGCCCGAGAGTTTCGAGTTCATGCTCGACCCACCTTGCCGAATCCCCTCAAGCCTGCGAGCCACTCCCGTACTCTCCCCCTGCCTCCTGGCCCTCCTCCCTGAGCCGTTTCTCGTGGCAGCCGCGTCCCTGCCGTCCCCAAGTTGGCGGAGCGGCACAGCGGAGGAGCCTCTCGTATTCACCTCCCGCCATGGCCGCATGGCCGAGCTCGTGGGCAACGCACCAGAGGCGTCCCCGCCGTCGGCTTCGCCCCCCTCGACCACGGCGCCCTACCGTGCGGGAGCCGAAGGTTGAAGACGCACTCGATCCTGTTTTTTTCCTAGGCAGCCACAGCAGCAGCCCAGCGTGGCCCATCTACTGACGGCCAGGCGCAGCGCGCGCAGGCGCGCACGCGGCCCAGCAACGGCCCGTCTGAGCGCGGCCGACGCGGCCCGTGTAGTTTTTTTCTTGGAACTGCTTTTCTTTTTCCTGGGAGACAAACGTCAAACGTCCGTATCTTTTGAACCATAACTCCGATTCAGGTGAATCAAATTTCTAAATTCCTATCTTTGTGAGATCTTTCTAGTGGTATAGATTTCACATCCTTTCAGTGAATATTCCGGGTAGCCCATTTTGTATGTGATACCGTCCCGACGACGCGGTGTAGGGCTACCAGTGCCCGAGTCCGCGACGTCTTCACTTCATCGACGATCCAGAGAACAACTACATGACCCCGAGGCAAGCTAACCATGTGCTATGAGCTCCTGTCTAGTTTATGTTGTTTTGTTTTGCCTGCTAGTCAATGTTGATGATTGTCGATATGATTTCATGTGTATGCTTGCATGGCATATTTATTTCCGAGCATAGATAGCGATGTCAGGTTTCATTCATCATCCATGTGTGCATTAGAATGAAGTGTGAATTAATTGTGCGCCTCGCACTTGCGTGGCTTTGTCGAACCATCTAACTAAACAACTATAAAACATGCATTCCTATGAGCGTTTGCTTCTTCTTCTTCTTCGCCGATGTGAGGAGCGGACGAATGTCGTTTTATGATCCTCGGATTTGGGGGCATTTGCCAAAATAGTTATTTGCTTCTTCTCCCTCCGTCAAACTTGGTTGGCGTATGCCCGCTTTGACTGCGACGCTTGGGACATTTGCTTTCCATTCGGTTCTTTTGGCCAAGATTGCGGACACCACGTCGAGTTAATCCTCGAGTGGAATGGATGCTTTCTTTCTTATGAGTGCTTTTCGGTTCATTTTGGAGACTACATGCCCTACCAACTTTTGTAGTTGATCTATGATGGCGCTGGTCGGAGGTATCTCCGCCACAGTCACCCGATCGACGCTAACCAACTGTGCTAACTTTTGTAGTTGATCTGTGATGGCGCTGGTCGGAGGTATCTCTGCCACAGTCGTCCGGTTGACACTACCCACATGTGTCAACTTTTTGTATTGATCTGTGATGGCGCCTTAGTCACCCGGTCAATACAAATTAACTATTGCTTGAAATATTATGTTGCTAAAGTCTTGTTGTTTGATGATATATTATTATGATATTGTGATTGTTGTGTTGGACTAATCCTCGGTTGTTTGGACTCGTGAAGGATGAAACTTGACTAAATGAAACACCCCTCCAAACAACGATAGGGTCAGTCCATGGTGCCACTAATCTGAACTTTGAAAGCAGGATCATCATCGTCTCATGGAGGACCGTGACCTAGTAGGTTGTTAAGCACCTTTTGTGCCATCCATTGGGCGCAGTCGTTCGGTTGTGCTGTCCGAGGGAAGTGGTCGACAGGCACGGGTTCGACTGTGATAGGGAGTCCGGAGCTAGGCATACCCGGTAGCGCCGGGGGATGTGCTGGATTTACTTGCCCGTTGTGCCATGCGTATAGGGTGGTGCAGGAGAGTGTCTTTGCAAGTGGACGGTCACGTGAGTGTATTTTGCTTAGTACGACTTTGGCGTAAAAACCTGAAGTGCCGTCTGAGTAAGGTGCATTCGGATAGTTGGGAACGCAACCTCTCGAGAGTGTCAACCTAGCAAGCTAGCCTCGTTTCTGGGATATGGAACAACAGTTCAGTGTCGGTCACACTGTGTGTCTTTGTCGTGTCAGGAGGTTAAACTTAAGATCTGTTTGAAAGAATTAATGAACGACCTGATTTCACTAAATGAACAAATAAGATGATGCAGGGAATGTTGCCTTGAGATGTCGATGGTAAACCGAGATATGGGATGGCGGTGGGATCGTTGGGAGCCTAGAGTTAGGCCTGAGCCAACATCAACCATGCATGCCCAAAGTGGAAAGATGAGGCCAGTGGGCCTAGCAGTGATCACAGGTGCTGTTGTGTATTATTTGGTATCAACTGGTACACTCGTTTACTCGTCACAGGTAATCTCTTTGTATGATTGCCGGTGCACGATCCAACCTCACCTGGTTTGGACTCTGTACTGGTGATACCCCCGTTGCTTGTTTATGACATGTTTGGTTGTCAATGCCGTGCCACTTTTATGTCATGTATCTAGAGTACGCATTGCCATGTTGTAGAATTTTATTTCCAATAGATATCTTGTTGCATGATTGCTGGACTGTTCGTGTCATGTGGTTAATATTCTTGCGAGTACGTCATTGTACTCACGTTGGCTATTCAAATGGCTAGATTTTGGCGAGGATTCATCTTCTACCTTAGCAAGGATGTGGAGCAAGAGCGTGCTAGGATCAGTAGCCCAGCCAGATGCCTGTGGAATGGAGCCGCTCCAAGCCGTTGCCTTAGCCGTCTTCCGATGCCAGTTAAACTCTGTCCTGAGCCATGCTTGGCTTGATATTTTTTCTTGCCTTGATGGCCTTGTAAACCGTTTGTAGCACTTCTTGTGCCTGATTGTGTAATGATTTCCATTATATTGCACTGTCGTGACGTGCGACCAGATATCTTGGGCTGGCGCATGGGGCAACCGCCTCTCTGGCGAGATGTGCCAGGGAGGGGTGTCACACCCAAAAATTGTGCAATTCAAATGAAAAGTAACTACAGTTTAGAGTGAGTGAAGGATTTTTTTTTTAACAGGGAACATCCCCGAATGACCTGGAATCTGCATTAAGTTGGCATAGGGCGTACAATTACAAAAAGGACTGTAACAAAAAGAAATTGAAACAAGGTCCTTGGAAATTATACATAGCACCCTAGACGAGACCAGGGAAACACGATCGAGTCGAAGCTTGCCGACGACGACCAGCCTCCAGGCACGGCCGCTCCACTGATCTCCACCAGGGACAAGACCAATTGGTGAAGCATGGTCGTTCGATGTCGCACCGAAGCTGAGGAAGATCCTCCGGAAGAGGAAGCACAAGCTCAAGAAGCATCTGCTGCTGAGCACGGCGGAGCCAGCCCTCTGGCCAAGAGTATCAACAGCTAAACGACGCTGCCCTGGGGAACCGCCGCAGGAGTCGCAGGTTCCAGAATCTCCCGAGGTCACCCCCATCTTTCAGTAGCAGCAGAGCAGTTCTCTCCCTCTCCCTCGCCACCCGGCAGGCCAAGAGGAAGCAAATCACTCCACCAAAGCTGAAGAACCAACCATTGCGCTAGCGCTTGTTGAAGGAGACGAGACAGAGCTTCTAATCCTGAACCTCCCGACATAGTAGTGTGCAATGGAAGCCCAACCTCCGCATGGTGCAGCGCCGTTGCACCAGAGCGAAATCACTTCGCGTGGAAACATATCCGTCTGTCCCGAACAACCGACCACCACCAAGGTAGCAAGATCGGACAGGAAGAGGCCAAACCTGGAGCTCGCCGCGCTTATTTGAAGAAGCGTCGCCAGATGCCGCCGCAAGTAGCCATCCCACCGTGGAGAGGCGGCCACCACAAAATCTGACCACTGACCACCAATCGCCGTCGCGCGCCTGCGAAGCCACAACTCCAGCATGGCATATCGCCGAACCGCCACACAGGCGAGACACAAACCCTTAACTACTATTAACAGGAGGCCGAGACACCCCCCCGAGAGAGAAAGGCGAGAGGGGAAAAGGTGGGGAAGATGACTCTCAAGGATAGGGACGGGGAGGAGAGAGAGAGAAGAGGAAAGGAGCTTAGAGCATCTCCAACCATGGTGTGCAAACTCTCCCCATACGTCCGGGCGGACAGGCCAGACATGTTTTGGGCTGAAAACCAGCACCCAACCGTCCCCCCTAAACGCAGCCCAAACAGCCGGGCTGTCCGACAAACACCAAACCCAGCCCATTTGTGGGGAGGGTTTGGGGCCGCGCGGATGCACCCGGACGCGTCCGCCCCGTGGTCGCTGACACGGCGGACCTACCCTTTTTCACCATAAATCGGACGAAACACTAGCCCAGCCAGTAGATATTTTTTCACACTCCACCGGCTCCTTCTCCTAGCTCCGCCCTTTTGCCAAGCTCCGGCGCCACCGCCCCTCAATTTCGGTCGCTAGCACCCCCCGCCGTCGTCCGCACTTTCTCGCGAACCTTCTCCGACCAGTTTTCCGCCGTAGCAGAGCTCCGTTGCGGTCGCATTGCGACGGATTTGGCAGCAATTGCAGCGAGCATTACCGCCGCCGCCTCCGCCACTCCCACAGCAAGCAAGCCTCTCACAGTCCATCTTCCAAGGCTTCTCAGCCCGCCCGGGTCCCCGATCTGTAAGTTCGTCGGAACCTAGCTCACCCTACACCGTCGGGTGTTTTCCATTTCCGCCGCCTGTCTCCGCCAACCGGTCTCCGACAACATGGTTTCATGGGACACGAACGAGGACTCGGCAGGCTCCTACCCTCTATGCGAGGAGGATAGCTCCTCCGACTCGGTATGTCCTAGGTTTAGCCCACATTTTGAGTTTTCCCTAAATTTGTGCAATGGTAGTGGATTTGAGTAGCAATTTTTTGAAATGTAGGATTCAAAAGCATGTAGTTGCAATGTCCGTGGAGTGATACCCGAGTTGAATGATTCCCTCCGAGGCAAGATCCGCATAGTGGAGGATTTAAACTTCACAATTGAGGAAAAGAAGAAGATCGAAGAAAAGTTTGAAGAAGTTCATGGTACAAACCGGAAGGTTGAGGAGAAAATAAAGAAGATGAAAGAGGAGAAGAAGAGAAGAAAAGGATAGAAGAAGAGAAGAAAAGGATAGAGAAAGAGAAGATGAATATGGAGTTGCATCTCGCGGACATCGTCGATGATTACAAAAGCAAGACGAATGCAAGTCGGACAAAGATGAAGAAGATCAAGAAGCATGCCATTGAAAAGGAGATGCATCTCCATTATGCATTGGGAGTATAGTTATTTTAGTGATAATTATAGTTGTTATGTATGGTATATCTTTGTGCACTAGATAGAACTTCCACAATGCAAAGAATATAGCTGCATGTACTGCATGGATTTGGGGAGAAAATATAAGGTTCATGATTGTAGAACACAATTTATAAAGGTTGTCCGGTCACTGTCCACGGACACGTCCGAACGTGTCCACGGACAGTTTGAGAGCCGGATTTAGGATCTCCGGTTGGAGATGCTCTTAGTAAGTGAAGGATGAAGATTCAGTTTTGTGACTCGCGAGTGTATAATAGTATTTGGCATGCACGATGGCACATGTAACATTATTTTTTGCTCCGGTTGTCCTCCGGGCGTTATGTTTTTAACTTTGAACTAGTATGGATGAAAGTTTGGAATAGAAGACATCAGGGTGTATCAATCGTTCTAGAGGCCGAGGGTTGCACCTTTTCGTAAAAGATACTCGCTCAATCACAGGATTCAAGAGTTCTTGGTGTGATTTTCTTCACTGGATCTTTGTCTTGCCGTTAGTTTGTCCACAAGTTCTGCTCATAATCGGTTGTTAGAATAATCCAAGCTACTTGCTCTGACAAGAGGACAATAAACAGCTAGGCACTTGTGATTTCATTGTTTTTTACAGATAAAGACGACAACGCACACGATACTAGTCTTGAAGAAACGGACACTGTTGCCAGCTTGTCGTCAAAGACATATCAATAGATATTTGAGCAGAAATGCAGCTACATCTTGTGCATATTGAGATGCCTTCCATCCCGGAAATGCAAGTACAACCACCATTGTACGAAAAAATATTTACTGTAAATCCTGCTACTTATGGATAAATTCAGAACCTGTCGGAAGACAAGATTTTTAAAACACCGAGAACAATAAAAGTAAACTGAATGTCGACCGTAACATATCCATAGCCTCTTCTTTTGGAGAAGAATATTGATGGTCTGTTTGATTACACGAACTATAGTGGAGTGGCATATGCATTTACGCGGCTAGGTTTTCTTACATCATTACAAACGTTCTGTAGATTTGAGACCATTTTCAGTTTATGGATAAATTACAAATGATAACAGTGCTGGAAAATCATCCATGCCGAATAAAAATTATATATTTTATAGATTGATCCTTCTCAATTTGTATACCTTTATGATTCACCGTCAGTAGGTAGTGAGAAAATAAAGAATGAGCACCTCATTACGACCCCTTTTAAGTATATTATAGACTTTACTCAACAACGAATAAAAATGTAACCTTGTGTGCTCTATTTCTTCATATGTTTCACATTAGCGGTATTGTAATTTCGCTAATGAGATGTCTTGCATCTAGCTAAATTGTATGTATGTATACTCACCACAATTCCTTAAAGTGTTCTCTCTATGTCACTCAAATCACGACTTGTGTATATTTTTTGATTGTGCCAATGTTGTTTTCTCAAGATAATATTCTCTAGCAAAACCAAAACAATTTATTGCTTATTTGTGCTTACATCTTTTTTTCTCTAGGATTCCAACATTTATTTTTGCTTCCATGACACCACTTTTCTACCGTTGCATGATAAGCTACCTGGCACGCATAGTACACTAGAAAGATACTCCACGTGTTGCGGCGGAAATCACTTTAAGAATTTTATGTGTAAATAAAGGGATTCAATTGATCACAATTGTCGAATGGCTAAATTTAATTGACATGATTTTTTATTTGATGATTAAAAACTGGTGACGTGGCAAATTGTATGATGAATAGTAGATGACGTGGATAAGTTGCATGCAAAAGAACAATGTCATTAATGAATTCTAGTGGGATGACATGGACAATTGGTTGGCTAAAATAGTAGGTGATGTGGATACCTTGCATTGCATGTTGAGATAGACATATTAAATGATCCCTTTGTGAGGTTTTGCTTTATAAGAAGTATAGAATGGCGTTGATTCAAAACTTCTTCTTACTGAATCAATGTTATGCATGCCCTTGTGTACATACATTTACTATTTGGCCCTTCTCAATCTACAAAATCTCAATCACTTTCAGTAACCATGAATTCAAGAAATTTTAAAATAATTTTTTCCATTGCTACGTAGCATGTTATCAAAAGGAACAAGATCACTATTTGGTCATCGATCCCATGTTTCATTTGTAGTTGAGTTTCATATATACTCCCTTTGTTTCATCTCTGCATATTAGTATTGGTCAAAGTCAAATATTTGTGAAGTTTGGCAAATATATATGGAAAATATATCAACAATTTGTAATATAAAATATATTAATATGAATCATCATGAAATATATCTTTATATTACATTCATTTGATATTGTAGATAATGACATTTTTTCTATATGTGTGATCAAACTTTACAATGTAAGACTTCGACCAAACTTCATATGCGGAGTAATATGAAACACAAGGAGTACTATGTTTTGTCCATTCAAAAAGGAATTTAAGAATATATTATATTCTTAACTTAGCATATATTTAAGGATTTCAAATGGAGCTCGCGTGGGAAAAAATCCAGTCTCGCGCCGTAGAATTTTTTCTGATCTTATCTTTGTTATTTTGCATATACTTACAATTTTCGGAAATCATGACTGAAATGTATAAAACGTCTTACAACATACTCCCTCCGTTCCACAATGTAAGATGTTCTAGCTAGCTCACATATTGGCTAGGTGCAAACCCAAATAAGTACATACACATTAAAACATTTCCACATACATCTAGATACATGTGAATGTAGACAAAAGTTAAAACATCTTATATTTAGGAACGGAGGGAGTACTTGGCAAGATGTGTTACTTGGTCTTTTTGTTAAAACTTTCTCTCTCTCATTTCGCTCTCACCATAGCTTGTTTGATCTTATGGTGCACACTGTCCACTTACCTATTTAGGTTGCCTATCGAGCAGATGTACAATTATCAATGAGATTGTAAGCCCAATTCACTTGGGTGAGGAGTAGATGTACAATGTCACTGTGGTTCAGATCCTATTATATTCGTTAAATTTTCAAAACATCCCATTTCACTCGCTCCTGTAACAAATTGGAAAATTCGGAGTGCAGGCATGGGCAACACTAAACCAGCTTCAGGAACATAACTATTACCTCTAGTCCTCCTTTTATCTTTTTGCGTGTACCTTTGTAATCCATATTTCTTGCATTATGTGTCATAAAAAAAATTAAACCAGCTTCTTTTGAAGAGATGACATGATCTTCTGCATCTGTAAAATAGCTTGAAAATTTGTAAAGAATTTTCGTATACGGTTATGGAATCCGGTAAATGTTTCTCAATAGCATTCATCCAACGGGATAATTATACGTGGGGACAGGGTAACATGTCGCCTATTATATTTAGGCACTGTTTCAGGAACATAACTTTTGCGGACATCTGAAAAACGAAACATAAATTTCGCACTGAAATGGCAAAATTAACTTAGAAAGATGTCATCTTTATTCCCAGAATCAAACGGACCAGCTTTAATCACACAATACACCAATGCACTTTTATCGTCAATTTCATTGCCTTTTAACTATGCAGCCTTTCTATACTTTTATCATCAATTTCATTTCCGGATCAGAAAGCATATGCTCCAAGCTTCCTTTCTGTTCATCTTTTTCTTTAGATCACAGAGTAGAGTCATAGTATCTAACTAGCTGGAGACTGGGTTATGCTACCAATCATGCTCAGCGCGATGCAAGGCTGGTCGGCAGGCACCTGCGAAGCACACATCATATTAGAAATTAACAAAACAGATTCAGTTTAAGTAAGAGACTCGATGCGGATCTGGAACTTGTTCACCAGCAGCAGAAAGTGGCAGGTGCTGTTGTGTCGCTACTTACAAAGTGGCCAGCACCAAGGATCCAGTAGAAATGTAGATTCTTATAGGATCTGACGAATGCCTTGGTGACCTTGGATGATCCGCAGTACAGAGGCTGCCGCGGCAGGTTCAGGAAGTTCTTCAGCCCGTCCCATCTGAAACAAATACATTATAATTTGGAGGCACATATGACGTCCGAATCATGCAAGGAACTGAAGAGAAGAGACAAATAAAAAAACTTGATTACTTGAGCTTTTGCACCCATGCTTCGGCGCCCTTCGTCGAGCAGATCACATCGAGCTTCACAAAGAATAAGTAAAATTTACCACGCTTAGTACAGAAAAGATACATCCTTTAAGTAAATCATACGCATATCAAGTAGGAATAAAAGAGCATCTAGATGTTTAAGAGTCTCAGTTAAGTAACTCTGTGTTTGTCTGTAACTGCAATGTGTTGACCATGTGAGACGAGTAGATCGATGACTGATGCGATCTGAGTATCTGACCATTTCCGACCAAGACAATCCGGGAAAAGATAGTTGTTCCTTGCACGAAACACTACTACTCTGAACTTGGTATGGACCCGCGGGAGTGGTTGCCTATTAACTGAAAATAATGAAGGTTCAGCCCAATTTCCACAAAGGACTCCGTCTTTCTGAACAAGAACCTGTCGGCGTCAACCACTAATAATTTGTTCTGATCTAATCTCGGTTGCTTACTCATCAAGGGTGCTTCGATTTGCTAGTCTGATAGCCCCACTGAACTGACAATTCAGCATCTATAGCAGGAGCGAGGCTTTTCTAAGCATGAGCGTACCTAGGCTCACACGTTAGTGGTTTGCACTAATCAACACGCCGATATGTTTCTAGTAAGCTTATCACGGCATTCCAGGAACAAGTTCAAGGATGCAAAAAGTTTGTTGAGATTTCTTACGAGTAGTGCATTTACTTTACTGGAAGAGAGTAAAAACAAAATGCAGAGCAGCAGTCACCTGGCCGTTGTACACCGTGACATTCACACCGTAAGACAGCAGCTCGTCAACCTGGATCAAGCAGAACGCAGAGATTAAATCAATCGCAAATCATCGACTGAATCGATGCCCGTTTAACAACTTATTATTTTCAGCGGGACCCATGACTGATCACTCACCTCGTCGATCCTTGGCTTCATGAAGTCGTTGACCAGCGCGTTGTAGACGGGGTCTGACAGCTCATGCCACCTGCAGTTTTGGGACCAGGACGTCGCGCTCATACAGTGTAAACTACGAAGGCGAGCTGTTGCGAAAGCAATGCCAATGGGACGCTAGCTTACATGACATCCTTGGGGATGATCTTGAGCTTCTCCTTGATGACTCCGTTCATGATGCCGCTGAGGGTGTTGGAGTCGGCCCCCAGGCTGCTGCCGAGGTACGTCGAGTACTTCATCACCTGGGCGTTGTTCGATGTCGGAGACGACGAGGTCGCCGAAAGTTCGACCGCCGCCACCGGGTCCATGCCGGAGTCGAGCAAGAAATTGTACACGTCCTGCACATTGTATTATCATAGTCGTCGAGAAAAGAAATGAGAAGCAGACAAAAGCCTACTGGTACTAGTACAACCTAGTGGTGTGTGTGGAGTCAAACAGTCAACACTTACCACGCTGGCACTCTTGGAGTCAATGAAGTTCAGCAGCTCCGTCCACGACCCCTGCGAGTCGGCGAGCTGCCCCGCCGCGATCTGATCCTTCACCGTCTCCGCCATCCTAAGGCCACACAACAATTCGCGCGCGCATGTGACTTGAAGCTTCGTTTTTTTTTATTTTTCTTCCAAAAATAAAGGACCACAAGATTCGCAAGAAATTTAAGAGAACGGTGCAGCAGATGTTTACTTCTTGGCGGCGTCGCCGGCGTTGTCGTCCAGCCTCGACACCTCCAGGAGCAGCGGTGTGTAAGCGAGCTGCATGCACCGACCAAATTGAAGCACAAACCCAGTTTCAGTCACTGGATCGTACGTGCCGCTCTCTATTCAAGATCCAAGAACGACGAAAGAAATGATCGGTTCATTTGCTCACCGTGAAATCCTCCGGCGAGACCCAGCTATCCCCGAGAGCGACGCCTGCGAGCTTGATCTTGAGGTCGCCCGCACGGATCGCCCTTGCGACGGAGACGCCGAGCGTGGCGGCGTACTTGCCGCCATAGGACTCGGCGACGAGGAAGAGGGGGCTCCCTTGCTGGAGAGTGGGCAGCTCCTTGGCGAGCGCCTTGAGGAGTGTGGTGGCGTCCGTCGCCGCCTGCCAGTCCGTCGTCACAAGCAGGCTGTCGTCCTCCACGTAGCTATACCCGACGCCGACCGGGTTGTCCTGCCATGAACACGACAGACGTACGAGTACGGCTCGGTTGGTATGCAGCAAAACAGCCACGGCGAGAGGACGAAGGTGCACGCGTGGGGTTTGCAGTAAGCATACCACGAAGATGAGGTCGGCCTTCTGCAGCCACGTCGAGTTGCGCGGCTTCAGGTTCACGTCCAGCGGCCCGACCTCCATGAAGTTGCCAATACCCACACCAGAGGCTCCCTGTGAAGAAGATGCTCATGATTAGTTCTTGCTGGTGCAGAACAGCACAAGGGAACCAGAATTCTTTGCACGTGAAGCTGCGAGGTCTGGGCGGAGGAGTACCGGGCCTCCCTGAAGCCATAGGACGGTCGGCCATGGCTTGGACGGCGTCGAAACTCGCTGGGGGCTCTTGTAGTACCACCAGAACAGGTGAGCCTCTGCAACGCAAAAAGAGAGTTTCAAAATTCTCGCGCGGCGAGCGAAGATTAAATAGGATCGAGAAACGAGAAATGCAAGCGACAGGGGTGACGTTACTTGGCCGGACTTCGACGAACCCCCAGCGCTCCGTGCCGTCAGGGCTGCCGGTGGTGACCGAGGCGGCGGAGCTGGCGCTGAGCAGCGCTAGGCAGAGGAGGAGGGAGAGCAGAGCAAGAAGAGGTCGACCGTGCTTGTCCATTTCGAAGTGGGGCTGGCGATCGAGTGGCTTCAGGCTTGTGAGTGCAAGTTGCACGTACTGTGGCCAGCAACGATCTAAATAGGCAGCGCCTCGCCGTCCCATCCGTTATCCCACACGTGGACGACGAGGTGTAGCCGTATAGGCAAAACAATGGTGTATGGATATCGACCCATCATAAGGGTACTGCAATACTGCAACACATGTTGATTGGATACAAGTTGATCAACACATAAAATATAGCTACTGTACCAAGTGGGATAAAATGATCTGTGATATGGTAAGTAATTATTAATTATGTTTTGTGAACTAACACACATGTTATATGTGTTTAATGTTTATATATGGAGGTATCTTTTCATTAGTTTGCATCAAAAGAAATATTTCACATAACCCATAAATGATGATATGAAGTGATGATCGTAATAAAGATTGAGAAGTGCAAGTTCAGTATGAACATGTCGAAGAGATCATATGCTTGAACCTTTCCATACATTTAATTGTAACGGATACGTGAAACTGTGCCCAACTAAGGCCTTTTCATAATCGAGTATGGCGGAACAATTTGCAATCTTCACCAAGCAAGCACAATCAAAAAATGTGTTCTGACTTGAGGCGGGTATGATCGTCATCATCTAACTGAAGCGGAATATCGCAAGGCAAACTTATGGCCATGATTAGTTTTCTGTTCTACCACTCTGAAGGTGGTTTTGTTAGGATCAATAGCCATACTATCAAAGGGCCTCTTGGCTGAGTAGTTTGATCACATCGTTCATACAAAAATTGCTATTTGGCTTTTCTCTATGTGAATTTTTAGAGCTTGCTGTCTTTATGACAAGCTCAAATTATAATAAACAGATTTTATATGAAAAAAATTGTCGCATTTTTGTTGTTAGTGATTTTGTCGATTATTCATTTATAGAGAGGTCAACCTTTATATTGTGGCTTTATCATCCTTTGGTTTTATTTGATTTATCTCCGTGTGAGCACGTTAAGTAATTACAAAAAATATCAAGTTCATCAAAAAACGAATTCGGATGCAAAACATACCGCTGTTTTCATGTGAGTGATTATTTTGTTTGGATGTCCGGTTTTTTGCCTGAAATTTCAGGATTTAGTACCGGGATCGGAAAGAATTCTGGCTGTAGACCGGGCTGACCGGACGATTCCAGCAGCTTCTAAAATGACCCATTACAAATTCCGGATTCTAGTCCATGATCTACTCCGGGTTTTCATTTTTTTTCCTTTTTGAGGGTTTCTACACTGGGTTCTATTCGGGGATTTCCTCCCCCGACCTGGGTTGCTAGGCATTGGGCTGTGGGCTGCATCGGATTGCCATCTATCTATGCTCTGTACGACCTGGGCTGGAGCCCTTGAAATTTTGCGCTCTGTGCGGCCGCACTGGTCGCACATGCTGAGGGCCGGCCCTGCTTGCTCTGCCGCTCAAATCCCTCTCCAACCATCCACTAAAAAAAATCCAACCTCCCGGACGCGGTGGCCCTGCTCGGCGGCGAGGGAGAGCTCGACGTCACAGACGCGGAGCACATGAGCGGCCTCGTGGGAGGCGTCACGCCGCTCATCTTCCTCTCCAACAGGTCCTCACCACGCCGCACTGCCACTGGATTCGCCGCCGCTGCCGCCATTCTGTGCTCTCTGGAAGCAGGAGGCAGCTGGGAATCTGGTAATGCTACTGGGCCCTCGCGCTCTCCCTGGCATCCGATGAGGTCCTCTACTCCCCCGATCGCCTCCTCATCGTAACCACCTTTTACTTCTTCTTCCTATTCACACACGGAGACAGGATGTGCGGAAGGGAGCAGGGTGCCACGGCGCGGCGGCGGCGATTGACGTTGCCGCCCAACGGCCTCTCGTCGGAGCGATCTGTCCGCTCGCCGGCGAGTGCATCGGCGGGTTCGAGGTATTCGTGTCTGCAAGAAGAGGTCTCATCGGAGGGGGAGGAGGATTGCGCGTCGGAGACTCCGTTCGAAGCGGCCATGGAGGTGTTGGACGAGGAGACGCCCGAGGCTGGTTGGACGACAGGGACGAAGACGGGGCGGAGAAGGGAGGAGGAGTTTGCCCATGACTTCTAGTGCGAGATCGGGTTCCCCACCCCGGCGTCTAGGTTTTGGGAGCGGGCGTCGAGTTCGTCGCCGTTGAGTTCGGCGCAGTCGCGTCCGACGCCGGTGCAGATGCCTACGAGCTCGCCACTGGGGATGCCGGCGTCGAGCGTTGCTATCCGGAGGAAGACTTCACCTTCACCGACACCATCACGGCAAGGCACCGGGGTGGCTCGACCGGTTCGGCTCGGATGGCGCGGCCCCCTACCCCGGCCACGGGTTACGCCGCCGGCGATCCTGGGTATGTTCATGCCTGATCCGCCGCCGTCGAAGGAGCCTGAGGACGTGCTGGACCGGCCGGCCGGAGTTGATGGAGACGCTGATGGTGTGGCGGCCTCTGATGGAGTGGCGGCCGGAGAAGGCGATGGCGTCCGCAATCCGGCTACGGCAAAGGCGGATCGCGAGATCGCGGTCGTTCCGATTCGCGTGATTACCTCGAATGAGCCATTTCAAACTTGCATGCCAGATGGTCCCCACCTGCATGCCGATCTAGTCCGTCCATCCCCATGGGCGTATCTGGGACATCGCTTCGCGGCTTTGTGGAGACGACCAGGTTTCGATAGGGTTCCAGTAGCTAATCCTTCTACCGCTCCCATTCCTTCAACGCCGACGCCGAGCTGCAACTCCAAGACACCGACTTCGCCAATCACCCTCGCCGCGCCGCCGCCGACACGTACTGTTACTCCGACCTCGCCCTCGCTAACGCACTCGTTCGCCGAGGTGGTTGCGTCGCGGACGGCGGCCATGTCTGGTGGCTCGTGAGGGCTTCCGTCGGGTGGCTCGGGCGGGCTGCCGTCTGGTGGACAGGGGAGGCCTCAGCATCAGGTCCCGGCCCCTCTTCCATCGACAAGGCCTCCCATGCTCTTTGGCAGAACCACCGGCCCCGGAACTGGTCAGGCTGCAGGTTCGTCCGCTATGGCGGGTCATGCTTTTGCGCAGCCGTCCGCCGCGCCGGCGCCTTTCAACCCACTGAATACGACTTCGGTCCCTTTTGTGGTGGGTGCAACAACGTCTTCCAAGAACCAGCGGAAAAAGAAGAAACCGGCCGCGCCGACACCTACTGCGGTCGCGCCGGTTAACACTGCGGCTACCACTGCCGTTGTGGAGATTCCCGCGCCTGCTGCCGCGACTGTCCCAACGGCTCCCAAGGCAAAGCGGAAGCGCTGCTCTCACTGTAAGGTTGACTCTCATGACACTAAGGAGTGCTCCGTGGACCGCTATTGTTATATTTGTGACAGGATTGTGCACCCGACTGCTCGTTGCCCTACGCTGAGGTTACCGAAGCCGTATGCTAGCTTGGCTGGTATTGGATGCGAGGTCACTATGTTCAGCCACCTTCCTGACGGTGTGTTCAAGCCCCATCTTGCTCCGAGCTTTTCACCGGTGGCTATTGTGACGGTGACTGGAGATCCGGTGTCAGCGGATATTATCCAGGCTTTGGTGGCTCGTATATGTCCCGTGCAGTCCGCTTGGAGTTGGGAAGCTATCCCACACAAGGAAAATTCTTTTCTGGTTAACTTCCCTACCATGGAGGATTTGGAGCGGGTGGATGGGTTCGAGTTAGGGGTGCCAAAACAGCAGTCCTGGATTACTCTCGATGTATGGAGAGCTGTGAAGATCTTACACTCGGAGGAGTTGACACCGACTTGGGTACATGTGAAGGGTGTCCCGAACACAGTTCGTCATTTTCTGGGTCTTTGGGCAGTGGGGACTCTTATTGGCAAGATCATGGATGTTGACTTACTAGCTCTCCGTCGTCACAATGTTGTCCGAATTCTAGTGGCTATGCATAATCCAAATTTGTTTGAGACAAGGGTTGTTAAAGCAGATGCCTTTGTAATCCTAAAAGGGTATTCATTTCGGTTTAGCAAGGAGGCAGCTGATTATGTCGCCGAGCCAGACTTTTACCTTTCATGTGGAGGCGGAATGAGAAAGATGATGACGCAAAAGGGTTTGAAGATATGAACAACAAAAAGACTAATGTGCAGGATCCTTTCAAGTCCGCGGATGGGATACTCCGATGCTTCAAGTTAATACCACGGGGCCGAGTACTACTTCTCTTGGGCTGTTTGGGTCAGTTGATATGCTCCAAGGAGTTGCGGTGACACCATTTAATCCAAAACCGCAAATCCCAAGAGGCAATGAAATTGTGGCTAAGTGGCATGTACAGGGCAAAGGTGCAGCGGCAGTTCAGTCTCTGGTCTGTTTGGTGGGCTCATGCAAGCAGCTGGCCAGGGCAGTGCCACAGGTGGCCCAAGCTGGATCAAGCAAGCACCTAGCCGAGGCGTTCAGCCAGGAGCTGTTGGGCCGGAAGCAGCTGTGTCGGGAGCAGCTGGCCGGGGCAGCGCCTCAGCTGCTGCCTCGTGTGCCCAGCGACATGCCAACGCCCTCGCCAATCTCCACTACAGGGCTCGCTTTGGAGCAGCTGCACGACCCTCGGGTGGGCACGTTTTTGCCGCCAAGTTCTCCAGACGTGCTGCGGACGGATTCGGTGCTGGGGCGTGGTATCACTAGTACAGAACGACACATCGGAAACGGGCCAAAAACCCCTTCGGCAACGGAGAAAGGGTCCGTGTCCCCGCTTCCGATACTGATGTGAGGGCCCTCATCGGTAACGGTGGCAGAACACCGTTTCCGATGTGAGAAAATTTCGGCATCGGAGCCTCCGGCCCTCCGTTACCAATGTGTGACCATTTCGGCAACGGAGGGTTTTGTCCTCCGTTACCAGTGTGGTATCATGTCGGCAACAACTATTTCTGTTTGCCCGTTTCCTATGTCTAATTGCTAGCTAATAGTAATTAGCTGCGCTTGCACGCCCGTGCTACAACAATTATTTAGCAGACATTCAGCCATACAAGTTTACAACAATCATATGAACACAAAGTTTACAGCAAATGTTGGAATACAAGTTCACAGCTATTGCTATTGCTACAAATACAAAGTTTTCAGCCATTGTTCGCAAAAAGTGGACACAATTTAAAGAAGTTACACCACAATGGTGACAACAATTGTTTTGGAAAAATCTATAGTCTCACCAGCAAGAATGCCGGTATGGACAGGTGAACAAATGCCGAATAGGATCTCATGATCATGGATTAGGGTTGTGTAGTTTTCCCTCCTTGCTTATGATGTGTTTAAGGACGAACGCAGCAAACTTGCCTCTCACCATCGTAAGAACATCCTTCTTCAAAGGTGCACGTCCCATTCCACCTATAAGCTGCAGGCAGATTCTTAGTTAGGTATCTTTCGTCATGTATGTCTGCAAATATTGTTAGGAAACATGAATTGTTGATGATGTCGTGGATTACTAACCGAATCGAGGCTTGACAGTCTTTTCGAGGTGGGAACGACTTTCAATATTGCATTGCACACATAATACCCACAAAGATTTGTACCAGGTGGTTGCTGAGGGCACTGTAATGTTGGTGACAAAATCGCTCACTTAGTTTGGTTTGCTAGCAGGTATTTGTGAAAACTAGGAATAAAGTAGCAACTGTTACCGGGTTAACTTTTTCGTGACTCAATATGGCCTCCTGTTCTCCTCTCTTGGCCAACGGTCTCTTGATTATCGTCAGGTACTTTTCGAACACACTACAAAAGTAATGAGTTGGCGGATTGAGAAAACAACACGTGAAAGTTAAATCATAAAGTAAACTAGGGAACGATGTAATACCTGTTCAAGAATTCCTCCAAGGGTTCATAATTTATACTTCCAAGTACGGAATCTATATACAATACCTTGTTCTGTTTAGGAATGATGATAGCTAAGAACCAGTGAGAACTGCAAAGGAAAATAACAAACTTACGCCTGATGGTAAGGAAGCAGGATGTACAGATAATTTTTGATAACAAACTTACGCCTGATTGTAAGGAAGCAGGATCAACTCTTTGTCTTGATAATGAGTCAACGCTTTCACAGCATAGTCGAATGTACTTTCGTATTGATTGCAGCAGATGTTCGTGTAATTGATAACAGCCGGGTCAAGGAAACCTACCGGTTCTTTCCTGCGGTTGCACTTGAATACCTGGCTCCTAAGTACAAGAAAGAGAATAGTTAGCATGTACTGAACAGAAGAAAGCTATTAAAATGTGAAAAGTATTTGTAAGGCACATACAATGTGAACAAACGCATGAACGTGCCATCAACAGTATTCAGGTTGAAAACTTGGAACATCTATGAAAACTCCCAGCTAAGAGGAACGTCATCTTCGACACCGTAAAAATCCTCTTTCCTGATACTTAAGGTCATGTCCTTATTCTCTTCACAATATAGGAGGTACTTTTCATGAAGCTGCTGGCAATCCAAGCCTGATCTTTGTAATCCATCTCTAGTCAACCATGGCTGTCCACGCACGTATGTGGGGCAACTTTGCACCTCTGCATTGTATTTCTTATTAAATTCTTCGTCATCTAGGTATTGGTCGCCGTAAATCGGTGCAGTATTTTTTTTTATTTTTAGTGGTCTTGGGCTTGGGCTTGGGCTTGGGCTTCATCGGGGTTCTATTTATCGGGGCCATCTTGGCATGGTCCTTCGCCCGGACGGGTGTGGTGCCTCTACGTGTCCGAACAAGTTGGGGCGGAGGCGGCAGATGAGCCTGCTGTGGCTGAGGAGGCAGGGACGGCAGTTGAGCCTCCTGTGACGACTGAGGCGGAGGCGGCAGATAAGCCTGCTGTGGCTGAGGCGGAGGCGGAGGCGGTGTTGGTGTAGTTTCAACCAAGTTGGTGGTGTTGTTCACCACAAGGGCAGTAGGTGAGTTACCATCGACAGGCGGTGTTGGTGTGGCTTCACAACTCTGTGCAACCGTTGTATCTTCAACTGCTTGTTCTCTGGAAGGCTGTTTGGCCGCAATATCAAGGAGGAGCTGTGCTGAACGGAGGCCTTCAGACGACGCCATCTGTCGAGAAGCTGTTGAGGTGGATGGCAGGGCACTGAGAAGAGAAATCTCCTTCTTGGGCCACTGTATGTATCTCAGCTTAGCCTGGCCCAAGCTTTGTACATCTGCATCGACGCAGGTGTTAAATAGCAAGATGCCTTCGAAGCCAGGCATGACCTTGTCCACAAAGCACATTGCAAAACCTGGCTTTAAGGGCACACCATCCACTTGAGGTACCACATCGGTAGGTGGCTGAACCATACCTAGTGCTGCCACCAGGGGATGATGCGTCATCACGGTTACAGGCACATGTAGTTTGCATCTCACCGGGCTCGTGATGTCGTCCACAGCATATTTGCCGGTGTCTATAAGACCATCAACCGACAATGATCCACAACTACTCCTGGCTGCAAGGCACTCCCCCCTACCGGGATCAAGGTGACCGTCTCGAAGCTGCTTAACGATATTGGCCGTAATATTTGTCTCTAGTGCTTTCATTTGAGCGTCATGTCTGGCCTTTTTCATTGCCTGCCTTTCAGCCTGGTCTATCGCGAAAGCCTTCTTGTGGCCAACATGGGTGCCGTACGTCCGAGACCGACCAGAGGGCTCAGGCGTAGCCAAAGCTTTTGAGAGAATGTCATCTTTCCCTCGTGCCAGAATCTCTCCGCTGTCCTTTTTATTTTTCAGCTCCAGCTGGAGATAAGACAAGTAGTACACTGAATTCAGTACACAAGGAAATATTGTGTCAGTTAAGGAGGAAACAACTTAGGTTATATATGGTTATTACCATTGTTTTATGTAACTTTTGGGTCTCGGGGTGAGTAATAACAAGTTCACCAACTTCGTTTGTTTTAGACCTCGCCCTCAAGAAGTCTCGTGCCCGTTCACCTTCAAGATCAGAGTAAGGAACCGTGCCCCCCGAAGCAACTGCTTCTTCATCCTGCTTTCTCCATATGGGCTTCGAACCAGCATATCCAAGAACCCCCATATTGTGGGGATGCTTGTTTTTACTGATGAGGGCGCTGCCGGCTTTACTCTTTGTTAGGAACTCCTCCGTCCTCCTATACTTCTTGAACTCCTTCCAGTCGTCAGGTTTAATGAAGGGGTATACAAGTGTAGCATCCCGATTTTTCTTCTGGAATTTGGAGTACAGACGGTGCCTGAATTTACGGAACGGATCCTTTGCTTTAGAAAGAGCAGCAGCTTGAACTGCAGGCTTCCATTCCTCATTTGCGAGCTGGAACTGGCTCGTTATGGCGTTGACGATGAAAGTCTTTTCTTCTAGAGTGACTTGACTCTAGTCGTCAACCGTAATGGGGACCTTTTCCCTGACTACACACCCACACAATGTCTTAAATTTCCTATGTGCCTTGACAGGTTTCAACGGGGCACCAGTTTTCTTGTCAATCATCTCCACTGTAAATGTTCCTCTTGGCTTTAGGGTTGGTTTTCTAATTCCTCGACCCCTTTGTTTCATGATAAACTGATCCTGCTGCGAGGATGAGCTCGAGGACCCTTCATCACCAGACGACAGCTCTGAATAACAGGTGAATAATAGAAGGTGGATCTCAGCACTAATTAAAACTAAAAGGTCCGACTTTACAGTGTGTAATACAGTTAATCAACACAACTAACCTGTCCCAAGTGTGTCTCCGGCATGTATGTGGTCGCCGCTGTCTTCCCCTTCCTCTATTGCGGGCAAATCTGTGGCGGCAGCAGCTCCGGGAGCCAAATCTGTGGCGGCAGCAGCTCCAGGAGCCAAATCAGTGGAGACGGCGGCCAGATCTGTGGCGGCAGCATCTCCGGGAGCCAAATCAGTGGAGACGGCGGCCGCGGTTGTCGCCTGAGGGGGGGGGGGCATAGAGCCCACCCTCTGGGCGTCTTCGCTGACCACGGCGTCGGCGCGACGCCGTCGTAGCCTGGAGCTGCCCCGCGGCGTGGGTTGGGGGACGGCCAGGGAAGCCGTCTGCGCCGCAAGGGCGGCCCAAGTAGTCCGCATAACTAACTCAGCTGAGCGTGAGTACGCCGCCGGGGGTGGTGTTGAAGACGGTGAGCGGGGGGAAATGCGAGGGGTGGTAGGTTGCTCCCGAAAGTCTAAGTCTGGAAGTAGGGTTTATGTCACATCGGCAACGGTGCATTCAAAAAAACGTTGCCGATGTGGTATAAATAAATTATATTTCGTAATTTGAATAAACGTAGCGTTTACGGTTGAAAATTAAGAAATAACAACAGCACATTAATTTGCCAATTAAGAAATACAATTATCACTTTAGGGTACAAATTAATTTGCTCATTCTTCGTCCTCCTCTAGTAAAACTGGATCAACCTGAATATTTCCTTTGTAAATTGCCCCATCGGAGTGATCATCTCTTGCGTAAAAGCCATCTCCAGGAGCCTGTCGGTCATTGATCTGTATGCGTTCTCCAGTTGCTGGCAAGTCTTCATACTGGTTGTACTCTTCTTCATCAGTAATGTCATCCACCCCAACAATCTTCCTTTTCCCATTCATCACAACATGGCAATTTTTATGTAGTAGGTCTTTGACATAGAAGATCTGGGTGGCTTGGGTAGCTAAAACGAAAGGTTCATCTTTGTATCCCAATTCGTTGAGATTGACATATGTAGTGCCGTACTGGTCAACTTTCAAATGACCCAGTTTGACCCATTCGCATTTAAACAATGGAACCGTGAGTAATGTATCGTACTCAAGCTCCCAAATCTCCTCAATTACTCCATAGTACCAATCCTTCCTCCCATTCGGATTTAACGCTTCCACTTTAATAGAGCTATTCTGATAAATGGTCATGTTGTCTCTATTCTTTGTATAAAAGGTGTAGCCATTCAGGTCATATGCTTCCCATTTATGAACCGTAAAGTTTGGCTTTCTTGCCAAACTTTTTAAAGTCTCGTCATCATCTCCGACACAATTCGTCATCAGCCAATCAGCGAATCTCTGGCTGTGCAGTTTCAAGACTTGTGCTTCCTTCTGATTCTCTGTCAAGCCTCGGCCTCCTAGCTCAATTCTAAGTAGATCCTTGTGAGCATCCACATATGGTGTAACGACTGCAAGGTGCTGCAATACGTACAAATGTGCTTTCGAAAATAATTCACACTCTGGCCAACATGATTTATCTTTCATTAACCCTTTTCCATCTAGCCTCCCCTCATGCCTGGATAGAGGCACCCCGATAGGTCGGTGCCCATCCAAGTAGCTGATGAAATACTCAACCACCTCCTCCAAAAGATATCCTTCAACGATACTTGCCTCTGGCCGATACCTGTTACGGACGTAGTGCTTGAGTATACCCATGAAGCGCTCGAACGGATACATAGTGCGCAGATACACTGGACCACATTGCTTTATCTCATAAACAATGTGTACAATTAGATGGACCATTACGTCGAAAAACGAAGGGGGGAAGAACATATCCAGCTGGCAGATAGTCTTCACAACATCTTCTTGCAATCTGTCTAATTTGAATGGATCTATTACCTTCTGGTATATAGCGTTGAAAAAATCACATAACCTCATGAGAGCCTCTTGAACGGGTTTAGGCAACATATTTCTAATTGCCACTGGGAGCATCTGTGTCATCATCACATGGCAGTCATGTGACTTCATCCCCATCAGTTTCTTTTCTTCAAACGACACCAGAGTCCTGATGTTTGCGCAGTATGCTGACGGAACTTTCATATCATACAAGAATTGCAAGAACTCCTTCAACTCTTCCTTCGATAACTGGTAGCAAGCAGGTGGGAGGTACCACTACCCATTAGGCTTCTCTTGAGGCTTCAACTTTTTCCTTTTATATTTCAATGCAAGAATATCCAGCCGTGAATTCATACCATCCTTCCTTTTATCCTTGTTATTCATTACACATCCAAGAACGCTTTCAGTTACGTTTTTCTCGACATGCATGACATCGATGCAATGTTGAACGTCCAGATATGCCCAATACTTCAATGCCCAGAAAACCGATCTTTTCTTCCACACTGCCTTCTCACGAGACTGGGGTTTCTTCCCCTTACCAAAAATAGTGTGTACATCCTTCGTCTGGTCATCGACATCCGCTCCTGAAAATGGTTCTGGCGTGTCATCGGTCTCAATCGTATTATCGAACGGGGCCTTCAATCTACGATACGGGTGATTCTTTGCCAAAAACCTTCGGTGCCACATGTACACTGTCTTCCTTGAATTCGGCAGCCAAAGACTTTTTGTTCTCTCTTTGCAAGTGACACATGCAAAGGATCCCTTCAAACTCTGCCCTGACAAGTTCGCAAGTGCAGGATAATCTTGAATGGTCAGAAACAACATTGCTCTGAGATCAAACTGTTCTCTCTTGAACGCATCATACATTCTTACCCCATCCCACAGTACTTGTAGTTCTTCGACAAGTAAACTCAAGTAAACATCAATGTCATTCCCAGGTTGTTTTGGTCCTTGAATAACCATCGACATCATGATATACTTCTTCTTCATGCACAACCAAGGAGGAAGGTTATACATTGCTAAAAGAACTGGCCAAGTGCTATGTCTGCTGCTCATGCTGCCAAAAGGATTCATTCCATCTGTACTTAGTGCAAACCTTACATTTCTGGGGTCCCTGCCAAAGTCTGGGAACTCATAATCGATAAGCCTCCACTGTGGTCCATCAGCCGGGTGTCTGAGCAGTCCATCTTTTTTCCTTTTATCGGCATGCCAACGCATCAGCTCTGACTGCCTTGGGTCTGCATACATACGCTTCAATCTGGGTATTATTGGCAAATACCACACAACCTTGTAAGGGACTCCCGTTGTGACCTCATCCTCGCCCTTGTCTCTGTCTTTTGCTAGGTTGCGTTTGTAACGAGGAAAGTTACATATGGGACAACGCCGCATATTTTCATTTTCCCCTCGGTAGAGAATACAATCATTCTTACAAGCGTGTATCTTCACGTACTCGGCTGGAATGGGGCAGATCACCCTCTTGGCATGGTAAGTGTTCGCTGGCAAGTCATTTCCAGGTGGAAGTAATAATGCGACAAGTTTTAACAGCTTTGTGAAGCTCACATCGGATGTACTACTCTCTGCCTTGTATTTCAACAATTCTAGTGTCGCATCCAACTTGCTGAGCTTGCATTCCGGATACAGAGGTTTCTTCGAGTCCGCCGACTGACAGAGGAAATTCTTTATCTCATCATTACCTTCCATATTATTCTCCAAATCATTGATCATCTGTTCTAGGTTTTTTTGTGGACCATCGGCTCTGGTTTCATCTGGATGCACATCATCATCAGCGTTGCCCAAACCATCTCTGGCATTGACTTCATGATTATCGTTGCTCAAATCATCACGGTTGTCGGCAAAGATTGCTGGTTGTTGTTCACCGTGTTTTGACCAACATGTGTACGATTCCATAAATCCCCTCAAAATAATGTGTTCTTCTATCATTTGTCTTCTAGGCCACAAGACTTCATTCTTACAGATAACACAAGGACAAAACATCTTCGGTTCATTACTTTCTAGCATGTGTTGCGAAGCCCTGTCCAAGAATTCAACCACACCTTGTGAGAATTCAGGACTCGTGCGACCACCGTACATCCAAGCTCGATCAAGAACCATCTAGTAAAATGGCAAACTACATATGTAAGATTTATACTCCGCGCTCCTAAATCAAAATAATTAAAAAAATAAGTAGTAGGTTTTCGGGTTATACCACCGCCCCAGTAGCTGTGGAATCGGGCCCAAGCTTCCCTGCGCTGCCTCTCGACGCCGGCAACCAACGCGCTGCTTCTCGATGCCGGCAACCAACGCGCTGCCTCTCGACGCCGGCAACCACCGCGCGCCTATCGACGCCCGCAGCACAGATGTAAGATCTGGACTCCGCCTCCGCCCTCGCCTCCGCCTCCGCCCTCGCCGCCGCCGCTCCTATCTTTCAGTCTTATGGGAATCTCCGCAGCTGGCTAACTCGACACCACTCATAGCGTTAGGTCTGGATGGAATCATCGGATACGGTCATCCATATTAGCCGTTTACAATAATGAAAATAATGCATACGGACACGAAAATATGTCTGTTGCTCATATAAAGCAAACGGTTGCGGAAAGCACAACCGTTGCCGATGTGTCGCGGGTCGCGGGAGGATAGCCCTCGCGTGCGGCTTTTTCCGCGCGGAAGGCTCGATTCTCCGTCGCCTAACTCCTGCCGTTTCCATAGAGGGGTATCCGATGTGTCGTTCTATACTAGTGTATCTACTTCACCATTGCTGCCCCTGGCATCGACCGCGTCGAGGAGGAGTGCCGGTGTGGAGATGCAGGACGCTAGGCCGACGCTGACGCAGGACGCGGCCTCGGCGACTACTCCGACAACATCGCATGCGGAGGTGGATAGGTGCGCGTCGCCAACGGCCCACGGGGCCGTGGTCTCGGTGGCCGTTACGCCGTCGCCGCATGCGGCGCTGGATCCGTCTGTGTTGGGGGTGGAGCCTTCTGCAACACGGCTGCCCCCAACATCGACGCCTTTGAGGAGGAGAGGGAGGCACACCGTCGCCTCGAATGGGTCCTCATGCACGGATCAGGACTCCATCACGAGGGTCATGCATCGCAAGGCCGAACAGAACCTCGACACCCCCGGTATGGACAAATCCTCGAAGTCTTTTCTTGAATTTTCCAATTCTAGTATTTCAGCTAAATTGAATAGTGTAGAAATTTCTTTGGGTAATAATGACAAAAAAAATTGCTATTTCGACAAAAGCATTGAGACATTTGGAATACGACCGATTAGCAGTCACTCCAAAAGTTTCGTGTAAGTCGTTTACTCCACATTTAGAGGAGGAGGAGCTACATGACACAATTGATGTCCAGCTCCTCTCACATCTAGTTGGGGTGTAATGGAGGGTGACTTGGATGAGGCGATGCTCAGCTCATTATATGACCTGAAAGTGTCTGACCGTAAATCTAAAGCAAACTCCTCTAATAAAAATAATAAAACGCCACGTAAAAAGGCGAAATTGTCCGCTTCTCCAATTGTTTCCCAATGAATGGCATGTTCGCGAATAGCAGAGATTTTCGAGACTTGGCTAAACACGTACATATTGCTGATTCTATTAGGGATCAACGATTGGATTTTGTGGGCATTTCGGAAACTGGCAAATGTGATTTCTCTTCAAACCTATTTAACCGCCTATCTGGGGGTTTAGATTTCACATGGAGGTCCCGTCCGCCACGTGGCAGATCTGGGGGCTTATTACTAGGCGTCAGAAATGACATCATGGATGTGTTGGCTAATTTGGAAGGCGACTTTCATATAAAGTTTCACATCCGTAACAAAGTTGACAACTTCACATGGACCCTTGTCGCCGTGTATGGAGCAGCCCAGGATGAGCATAAGTCTGCTTTTCTTCCCGAACTGGTAAATCTGGCAAAAGATAATCGTTAGCCTCCTAAAGTGAATTGGGATGCCTAGATAGCTTATTGGAAACTGACCAAGCCCACAGCCAAATAACTCAGCATACTGGGTGGCCTCGTCTTGAGCCTCGCCGAAACAAAACAATTCACTTTTATGGAAGTTAATTTTTAGACCAGAAAGTTGCTCAAACGCTAATAATATTAATTTCAGGTTTCTCGCCTTTTCCATGTCATGTTCCATAAATAGAATCGTATCGTCAGCATACTGAAGAATGGATAACCTGCCATCCACTAGATGTGGTACCACTCCTTCAATTTGCCCATCCAATTTTGCACGCTCAATGATTATGGCTAGCATATCACCAACTATATTAAATAATATAGGTGATAAAGTGTCGCCTTGTCGTAATCCTTTTTTCGTTTGGAAGTTTCTACCAACATCATTATTAACTTTGATGGCGACACTACCTACGGATATAAAATTATGAATCATAGCGCGCCACTCATCAGAAAAACCTTTCATTCTGAGTGTTTGCTTGAGAAAAGACCACTTGAGTTTATCATAAGCCTTTTAAAAGTCTATATTTAATATAATACCATTCTGCTTTTTCTGACGCAACTCATGAACTATTTCATGTAGGATCACAACCCCATCAAGGATATTGCGACCTTGCATAAAATCCGTCTGAGTCGGGCGCACAACATGATCAGCCACTGAATTAAGCCTAATTGTCGCGGTTTTAGTAAATATTTTGAAGCAAACGTTTAGAAGACAGAGAGGTCTATATTGTTGGATCCTTTCTGCTTCATTAGCCTTTGGCAACAAAATTATCTCACCGAAATTTAGGCGAAATAGCTCGAGTTGTCCAACATGCAAAGCATGACACATCTCGAGCAAGTCCGTTTTGATTATCTCCCAGAAGTTCTGATAAGACTCAGCTGGGAAACCAACCGGACTCGGGGCTTTGTTGTGTTCCATTTGGAATATCGTCTTCTTTACCTCCTCCTCGAAATAAGGGGCTGTAAGGTGGGCGTTCTCCTGCTCGGAAACTTGCGGAATGTCATTTGTTCGGGCTTCGTCCATCGAGAAGTTACCCTCGTCTGGCTCTCCGAACAGATTCTTATAGTACTTCGTGATGTATGATTTAAATTGCTCATGGCCTTCAATCGTACCCTCATCTTGGGTAAGAGAATGAATGAGTTTCTTCCGATGTCTGCCATTAGCCATACTATGAAAGTATCTCGTATTCGAATCTCCCTCCAAAATAAATTGGGCTTTTGATCGTTGATACCATTTGAGCTCCTCTTCACGAACAAGACCGGCCATCTCCGCATTGGATTGGTTTTTTTAACTCAATCTCTTGCGTGGACAACAATCTGACCTCCGCGAAAGCCTCTAATTTGTCAATAATAGATGACAAACGAAGCTTTTCCTTTTTTAATTGGCCTGTCATATGTCTAGCCCAACCACCCAGGTGTTTACGCAAAGCGTGCTTTTTATTGTTCCACCTTTGAATCAGACTCTAACTAGGCACCGGCCTTTCCCACACCATCTTAACCATTTCAAGGAAACCCTCCCTATGTAACCATCCCAATTCAAACTTGGACTAGCGTTTACAAAGTGGATTAGGTGTCCCCGTGGTTATTAGTATGGGGGCATGATCTGACAATGCCTCTATAAGTTCAAGGGCCCGTACTAAGACCATTGGAAATTTGGATTCCTAATCCGAGTCCATCAGTACACGGTCCAATTTCTCGTATGTTGGCTCGGGGAGGCTATTAGGCCAAGTAAACTGCCTCCCTATCATTGAAACCTCTCTTAAATCAAGGCTATCAATTATAGAGTTGAATAATAGAGGCTAACGGTTGTCAAATCTAACTTTGCTCTTCTCATGCGGGAACCTTTGCATCGATTAGATTATTTTTGATCTAGATTCTTTTGGCAAGGGGACAATGAAAGAAAGAAATATCCGCTAGCTAAATGGGATGTAGTGTGCCGCCCCAAGGATTATGGTGGTCTGAGGATTCATGACCTTGAGGTCAAGAATATAGCCCTTCTTGGTAAATGGCTGTTTAAGCTTCTGACTGAAGATGGGGTTTGGCAAACTCTTCTTAGGAGAAAATATATTGGCTCAAGTGCGGTATCACAAGTTTCTTGAAAACTAGGTGATTCCCATTTTTGGGCTGGCTTAATGGCGACGAAGAAATTCTTCTTCCCATATGGTTCTTTCTCCATTAAGGATGGTTCGGAGATAAGGTTCTGGGAGGATAGGTGGCTAGGCACTACCTCACTCCGAGAAAAATATCCAGCCTTATACAATATTGTCCTTGGACGCCACAAAAGCGATACGCTCGCTCAATTGTTGGAGGATACTGATGCATGTAAAATGCATACATGAACTTTGCATGTTATTACTAGATATTCCTACATATTTGCAACTTATATGATGTTATATTCATGTTTTATAATGATTTCGGGATTTTCTAAACAATCCCCCCTCTTTTGGTTCTAACTCTGTTTTCCAGAAAACGTCTTTTTTAGTGTTTCGGACTTTCCGGGAGCTTCGGGACTCCAAAAAGGGCAAGGCCAAAGAGCACGGTTCAGAATTTTCGAGACGAACGCAATGGGCTGAAAATGAAGACCAGAAGCCCAACCAGCTGGAAACTAGAGGGCCCCACGCGGTCAGATTCCCTGGCCGCGTGAGGACCCCTCTTTTCCCCCTCGTGGCTCCGATGCCGTCCGTTTTCGTCTCCGTGGCTTCGTCTTGACCTAAAACCGGCTATAAAAATAGTCCCCCGGGGAGTTTCGGAGAGGGGCGGAGAAACACAAAACCACGAAACAGAGAGTCAGAAGGCTGCCGCCGGAGAAGATCGGAGGGGGGAAACGCCGCCGGAATCACCTCCGGAGGGCTCCACCCCCTCCGGCGTGTTCATCATCAACATCTACAGCAAGATCATCTCCATCTCTCCACTGTAAACTCTTGGCAAACATGATATATGATGCAATATACTATTCCCTTGATCTATTGTGTCTCCCCATCTATGTTTGAGAAGTGATTTGTTCATGGCAATAGTGAAATAGTTCGTTGATTGGTTGCATACAAGTTTTGTTATCTTTTATGATTGTCTTTATGTACAATATATGAGTGCACACATATGTTGGGGAATGCATGTAAGGTGATCACCGGTAATGTAATGGAGTGAGGGAGACTTGGGAGGACATGTAAACCTGAGACCGAGTCATGAAGTTACTTTATTGGGGGATATATATAGGGGACCTTAGAACTTAAGGCTATGGTGGGACTTTTATGTCTTAATAATTCTTGTGTGCTCATTTACTTGGCCATGAGATCCATCATAAGGGGTTTTAGTTCATTTACTTGGCTACACCTATTTATGGCTCCTTCCTAGAAGAAACAATTAAGACTGAAACATGTGCTTCACTAATTGTGACAACCACACGAATGAAATAACAATTGCTAGAACATTTGCTCCCTTGAGATATTTGCTACTTGAGATATTTGCTACTTGCTACTTTGAAACTTGCTTGAGAAAACTGCTGAGAAAACTTGCTCTAAGAAACTTGCGTTTGAAACTTGATTGAGAAACTTGTTACTAGATAAACCCATTCCACATCACTTGCTTTCATTAGTTAGTTCCTTTCATATTTAAACTTATTGCTTTGCACAAACGGCCATATAAGAGGGTTATAGGGCTTTAGAGAATAGATAGTTTACCTTCAGCTCCTCGTGGGTTCGACACTCAAATACTTATCGAATTGTGCTACAGTGATTCCTTGCTCTTGGGGATTATCAAGCACTTTTCTGGCGCCGTTGCCGGGGAGCGTTGTGCTAAGCTTTTATTCTTGTTTGCATTGCATACTAACATATAAATCTAAAACATTATTATAAAATGGAAAACAACCAAACAATTATAGAACTGTATAATATCTATCTTGAGTTAGGACATGAAGTGTTTGAGGAGAAAATTAAATTTTATTTGCATAACAATCATGTTTGTGGTAGTACTAATTCGTTGAACACCTTTATTGCTAATGCTAAGGAAAACCTTAAGCTTGGGGAAGTTTGTTTTGATGAATATGATATTTTTAGTCCCCCAAGTTTGGAAGAGAAAATTTATTTTGATGATACTATGTCTCCCATTTATGATGATTACAATGATGTATATGATATTTTCAGTCCACCTACTATTGAGGATGAAAGTGATTTAATTGAGTTTGATGATCCATTATGCTCATTAGATGATAAGTCTTTATGTGGTGATTCTATTCAAAACTATGTGGTTATGTTTAACTTTAATGCTTGCAACTATTATGAGAGAGGAAGAGATAAGAATCCCCTTTATGTTTCTATGTTATTTAAAATGCAAGCTATTGATTATTATATGCATTGGTTACCTCAAATTTGTTGTTATTTATTCATATATAAAATTCCAATGCATAGGAAGAGAGTTAGACTTAAAAGTAAATTGTTTAATATTCTGTGGTGTGTTCCTTATGCTTTAATTTCCTATTCGGTTTGAGCACACCTTTATATCTTTACAACATGTAAAATATCTTTACCTACTGTTTTGTGACAATTAGTTTAAGATTTTCATTTTATATAAAATTTGGGAAAGTAAATGAGAAGGATGAGTAATGGAGAAGTTGGGGTCGACCTTGAACATGTGTTGTTCATGCCAATGGAACCGTTGCAAAGTCTCTATCATTAAAACTTTTCCCAAAGCTAAAACCAAATAAAAAGAGTGTTTATGTTGTATATATTTGCTTCTCCTTTTGCCTTTTTGCTAAATCAAAAACAACAAAAATATTTTCCTTCTTCTTTGATTGTTTCTCTTGATTCTTGCTTGGTTCTTTTTGTTTCTTTTTTATTTTTATCTTCAGCTTAAGTTTTGGGTTTTTGAGTCAAGGTGCTTGTTTACTACCGTAACATCACCTTTGTATCTTATTTTTCATCTTAATGGCAAGAATAACCTCTTTTGAGAGGTAGGATTAAACAATAGTGATTTGCTGTCCAGAAAACAGATGCCTGAGCTTCACTGCGAAAAATGTATAAAATCACAGAAGAGGAATTTTGACCTGATATTTTACGACAGCAATATTCAGTTATTAATACACATTTCATTAGTTCAAAGTTTTCTGATTTGAGCAACGTAAGTGCCTCTGAAAATTCACTCTTTACGGGCTGTCCATTTTTGACAGATTCTGTCTTTATTTTGCATTACTCTCATTACTTGTGTTTTGTGTGGTTCTATTGATCAAAGAGCAATACACAACCATAGTAATATTAGCTAATGTGTAGAATCAACTCATGATATGTCTTTGCTGTACCTATGAGGATTTCATTTATGGAGACACTAACCCCTCTAATCAAGTTTTAAGATGAGTTTTGTGTGAAGAGAACTTTCAAGTGGAAGAGTTGAGGGTGATGAATAAAGATCACGAGGGACAAACACTCAAGCTTGGGGATGTTACCCCTAGGCTCACCCTACATATATCAAATAAGTACAAGAATTTAAGCTTGGGGATGCCAAGCCACCTCACTCCAACCATCTTGATACCAAGTAAGTAAGCCTAGCTATATGGCTATAAAGAAAGCGCTTTACGGGAGGCAACCCGGTTGTTTTTACTTTTGATTTTCTTTGTGTCCTCTTGCTGTAACAAGAGACTTAGTTTTTAGTTTAGTTTCTGGAATTCTTAATAAAGTGCCAAGTTTTACCTATTTTGGCTTGAAAAAGTTGCTTTTTGCATTCGGAGATTTTATTCCAGCACGAATCTGTGCACGGTATGATTTTTAATTCCTATTCTGTAACTCCGAATGAGCTGAAATTTGAACTGTGGTTGCAACTTTTCATCCTCTGTGAGCGTGAATTTTTTCAGATTTTTTCGACATATTTAAGTAGGGTAGAAAAATACGTTTTGCTGCTGCTGTTTTTCTGGACGGATTCTGTCCCATTTTGTTTGATGCATTCTTTGAACTTTTAACTTGAATCTTTTTATCCAATTGAGTTTATAAGTAGGCATACAACATTATACACTTTCTGGACATTCATATGAATTTTTGTTTAAGGATTTTATGCAGCAAGCAATTCATTTGTCTATCACTACTAATGTCACCCCACAGAAAAGAAATGGGAGAAACGGTGTTTTGAAGTTTTTTCACAGGGATTAGAGGAGATGCACCAAGAGCTATCCAAGGATGGTGAAGACCATAAGCTTGGGGATGTGAAGACAACCCCACTGGACCAACACACTCTCGGTTTGCACACGTCTAACTTCTGTTTTTCGATCAATGCACCCTATCACATAAACTTGGAGCGTCTTTTATTTGCTTTTTATTTTGATTTTTGTTTGTCTTGAGACCACCACTATCATTTATATATGAGAAAGCTACTGGAAATTTGGGTTGAATTAAGTTGGATGCTATTAAAAAGATTGGGAAAGGGATGTTTGAGTTGATTCAAAAAGATACATATAGTTGCATGATTCATGTGCTTTTTAATGAGTATTAATTTGCAAGTGTTTTATCAAGAGCTATCTTTTATTCATGTTTTGATGCTGAATGTCACTTTACTTTGTTTAACATGGATTGGTTAGTTCTATGGACACTTATGCATGCATTTAGACGGTCAACTTTCTCCCTTTTGCTAGCCCAAAAAATTCCAACAAGTAAAAACTTGTTTTCCAACACCTTCAACCAAAGTTTTTCCAGTGAGTCCACCATATCTACCTGTTAGCTTTATGCTATTCCAAGTATGTTTATCATGTTATATTGTATTATCTTTGCTTCCAAATTAAAATGCTTATGTTATTGATTGTTATGGGAAAAGTTGGTTAAAAAGCTCTCACGAACTTGATGCACACTTTACTTTCATTGCACTTAATAAACATGAACCATTGTGATTAAAATTATGAAGTTGTGTGCTTGACAAGAGTCTTGGTTGGGAGTTAGCTCATATGTGCTGTCACATGGCAAGCTTTCAACAGTGCTCTTAATTATATTTAGTTGATATCATGTACTTTTGTTTATGGATGCCTAACATTGTGTGAAATAAAAGTGGAAACTTGGTAAGTTTGAGGAGTAAGTATAAATGGCTAGAGAGACTCACCGGGCGGCTAACCCAAGCCATGCATCATTCATGGTGGAAATTTACTTACATATCACGGTGGACCTTCAGTGAGGCACTTCACAATAAAAAGCTATAACAATAGTAAATAAAAGAGTGCTGAGATTGTCCATTTTGTTTGTTTGTCTTGTCATTTTGACATGGGCTTGTTCCATGTCCTGGGACAAGAGGTACCCCGGGAGCAACTCTTAATGATGCTATTATTACTTGCAATGACTTTAACTTGAACTTGCTTTGTGACCCGAGTTGAGTAGCCAGTTGGAGAGGTACTTGTATTCAAGGGGCATGAGGCATTCAACCCATACTTTGTCAAGCACATTACTCATATTTGCTTTCACTTTAAACTTTAACCATTCAAGATGCTATGATAGGGGTAATGAGAGCTCCACACCAATGGATACCACATTGCAAACATTAACTTAAGTAGAAGCATTTGGAAGCTAGATGAAACTTATTCATGTTTTACCTCTACTTATTTATCTATCTTTCCAAAGTGTCCACCTTTTATATTCAGATTTACAAGAGTACTCTATGACCATTATAGGATGTTTTTACTTTTCATTATGCATACATTTGGTCCATAGTACTTTCTTCTATGTTACACTTTGTGAATTATCATTGAACATCCTTTCATTGAATATTTGATATCACTTCATAATCTATCTTGTATATTGCTACTCCTTTGAGAATGAATCATTTGACTTTATGTAGCAATAGTAATCATCTTTGATATCCATTGATAGTATTAAAATGCAAAGTCCATGTTAGTTTTATCACCTTCATACTCGAGGACGAGTATAGGTTAAGCTTGGGGATGTTGATGCATGTAAAATGCATACATGAACTTTGCATGTTATTACTAGATATTCCTACATATTTGCAACTTATATGATGTTATATTCATGTTTTATAATGATTTCGGGGATTTTCTAAACAATCCCCCCTCTTTTGGTTCTAACTCTGTTTTCCAGAAAACGTCTTTTTTAGTGTTTCGGACTTTCCGGGAGCTTCGGGACTCCAAAAAGGGCAAGGCCAAAGAGCACGGTTCAGAATTTTCGAGACGAACGCAATGGGCTGAAAATGAAGACCAGAAGCCCAACCAGCTGGAAACTAGAGGGCCCCACGCGGTCAGATTCCCTGGCCGCGTGAGGACCCCTCTTTTCCCCCTCGTGGCTCCGATGCCGTCCGTTTTCGTCTCCGTGGCTTCGTCTTGACCTAAAACCGGCTATAAAAATAGTCCCCCGGGGAGTTTCGGGAGGAGGCGGCGGAGAAACACAAAACCACGAAACAGAGAGTCAGAAGGCTGCCGCCGGAGAAGATCGGAGGGGGGAAACGCCGCCGGAATCACCTCCGGAGGGCTCCACCCCCCTCCGGCGTGTTCATCATCAACATCTACAGCAAGATCATCTCCATCTCTCCACTGTAAACTCTTGGCAAACATGATATATGATGCAATATACTATTCCCTTGATCTATTGTGTCTCCCCATCTATGTTTGAGAAGTGATTTGTTCATGGCAATAGTGAAATAGTTCGTTGATTGGTTGCATACAAGTTTTGTTATCTTTTATGATTGTCTTTATGTACAATATATGAGTGCACACATATGTTGGGGAATGCATGTAAGGTGATCACCGGTAATGTAATGGAGTGAGGGAGACTTGGGAGGACATGTAAACCTGAGACCGAGTCATGAAGTTACTTTATTGGGGGATATATATAGGGGACCTTAGAACTTAAGGCTATGGTGGGACTTTTATGTCTTAATAATTCTTGTGTGCTCATTTACTTGGCCATGAGATCCATCATAAGGGGTTTTAGTTCATTTACTTGGCTACACCTATTTATGGCTCCTTCCTAGAAGAAACAATTAAGACTGAAACATGTGCTTCACTAATTGTGACAACCACACGAATGAAATAACAATTGCTAGAACATTTGCTCCCTTGAGATATTTGCTACTTGAGATATTTGCTACTTGCTACTTTGAAACTTGCTTGAGAAAACTGCTGAGAGAAACTTGCTCTAAGAAACTTGCGTTTGAAACTTGATTGAGAAACTTGTTACTAGATAAACCCATTCCACATCACTTGCTTTCATTAGTTAGTTCCTTTCATATTTAAACTTATTGCTTTGCACAAACGGCCATATAAGAGGGTTATAGGGCTTTAGAGAATAGATAGTTTACCTTCAGCTCCTCGTGGGTTCGACACTCAAATACTTATCGAATTGTGCTACAGTGATTCCTTGCTCTTTGGGATTATTAGATACTCCACCAAATGTGATGTTCGGAAGAGATCTTGTTGGTCCCAGACTAGCAGCTTGGAAACAGCTGCTACAACGTCTAGCTTCCATCAATTTGACGCAAGGGACCGCTGAGTTTCGTTGGAATTTACACAAGAGTGGGAAATTCTCTGTGGACTCTATGTATAAAGCTTTAATCCAACCAGAAGTGTCGGTAGATAATAATAAGAAAATCTGGAAGATGAAGATTCCACTCAAAAACAAGGTCTTTGCGTGGTATCTTCGTCGAGGAGTAATTCTTACTAAAGACAACCTTGCAAAACGTAATTGGCATGGAAGTAAACAGTGCGCCTTCTGTCATAAAGACGAGACTATAAAACACTTATTCTTCGAGTGCAAATTAGCTGGTTCTATATGGTCAATCATCCAGATAGGTTCTACACTATACCCACCCAAAAGCATTGCCAATATTTTTGGCAATTGGCTGAATCGGGTGGATAATAGGTTTAAACAACTTATTAGAGTGGCAGCGCTTGCCGTTTTATGGTCGCTCTGGCTGTGTAGAAATGACAAGGTTTTTAATGATAAAGATTCTTCTCTTATGCAGGTTATCTACAGGAGTATAATTACGCTCCATTCGTGGTCTCAGTTGCAACGTGTGGGGCATCGAGACCTGTTTATGGAGGTGTGTACAAGACTGGAGGATATGGCGAGAGACTTTTTATCCCAACATGGATGCAGCATAATTTGCGGATTGGCCCTCCACCATCATATGCGTTTTTACAATTTCTCATTATGATATGTAATTCACCTTTTTTATGTTTCGAACTTCTGAACTCGTATCGGTTGTGTGCATCTTTGTTATGTAGAGGTTGGGTGTAATACTTAAACCTTTTAAGTAATAAAGCTCCCTTTATCGAAAAAACTGATGGGGAACGCCCATATTTCGGTTACCTAGAAAATCACAAGTACACAAAGTAACAAAACTTCTTATTTGCTACATTATTAAATTCGTCCTTTCCATCTTGATTCTTGAAGAGTGAGAGGAAGTTCAATCAGAGTTAGCTAAACCACTAACTGCATTGTTGTTGAGGAGTGTTATATCTTATGTGCTTGATAAGTGAATCTGATGGCAATACAAAAGATGGAAGCTGCTGGCACTCAAGGTCTGGCAACCCTGAATAGTGCTCTGCTAATTCTGCTCCCAAAAACTCCTGAGGCAAGTCGACCTTCTGAGTTCAGACCCATCAGTCTGGTTCATAGCTTTGGCAAGATTTTCACCAAGATTATGGCAAACAGACTACAGCCTCTAATGCCCGGCCTAGTTGCTCCCTGCCAAAATGCTTTTATCAAAGGTTGCTCAATACACGATAACTTTGTGTATGTCCAGGGAGTTATCCATTCCCTCAAGCACAAAAAGATTCCTGCTTTGATGCTGAAGTTAGATATTTCAAAAGCCTTTGACTCCATATCTAGGGAATTCCTCATCAAGCTATTGCAGCATCGTGGTTGAAGTTAAGGACCTGCGTACTGCGAGCACCTTTTGACTATGTCCTCCGCGTCTTTGAGTGCTGTGGGCCAGTAGAAGCCTGCGCGAAAGGCTTTGGCTACGAGTGATCGACTGCTGGCGTGATGCCCGCAAGTACCTGCATGAATATCACGAAGGATGGCTTGGCCATCTTCAAATGCTATGCAACGTTGAAACATACCTGATATGTTGCGTTTGTAAAGTTCACCGTTGATAACAGTGTATGCTTTAGATCGTCGAGTGACGCGTCTTGACTCTGTGATTTCGGGTACCTCGCCGCGGAGTATGTATGCGAGGAAAGGTTGAGTCCAAGTTGGCTCGATGAGGAGTACTTCGACTGGTGGGTCCTCTGTGCTAGGTGCTTTGCTCTTGGCTGGTGCGGCTGATGTAGGAGTTGCTCGCTTCTTTTTGATGGATCTATGCTCGATGCGCTCGAAGAAGACACCAGGTGGCACTGGTGCTTTGGTCGCACCAATGTTGGCTAACTTATCTGCTTCTTCATTGCTCTCACGCCCTATGTGCCGCAACTCGCAGCCTTCGAAGCTGCCCTCCATGATGTTGTACAGGTCACGGTCGGCGATCATATTATCTGCGATTGCATCACAGGCCTTCATAGTTTGCTGCACCACAAGATTCGAGTCACCGTAGATCATCAGTCGAGTGCACCCGAGGGCTTTGGCCATACTCATGCCATGGATCAGAGCCTCATATTCTGTTTCGTTATTGGACGGGAACTCGAACCCCATTTGTAGGATGTAGCGGAGCTTGACGCCTTTTGGTGACACTAGTACAGAACGACACATCGGAAACGGGCCAAAAACCCCTTCGGCAACGGAAAAAGGGTCCGTGTCCCCGGCCCTGTCACTGATGTGAAGGCTCTCATCGGCAACGGACAAGAAAAACCGTCACCGATGAGGCTTGATTTTGGCTACGGTTGCCATCCATTCTCCGTTGCCGATGTATCTGAACATCAGAAACGGAGATTCTGTTTTACTCGTTTGCATTGAGGTTTTTTCATAAGCCTACAGCAGCAATACAGTTGCCAATTGACATTCAAAATATCACAGCAGAAGCACAAAGTTGCTAGCAAAACCGTTCATAACTTATATAACAATTGTCACCATTACATAGCATCAAAAGATGAGTTACACATGCTTCGCTAATCCTATCATTCTCATGCCTCCCTAAACTGCAGCTACAAAATAGCCGGAGAAACTGAAAAAACAGAAACTACACCAAGCCAAATTGCCAAATTCTTCGTACTGAGTCTTGCTCCATCTTGGACGGTGTCACCGAAATATAATCCCACTTTATAAGTAGCACATTTAAAGTTTGTTCGGATCAGCTTTGTGCTTCTGGATAAAAATACATGGATTGATAGTTAGAGAAGAGCCAAAATATGATGTTACATGACATAGATATAATTTAATGTGAAAACAGTTCACACCTTTAAGCGCCTATATCCGTGTGCTTGCAGTCCGATCAAACGATTTGGAGGCATAACTTGAAGGTGATGTTTCCTTCAAGAGCCTCGCCATTTTTTATACAGTGTCGCCGAAATACTATTACTTCATACACTAGCTACACAAAACAATAACGAGGATTAGCACATTGACAAAAAGTTGTGACTGGATCTATTCATCATCGGTAGTACTACAAAGAGTTGAAATTAATTCACCCTACTAGACTTTAAAATAGTGCAAGATACTAGACAAGTTTTCTATATACTAGGCAAGTTTTCTATGCTAGCCTAGAAAACTAGACAGAAACAATAAAGTGCAAGATACTAGACGAGTTTTCTATATACTAGACAAGTTCTATATACTAGACAAGTTCTATATAAAACCAATTGATGAACTAGTTCATGAGCTGAGCGATTTAGACCTCACATTTTCTTCTCCGTGGACGGCGCCTCGAGATCGGCCACCTCCTCCTCCGTGGACGGCGCCTCCAGATCGGCCACCTCCTCCACCGTGGACGGCGCCTCCAGATCGGCCACCTCCTCCACCGTGGACGCCACCTCCTCCACCGGGGACGTCGCCTCCAGATCGGCCACCTCCTCCACCGTGGACGCCACCTCCTCCACCGGGGACGTCGCCTCCAGATCGGCCACCTCCTCCTCCATCGACGGCAACCTCCAGATCGGCCACCTCCTCCTCTGTGGACGGCGCCTCCACATCGGCCACCTCCTCCACCGTGGACGCCACCTCCAGATCGGCCACCTCCTCCTCCGTGGACGGCGCCTCCACATCGGCCACCTCCTCCACCGGGGACGTCGCCTCCAGATCGGCCACCTCCTCCTCCGTCGACGGCGGCCTCCAGATCGGCCTCCGTTGACGGCGGATCCGCCACAACTGCTGCATCACCACCCGATGAATGATCTGATCCAGCTCCGCGTGGCCTAGAGGACGCGGGGCATCACCGGAGGTGATGAGCCTGACGCGCTCCCACACCTGCCGCATCACAGCCGCCTCCAGATCTGCCCTATCACGAACAGATGCAGCTAGATCGGTGCGGCCGCTAGAGCCGCGGCTGCGATGGCGAGATCTAGAAGCGCCGGCAGAGGAAGCCATGAGAGAGCGAGGAGAGTAAAAGCTACAATGTGCGGCGGCTAGGGTTGAAAGATGGACAGTGAGGGATTGAGAATGAGACTGATGGGGCTTGCTTCGCCAGTACATTTATAGGCACCCAATTGGCAATGGACATTTTATATAACCGTTTCCATTGGATACAAGTTCACAACTACTACGTGCTACTGATTTCCGTAGCTGCATACGAACATAATACATTCTAGTGATTTTCAAAGTGCATACGAACCTAATACATTGTACTGATTTGCATAGCTGCATACGAACCTAATACATTCTACTGATTTTCATTGCTGCATACAAGTTGACACCTAACAGCAACACACAAACACACAAAATCATTCTAGCAATGCTCACAAGAATATTTAACTGAGCTATTTCTGCTCCTTTATGCCGCTCCTTGCGCACAGCAACAACATGGTCAGATTTAGTCGAAGTGTTTGTTGGGCTCCATGCCAAACCAGCTAGAGCTGCTGCAGTGTGCGGCTTCATCTCCATGTTCGCATTCTTGACTATCAAGGCTACATTTTCCAGCTCTGCAGCTTCCACTTCGACGCCATTAGCAAGCAGCATCTCAACATAATCTTCAATCCAAAAAAATTAATCACAGCTCCCAGAATACTCTTCGCCCCTCCCCTGCCAAATGGTAAATCGAATCCAGAGGCAAATCAGCATCACACATAGAATAGAATCAATTAAAACTGGTCGAAGCGTCGAACTAACCCTGTGATTTGGACACTTGAAGTAGATCCGGCCTGGGTTCAGATCCGAACGCGACACTCGACGAATCGCGTTCCGACAGCGGCAGCAAACGCACTTCACAAGCGGCAGATCTGACCCGACCCCGGCGGCGCAGGAGGAGGACGCATTCGATCTCCCCGACGAGCTCATGCTCTTGGCCATGGAGGACACGAGTGCGGAGTAAAAACAAGCTGGAGCGGAGGAACAAGGGCGAATCGACAGTCTTTTATAATATCCAAGATAGTGCTAAAAAAGGAATTTTATATAAGCAACCTCGCCAACGGTTGTATACAAATGTCCGATGCTATTGAAGAACATATCGCAAACGGAGTCGAAAGAAACTCCGTTGCCAACATATCGGCAACGGTTAATAATTCGCGACCGTTGCCTATGAAGGCGGGACGCGGGCCAGCTTGCCTGGCGGGGCGGGTTTTCTCACGCGGAAAGCGCGATTCTCCGTCGCCTAACTCGTGCCGTTTCCATAGAGGGGTATCGGATGTGTCGTTCTCTACTAGTGTGATATGAGGATAACACCTGCGCCTGCACCTTCGTTTTTCTTTGAGCCGTCGAAGTACATAGTCCATGAGTTGGACACATCTGGTGCTCCTGGGAGCTGAGCTTCAATCCACTCGGTGTGGAAGTCAGGTAAAACTTGTGCTTTGATGGCCTTCAGGTAATCATACTTGATATCTCTAGGTGCTAGCTCGATGAGCCATTTTGCTACTCGCCCAGTTGCGTTGGGGTTTGTGAGGATGTCCCCGATTACTGAGGTGCTGATTACAGTGATCGGGTGCTCGAAGAAGTAATGCGTCAGCTTCCTTGAGGACATGAACACGGCGTAGGCCAGCTTTTGATAGTGCGGGTACCGCTGCTTTGATGTAGAGAGCACTTCACTCAAGTAATAGACTGGACGTTGTATGCTTTGGGCGTGTCCCTCCTCCCTTCGTTCGACTACCAGTACGGTGCTTACCACCCTGTTAGTTGCAGAGACATATAGGTACAATGGCTCGCGTTCCCTTGGTGCGACGAGGATTGGAGGGCTTGTGAGGACTCGCTTGAGATCCGTAAAGGCTGCTTCGGCTTCTGGCGTCCACTCGAATTTATCTGCTTTCTTCATCAGTCGATAAAACGGGAGTGCTTTTTCGCCTAGCGTGCCGATGAATCGACTGAGCGCTGCCACTCGACCCGCTAACTTTTGCACATCATGTAGCTTTGAAGGCCTTTGCATCGTCAAGATGGCCTGTATTTTCTCCGGGTCCGCCTCAATTCCTCGAGCTGAGACTAGATACCCGAGGAGTTGCCCGGCTGGCACGCCGAACGTGCACTTCTTCGGGTTGAGCTTGATGTGGAAGCGTTTGAGGTTTGCGAATGTCTCTCTCAAGTCATCGAGTAGTGTGTTTTCCTCTCTTGTGGTGATAACGATGTCATCTACGTAGACCTAGACGTTTCGTCCAATTTGCTTCTTGAGGCAATCTTGCATCATGCGCTGGTAGGTTGCGCCTGCGTTCTTGAGCCCGAAAGGCATTGTGCTGTAGCAGTAGACCCCGAGTGGGGTTATGAACGCCGTTTTCTCTTCATCCTCTTCCTTCATCCTTATCTGGTGGTAACCCGAGTAGCCATCCAGGAAGGACAAGCGAGCGCACCCGGCGGTGGAGTCGACGATCTGGTCGATTCGAGGTAGTGGAAAGTGATCCTTTGGACAGCACTTATTGAGTGCTGTAAAATCTACGCACATCCGAAGGATATCTGTGTGCTTCTTCTCTACGAGTACGGGGTTGGCCACCCATTGTGATTTCTTGATCTCTCTGATGAATCCTGCTGCGAGTAGCCTATCGACTTCGGCTTCGACTGCAGTTCTTTTTGGGCCAGATATGCGGCGCATTGTTTGCTTGACCTCTCTCCAGGGGAGATCACCTTGAAGAGGGGGCAGCAGTGAGGGGGGCCTCTACAGGCCTCTGCTGCTTCCCAAGCCCTCGCGAGGCGATTTGCCTCGCGGGTCTCTCCAAGCCGTAGGCTTGGTCCTTAGCGAAATTTAGCCATCGAGTGTCGAGGGCTGTGGAGGACAGGCCCAGCACACCCTGGTTCTTACTGGGCCGACAAATGTCATTCCTCTTTTTCATGTAGCAACAACCATTCAGGTTCACAGTGGTCTCCAAACTTCTTTTTGGGCAAGTCACTTTTCAGCCTCCCTGCACTGCACTTTGCAGGGGTAAGATTAGGTTCCTATAACCCCTCCCCAGACCCCACCTTGTGTGGGAGCCTCTATGCACTTGGTCTGTCCTTACTGTATGGAGGGGAGACCCCTGGCTGTTCGCTTTCCCAACCTTTTCAAGCACTCCAAGCAAAAAAAAAGCCAATGTGCATGAGGCACTGACAAACAAAGCTTGGATCTCCAATATCAAGGCCAATCCATCTCTGGCTATGCTTACATAATATCTTCTACTTTGGGAGCTCCTTGACAAGCATGCACCTACCATTTTTGATTCTTAAGATGACTCTCTAACCTGGCGTTTAACAAGTAGTGGCAAATATACAGCTTCTTAAGCTTACCATGCTTAGCTTTTTGGTCATATCCACTCAGCTCTAATGACTCAAATCTGGAAAACCAAAGCCACACCAAAATGCCGTTTGCGTGCCTGGCTGCTTATGCATAACAAAGCACTGACAGCGGATAACTTAGCAAAACGGGGATGGCCTCATGACCTGGAGTGCAAGCTCTGCCACATTCACCCTGAGACCGCTGTCCATATTGCTGTGACCTGCTCCTATTCTCGCCAGGTATGGCATGAGGTCCTACGTCGGCTATCAATGGCGCCTGCCCTCACTCCGGATCCCCATTGTGACAAGCTTCAAGATTGGAGGCAGCGCAATTCAGCAACTGCTCAAGCCTCTACTGCTGAAAGTTGGAGGTATGTAGCTCTCTTAACTTGGTGGCTTCTCTGGAAAGAAAGAAACAACCGTATCTTCAACAATAAGGGCATCTCCTTTCAATGCCTAGCCGACAATATCATCATCGAGTTAGCTCACTGGAAGGTGGCTGGGGTGCTGGGTGCATCGTGTCTGATGGGAGATTAACACCTCTAGCTTTTTAATCAGGGTACTTGAAAATCTTGTACCCTTTTCTGCTTCTTTTTCTGGACATGTTAGTTTACGGTTCTAGTTTCTTTTGTTTTCTTGTAATACTTTTCCGGCATTTGTTCCGGTTTCTCTTAATGGAATGAAGCAGTTCTGACTGCCTTCCTTCAAAAAAAAAGTGAATCTGATGGGAGTAATGGACAAGGATAGTGCAGAGGATATGTGTATCGTCGAAAGGTTTCTTGAAGTGGTGGGATTGGAGGTGGGACATAAGGTGGAAATAGTGGCGATTTTTACAGATGGGTGAATTTTCCGAGTTTGTGCATATTTAGATGAATTGTTATATATATTTGAACAAGAAGCAACTTTGCTTAATCGGCCCTGTATTTGATTGTTGCTAGAGCTCACTTGGATCACAATCTTTGTTCAAATCGAAATTCTTTTTATAGAGTCGTTCGAATACAGAAACAAGCGTATGCATGTGGCTCGTTTGTCATGTTATTTTTTCTTTGTGCATGAGCCCTTATTATATATTTGCATGATCAGTTTGTCCATAAAACCATTTTTATGCAATAAAAAAAGAAAATTCCCGTTGTACCATTTCAAAGATTATCAGTGTTGTTCGTTACTTGATCTGAATAACCATTAGTAGTGCTCGGTGTGTCCAGATATTTTTGAAATATCTTTGCACAAGGTTGTGTTACTCTTGCACCCATAATCTTAACTGCAGGATTCAGAAACGAGGTTTCAAAGAAGCTTAAGGCTGAGCCCATTCTTGAGGTTGCAGTTGTGCAAGATGCAGATCATCTGGATGCAATTTGTGTGATTGGTAAACACTGCTCAACTATAATTTCTGAACCATTTCTGCATAGAGTTTCTTTAATAATTCTGAAACCATATGGAGCTCTGGTTATACACATTCATTCTGCAAGTCCAGTCTTGTGTTTGTCTTTATTTCACTTATGTTGTATTAAGTTCGCTGAGTGAGTGTCTCATCATTTGGTTTTGTCATACAGACTAGAACTTATTGCCAAGCCTACAATGTTTGTATCTCTGCAAGCAATAAAAACAAATAGTATGTCTAGCTCACTGGCAACCTACTGATAAAAAAAAATACTGATAGCATGCACATGTAACAAATTTGGATGTTTTCTGCATTATTCTATGTCGTAAGCCGGGCTAGCGGGAAGGCCGCCGAGGGCACTTGCTGCTCATCTGCCTCTGTTATGTGGGCCTGTATGTGTGGTGGTTGTTTTGCTGGGCTGAGGGGTCGTTTCGGGGTGCGGTGGAGAGGAGACAGGTGACCCATGCTGTTCGGTGCGTCCACTCTTCGCCCTCCCGGTGCCCACCCCCGGGAACCAGCACTTCATGAGGAATCGCCTCACCCTTGCCTACTCTGCCATCTACCGAGGAGATGGTTGTGGTGGGCTTGCCATGGGGAGTGACAGCGACGACGTGGGCATGAAGAGCGTGAGAGACATCTACCTTAAGGCTTAAGCATGAGTTCCTCAGAGTCCTGTCCATATTTTTTCATAGATGACGCAAAGGACACCAGGAGAGGCAGCCATGGCGGCAGCAGCGTTGGCGGGGGAGATGAGGTCCGGGTAGTTGGGTTGGGAATGATGGGTAGGCAGCACCTCCACAAGCTCGCCCACCTGGCTGGAAACTCGAGGGGAGCAGTCCGTCAACGTACAGGTCGCATGCCTTCCTGTATTTCTACCATCTTCTGATACTTTCTGATCTCCATGCTTTGTTTTAGCTTAGATGGTTGTTCTTCCTGAAAATTTAGTACTCCCTCCGTCCCAAAATACAAGGCGTGCTATTTTTTTGCTGGTCTTCGGTGTTCAACTTTGACCGTTAATATATAATAAATTATGTGGATCTAGAATGTATAAATGGTATTGTTGGATTGGTCTTGCACAATTTTTTCATTCTATATATTTTTATAATAATTTTATTGTCATATTATAAGTACAAATCATGGTCAAAGTTGGACGTCGTTGACCAGCGAAATTAAACTGCGCCTTGTATTTTGGGATGGAGGGAGTACAACAGGTGTGTATGTTGTGCTTGCCATTATGCGTGTGCTATGTAAGTTTACCTTGCTCTGCATATTAATATCGTTTGTATTTTTTGTATGTAGTTGTCGTATTCCTAGCTACTCGTCAATGCTGACACACAGAACTGGTGTATTTGTGTAAGGATTGGGCGTTTCTGGAGCATTTGGACGTTAAGAAGGACAACGACCTGATTAGATATCAGTTCTTTATGGTGGACGAGAAGGTGAGTCGTTTTTGTTCTTCCTGTGCAAGAGAGATGTTTGTGTACCTTGGCTCTAGCATTTTGATACAGAACTCTGAATTCTGTATGTGCATTACCAGGATAAACTTCCGGGTTTCGGGTTTTCGTCCTTGAATGTATAGTGAGGCTAAAATAAACGAGCATCATATCATGGTTGTTGTAGCATCTTCTCTATACGAAATTTTGAAGTGTGCTGATGGTTTGATACCTTCTAAACCGAATGTAAAGAGTAGTATTGTATTATATCATGGTTTTTGTAGCTTCTTTTCAATACAAAATTTTGAAGTATGCTGATGGTTTGGTTCCTTCTAAACCGAATGTAAAGAGTCGTGTTGTATCACTAAGTATATGAAAGACGGACGCTTTAGCGAGCGGAGAGCGATCGGAGCACTGTACAACTACAGTAAAGAACAGTGATGAACAGTGCTCGGCGGAAGGACTTATTTGCGATTTCGCGGAACTCTGGGGACCTCCTTACAAAATCACCACACAACCTCATCCTCTCCCGAGCGTCTGGTGCAGGAGAGGTCCTCATTTTCCCCACATCTTGCGGCTGACCGGATCATGGCCGCCACGCTCCCACGTGCGGTGGCGCCCTCGCCGCAGCCCGCCGCCGCCGCCGCGGGGCTGCTCCCGCTCCCCCGCGCCGTGTCGCTGCTCCTCGCGGTCCGCGCCGCCGCGCGGAGACTCCGGGCCAGAGGGGCCAGGGCGCCCGCGCTCGCCGCCGCGCGCCGGAGCTGGGCCGTCTCCGCCCGCGCCGTGGTCGACGTGCCGCGCCACCGGGCGCCGCGGAAGCCCGTGCAGGAGGTATGCGCGCTCCCTCACGCCCCCCCCCCCCCCCCCCCCCCCCCCCCGCCGATCAACTGCTGGCGTCGTGATTGGGTTTCAGGCTATTGCGTGTTGGGAGGGTTGGGGTTTTTGTTGTTTCGTGGATGATTATTAGATTAGATTGGTTTACGAGGTTGACACTCTCCGTTTGATTTCGTTTGTGTTTGCAGAGACAGCTACTCATGCGTACAGAAAGACGGATGTGGCCAAGGAGGAAACGAAAGGGAGATATCTCTCATTTTCTGGGATCCTAATCATTGCTTGGTTCAGATTCTACTAACTTGTGTCTTCTCCCAAATTTTAGAATACCATATTTGCCCTCGAATGTGAACTTTCGTTTTTGTAATCTGGTTGCTTTAACGATTTTGCCAACCAAATATTAAAACGTTGCTATTCTTGCTCTATCTACAGTGACTACTTTGACTTCCTGGTACTAATTTGGAATAATTTCTAATATAACTTATGTCTGTTGTTTTCTGTTTCAGAATTGATACATAAATCTTTGAGCATTATGTAGCTCCCTTAAAAAAGAGCATCGGTAGAAGGTAATCTATCTCATATTGCCCATTATTTTCCTTTTCATAGTTGTACACGAAGACATCAAGCTAAGCATGGAAACGGGATTGCTGCCTCTTAAGCGACCAAGACTAGAGAAGATGTGTGATACAGGAAACACAAAATATTTTCTAGTTTGCTTGGCCAGATTCGCAAAATTTCATTTAAACATTCCGTTTTGAAGTGGTGCTTATTTATAATTGCCTTTCAAGTTTAATTGTTTCTATTTAGCACCTTTCATGTGAGCGCTCATACCCATGTTTGTCCGGGGCCGTGTCTTGCTTACTTTCTTAACTTGAGTTACTGTTTATTACTTCTTTCTATTACTATTGGCACTACATATGATGCTCACATTGTGTATTTATTGTTGGCATGCAACGCTGTAGTATATGCTCAAGTACAATTGCTCTCAAAATATCAGTAGGCTAATAGATAATATCTCATGTTATTCAAATATTTTAGTCTAGGCATATGTAATACGTGGATCTAAGATTACAGGACCATGCACATGTGAATGGTTTAATTTTAATAGATGTGCAGCTTTGAATGTTTGTAGTTGACTCTCCTGATCAAATTTACCATTTAATTATTCTTGCAGGCTAAATAATCTGAAATCTATTAGTGTTATAGGAAATCCTAGGAGTTTCCAGAAGAAAAAAGGCTTGTGTAAGTTTGAGAGCTTGCTGCTAAGGACCAGAAGGTAAAGAAAATAAAAGGATACATGCATTTTTTTACATGCCAGTTTGCAAAAGTGCGAATAGTTAGGGTAACTGAATCTAGCTTCTTTGTTGTCTTAAGCAATTATAGATCTTCGAAGCACATCTACCTTAGGTTTCAGCACAGAGGACAAAGACAGCCGGAACGGTTCAATAACTGCAGGTATTTATTCCAGTGAAAGGTTCCATTTGTGCATAATTGTGTCACATATAAGTTTTGTCCTGTGTCTAAGATATGCCACAGAAATGCTTTCAAGCATTAACATTTTCTGATGTGTTAGATTGTCTCTGCCTCTCAAAGATTTTTTTGATTTCTCATTGTGTTAATTACAGTTCCAATGAAAAATTGCGGTACACCTATATTTTACTTCCCTACTTCTTCAATAGTTGGATATTATCATCTCTCATATTTTATTCTGTAAACTTTTGACAAATGACCACCAGTTTTTTTTTTACTCTTCCAGTTAAGAGGTAGGATGTATGAACAGTGTTGTTTTATAAATATGACACTACGTTCGTATATGTCTGAAAGACAAAGTTGATGCATGCATTAGCTTTCCAGAAGGTAAGAAGTACATATGCATTGTCTCGATTGTTACATCTAAATCCGAAGTGTTTCTAGATTATAAGAAGCCCATAGAGACTGTGGATTAGTGTTAACTTGGTAATAAAACATAAACAGACATAGTTAGTTCTATTATCAGTGTCAATTTATCATGAACTGTCGTATGCACAGTGTACACTATTTTCTCTATTTGTTTTTAGTGCTTCAATTTATAGTCCCCTACGTACTTCAGTAGTACTAAAGTGACAGAGTTTCTTTTAGGTGCTAGCTGATCTAGCTCTTTTTGCAGACCCGTTTATGATTTTCTTTTGTAGGAAACAATAGGTCTCTGCTGTGATTTTTGGTTGATTTCATATAGAAGATTTACAACAGGCAATAAAAGCAAAAGGAAAAAAACAAACTAGGAAAAATGCAAAATGATAAATTGCTGTCTCTATTTCACATGATATATTTCCATATGCCCAGCTGTCTGATTATGTTTCGGGATGATCTTCAGCTTCATGGAGAAACAGGGAAAAAATCTTCAAATTTAGCATCTCCGGCTAGCCAATATACTCTATATAGTAACATCACTTGTGCAAGGGAAATTCATGATGTGATTTACCAGGAATGGTCCATTTATTTAAGCAAATCCACGACTCAGGAATGTAATTCAATATCTTTGAGGTATGTAGATCAGTATAAGTTAGCCGGATTTCCTGCTACGTTGCAGCTAATAGTTTCTTTCCTTCAGAATAGATACTCGATTCCGTTTTGTTGATTGCATTATACATTTTCTGCCTTCACCTTTCCCAATGGGTTGTGAATTCTTAGTTCACAGGAGGACAACTATGTACATTCTGAGTGCTTCATAATTTCTCTTTCTTTATCCAAAAAGTGTAATTAGTATTTTTTTTGCCTCAGTGTTCAGTTGAATGATGAGAATTTATTTGATTCCCTTTATCTAAGACCTTCACGCATACCAGCTCAATGGGAACTTGGGAAGCGACAAGTGTCTTGCAAGGTGATAGTGTTTCAAGCCATCAATTTGGAGAAATTATGAATGATCTTCCCCATTGGGACTTACATGCCGAAATGCTAAGGTAAGATTCAGAGGTTCCTCCAGTGCTACAGTCTGTCCATCTTTATGAACAGTTGCAGTCCGTTTGATGAATTGCCTTGATTGGTTGTAGTTAAAAAGTTAGCACACATTGTAAATTTTGATACAGGACCGCATTCATTGTCTTTGTATGTAGATATTGAATCCTAAGACAATCTTTTGTACAAATGAAAAGACGTCTTTGTGGTTTTGCCATCGTTGTTGTGAAGCCTTATGAGAGTTTTTGGTGGTATTGTTTTCTTCCATTGATATGAAGCTTTACAGCGTACTGCAACCTATTGTAATGAGAAATATTGTATTCTTCGTTTGTCTTCCTGCTATGCTTTAATGGCAAATAAGTGGCTCCATTGGTTTCAATTATTTTTTCATCCTACTGCATATATGAAGAATGTTGCATGCCATATGTCAGTACCCTCAGAATTTCAAAAGATAAAACTACATTTTTTGAAACAACGTTTCAATATCATAATGTCACCGTTGTTACTTACAAAATGTATTATAAAACTAAAACAAGAAAAGACCAACAACACAAATTCTCACTAAGGCCGCGGCGTGCCGCCGCGCCAAATTCAACTAGTATAGTTTAATGCATAGCTTCTTTGCTGTAGAAAATTATGTGGTTTTTGATGGTCTCTGGAACTCTGGACCCTCGAAACCAAATGCAAAGAGTAGTCGTTTATATAGCTCGGTAGTATCTTTTGAGAGATTATAATCCATGGGTTCGACTGCATGTCTACAGTTAACCATTCAATTTTTTGTCCTGCTAATCTGTACTGTGCGCCCTCTGTCACTCCAAAAATAGGGGCAGCTCACGGTGACCACATCCCCATAAGCCAACATTGCAGCCACTCGCACCAGAAATCAACAGATGATTATTGATATCGATCGAGACAATTAATCTCAGCCCTCTCGCCTCTTGTGTGGTAATCGATCAGCATTGCCTGTTCGTCTTCATCTTCTTGATGGTCGATCGAGGTGCCATTGGTCTGTAGCAGCGGCTGATGGACCTACGCGCGCCGCGGGCAGGGTACGTCCATGGCGAGCTACGAGTGCCGGCGCCCGTGCGAGTCGTGCAGCACTAGGGTGATGGCGGGCAGTGTCGTCGGCCAGCCGGTGGCGCCGGGGCAGAGGGTGACGGTTCTGACCATTGACGGTGGCGGCATCCGGGGCCTCATCCCGGGCACCATCCTCGCCTTCCTCGAGGCCAAACTGCAGGAGTTGGATGGGCAGGACGCGCGGCTGGCGGACTACTTCGACTGCATCGCCGGGACGAGCACCGGCGGGCTCATCACCGCCATGCTGACGACGCCCGGCCAGAACAGGCGCCCACTCTTCGCCGCAAAGGACATCAACGGCTTCTACCTCCATAACGGCCCATACATTTTCCCCCAAACGTGAGCCCCCATTCCTCTCGATCATTCTGGCATCTAAGAACACGAAAAATCTCATGGATTTAAAACGGAGCTGGTGATTAATTGTTAGCTGTGCCAGGAGGAGCGCACTCGCGGCTGTGATCGCGTCTTTGAGGCGGCCGCGGTACAGCGGCAAGTACCTGCATGGCAAGATCAGGAACATGCTTGGCGAGACTAGGATGTGCGACACGCTCACCAACGTCATCATCCCCACCTTCGACGTCAGGCTCCTCCAGCCCATCATCTTCTCTACATACGACGTACGTCCGATTATTTTAAGGATCCGATCGATCCATGCTCGATCAAGCCGAATTCTGGCTGAAAACTTGGATCGGGCATGCAGGCCAGGAGCATGCCCCTGAAGAACGCGCTGCTCGCGGACGTCTGCATCAGCACCTCCGCTGCTCCGACCTTTCTCCCCCCGTACTACTTTCAGACCGAAGACGACAATGGCAAGACGCGCGAGTACAACCTCATCGACGGAGGTGTCGCGGCCAACAATCCGGTATGTAATTAAATGTCTGTCTCAGTGAGATATTCAGATATGTTGCCTGAGCTCAAATGGCGTGAGTACTGACCAATTAGTTAATGTTTTTCTGACTGTGCGTGTGAGATATGCAGACCATGGTTACGATGACGCAGATCACCAAGAAGATGCTTTGCAACGACAAGGAGGAGCTGTACCCGGTGAAGCCGTCAAACTGCGGCAAGTTCCTGGTGCTGTCCATCGGGACGGGCTCGACGTCCGACCAGGGGCTGTACAGCGCGGAGCAGTGCTCCCGGTGGGGCATCATCCGGTGGCTGCGCAACAAGGGCATGGCACCCATCATCGACATCTTCATGGCGGCCAGCTCCGACCTCGTGGACATCCACGCCGCGGTGCTCTTCCAGTCGCTGCACAGCGACGGCAACTACCTCCGCATCCAGGATAACTCGCTCCACGGCGCGGCGGCCACGGTGGACGCGGCGACGCCCGAGAACATGAGGGAGCTCATTCGGATCGGCGAGCGGATGTTGGCGCAGCGGGTGTCGAGGGTGAACGTGGAGACGGGGAAGTACGAGGAGGTGCAGGGGGCCGGGAGCAACGCCGACGCGCTCGCCGGGTTTGCCAGGCAGCTCAGCGAGGAGAGGAGGACCAGGCTCGGGCGCTGGAGGGGGACTGCCGTGCGTGGCGCTGGTTGTTCGAGATCCAGCTGCTAATCTTGTAAGGTTTTGTATGTGTGCGAACGTGTCAGCGACTGATGTAGTAGAGGTCAAGACCGGTGCTGTTAGTAGAGGCCATATCTCCCTGTTTGAAAGCGATTTTCTCCCTTTGAACGGTTAAACGCGATCTTTTCTACGGGACAATGTGCATGTTTTTAAGGTAAATGCAGTCTTTTGTTACAACAATTTTTGAGAATCGTTTTTTTTAACTTGAGGATATCTTATGGGCCTGTCTTAATATTTGCCTAAGAATATCAGCCCAATTAGTCCAAAGTGAGGCTGCCACGGGCAGCACAGGACCAGATATACAAGAAAATAGTACTCGACTTACTGGTAGTAGTATTTTTGTGTTTAACTTGCATAATTGCCTATTGACTGCTGGTGTATAATTGTAGAATGTTTATTCCTCTTTCCCAATTCGGTTTTTTTTGGGTGAATTTGTTGGCACATGAATTTAATATAGTAGAATGACCAAGATGTCGAAAGTTCAATACACGTAAGGGAGAGAATTGGAACATACCGCCCACAATTATTCACCGGTTCAACTGTTGGGTAAATCTGCTAGACGCATACAACTTGCAACTAAATGTTCTTTTTTTTTCCTGCATAATTATAATTAACAGAATAAATATATACGGTCTACCCTGCTACTACTACTACTAACGACGTCATTATTTTAAATTAAGGATCGTCGAGGTGAGAGTAAGTGTTGGGAGTATAATGTCTGGTCCTCTATCTTAGTTTGGACTTTTGGATACACTCAGTGACACCGCTGAATTATTTCTAACTGCACAACTGCAAAGAAGAACAACAACCGTGGAAGCAAAACTTAAAGCACGCGCATCAAATACAGCTTGGCATGAAAGGTAGCAGAAAGCCTCAAACACAGAAATCAACAGAAATGGAGGAGTAAAGAAACACAAACAGCTACAAACGTCCACAACACACACATGCGATAACAAAGGCGTCGTTCATGCACGCTGGCAATGCACATGCGGACGTTCAGAGCCTCCTCCCTGGATATTTCTTGTTGACGAAGGCGTGCCCGATGCCTGGGCTGTGCCCCGGATTGGACGGGCGGACGCCGTCGTCAACTATGGGGCCCTCGTCGTCGCCGTGGACTTCCGAGGAGGGGACCATGGCGCCCTCGGTCATCCCCTTGGTGGAGGCTTCACTGCCATGAGACAGCAAGTATCTCCCATGCATGGTAGATAAGAAGCTGCCATTGGGAAGAGGCCTGCACTGATAAGCCACGATCTGTGAGAAAAGAACTACAGAAACTAGTAATAGTGCACGAGTGCAGGTGTTATTGTTGTTTCTAGGCGCCATTTCAAATTTACACCTAGATAGAGAGCTAGAGATTAGGTAGAGGAAGGAGTACAACGAAGTTAGCTAGAGAGATCAGCTAGCTCGTCTTGGTTGATGCAATCCATGGCGCTTCTCAATGGGGCCTATATATAGAGATAGACTGTGCGGGGGTTACATAGGTCACAAAGGTATGTTTAACTTCACCTAACTCAACGGATATACTACACACCAACATTTTGTGCATTGTTATGGCAGATTAAATGAGACCACCTTGTATCTAGTATATATCGGGCTAGAGCATTTCTTGAGTTAGCTTTATCTACTTTCTTGGACAACTTGTATTAGAGATGCAAGTGTGTATCAATATTAGGCTACCCACTTCGACCCTAACTTAGTTAAACCAAATGAACTGGTTTTTCAAAATGATGTGATTTTGAAATCACAATTCATTTGATTGAACTAAATAGGGTCATAGGTAACCATAACGCAGACCCATTTGCATCTCTAACTTGTATCATTTGGCCCTTTTCCTTGCTTTACTAACTGAAAATTGGGCCACAAATTAAACAGTTCATCTAAAAATGGCAACTGAGTGACACACACCATCGCGCCCGCGTCGCTCGGCTCTGGCTGCTCGGCGAACCCTAGCCGCCGCCACCAGGAGCCCTTTCTCCTCTGCCCTCCTCCCGGCCGCCGTCGCCGGAAGATGCTGCCGGGCTAAGCCGGGGCAGCGGACGGCGGCGGCGCGGCCCTGGCTCTGGCGCTACAGCGCCCTCGCGGATGCTCGGTGGGGGAGGCTCAGGCCATGGCTTCAGCGACCCTCGGCGATGGCGCGCGGCTCCGGCGACCCTCGGCGGCGCGGCTCCGGTGGTCGGGTGGCTTCAGCGACGATGATTTCCTAGGTGCGCGGCGGCAGCGACCTGTGGGCTCTGTCCCGTCGGTCTCCTAGCTTGGCTTCGCGGGGTGGCAGCCTGCGCTCCAGGCTCCAGTGGTGGTGCTCCCCGGCAGCGTTGGAGTGCCGTGCTCCTGCTCCTGTGGTTGGTGCGGCCATGGTGGCGTTCGATCTGGGCAAGCTCGCCCAGATCCAGCTCTTCAGTTGCTGCTGGAGATGAGGTGGTGGATCCAGAGTGGCAGTGGCGCTGCTGCCACTTTTGGAGGTGCACGGGTCAGCGGATCTGCGGGCTGACCACGTCAGCCGCGCTGGGGGTAGTGGTCTGTCGAAGCTCCGGGCGAAGGTCTTCCCGGCTTGCCGACCCACGGTGGTAGCATTCCTGGACGTCGCGTTCCTCAGGTGAGGCACCGCGGTGGAACTCTCCGGCACCCACGATCCTCGGGCCATGTCCTTCAGGCGAAAGCCTTGACCCCGGAGGGGGTCGGGCGGAGGCGGCGCTTCCACGTCGTGACCCTCTTGAGGGCGCCGTCTTGAAGTTCATTGGCTCCTTACACGCTTTCCTTGGGCTGGACGTGCACGGCGTCGCGATTGGCAGCTGCCCGGTCAACGGCGTGGAGTTTCCGTGCGGTGGCAAGAATTGGCAACGACGATGGTGCTGAGCAATGGTGTGGTCGCGGCAATGGCTTCGTAGTCCGCTTTGTTCCGACGTGTCCGAGAGTCTTCGTGTTGGCCTTCCCAGGCGGTGGAGTCGGAGCTGCTTCCTTTGAGCGGCGTACGATGACCTGCAAGCGGCGGCCTGGTGATGAAGATCTTATTCGCGCAGGTTTTGCGCATCTCCCCTCCGAAGCCCATCATCAAAATTGGAGCGGTCTACCTCTGTGCGAAGAGCCATCTGTTTGGCATAGGCCGACATGGGCTTCTCGACGCCGCTTCGGCATTGGTCTTCTTGGTGGTTTTCTTGTGAAGTCGGAGTGGCTGCAGGGTGTGCAGCTCGATGACGATGATACAGAGGGCATCCTCGACGATGACTGGCTTCGGTGGTGTGCGTGCAGCTTGTGTGGGTAGCGAGGGTGTTTATGTGTGCTCTCGCGACGGTCGTGTTTCACGACGGTCATCGAGGGTGTTGTTTCGGTTTTAGGCCGGTTTCCCACTAATTAACCGGCCAATTCCTATTTCTTCTTAATTAATGAAAATGGAAGTCGTTTGCCTTGTTTCAAAAAAAAGCAACCTGAATAGAATGTATGGGTACATTAATTAATAAATATGACTAAATGCACTGAGATACTACATTGAAAATGATATCTTTGGTGGCTGTAGTGCTTGATGTATATTAATTGGTGATGCAATTATTTCTAGCTGTGTAAACAACTTCCTCCCATCAAAAGTAGGTCGCATGGAGATTGGCATGGCTGATCTTCAAGATGGTAATATGACCACCCAGCTTATGTCCAAATGTGTCACCTCATATAGACTAAATTTTACATTGTAAAAATATATTTCATAATAAGTTTTGCAATATAAAATTGATGTTGAATGTTACCACTTTCATTATAGATGATAAAATTTAGCAATATTTATTGTTTTGTAACTCCCAGTTAAATGACCTATACCTTTTATGGGGGTAGTAAAAATTATTGTTTGAAACCTTGAATATTTTTGTTGTCTTTTATAAAGTATGAGTAATATTTCATCACAACATATGGAGATGTTATCTCTGGATCATTTTTCAGAACGAATGAACCTTAAATTCTATTAATCATTATACCATGTGTTTATTCAATCATGATTAATCAGTTAAGACTGAAATAGTGTCGAGACGTTAACATTATATATGATTCATAATCGCTTAGTACAATAGAAATATAAACATATCTGAATATAAGTAAAATCTAAAAATATACCAATGGAAAAGATCTACTCGTTTTTTAAATCTCCCGTAATTTTGTCGATCAGGACTTTTGAATTCCCAAAATAGCTCTAAAGATAGCTCATTTAAGCGATGGTCAAAATCGGGGCATTAGGGTCTATAGTAAGAAGGTGCCCACACCGTAAATTAATCAACGGTGACCTGATTTTATCCCCTTTTTCCGATTTCCTGTATTTTGTTGCTGTTTTCATCGATACTTATGATTGTGGTCTAATTTTCTGTGCAAATTGACATTATTTAGGAGGGACTATGAACCATAATTTCTCCAATTCAGAGAACATGTCCTCACATCATGAAAGAAACATACTGATTGACCTAGTACAATTATAATTTTAGCCAATAAAATATACATTACCAAAGGTAGAACAATAAACGGTAATATATCGCATATCTAGAGTTAGTTTCGGTCACCCCTCATAAGCTGACCAAAATACACTCATGCCCTTCTTAAATACCACACCTAGGACATTGTTCAGTGCCGGGTTTTGTTAGATTAAGAATTAGCTATTGCAAAGAGAAAGAGTTGGTTTCCAACTAGACTAGATCTAGTTCTTTTCGGTTCACAATTGGTTTTGCAAAGCATTCACTAAAACAAGCATAATTTTCTCATATGGAGTTCGTCTTTTACGTACCTTTAATGTGTACGCGCGCGCATATATATGGTGTCGTGGGTGCGTTAGGTGTGAGTGTACATCTTTGTAATCTCAGAAGAGAATGTAAAGTAAATACTATGTCTCCCTAAGGACTTAAGGAGCCTGCAAGGCTTCAAACCTAAGAGATCCAACTACCTAAATAATCAGGCTCGGCCGCCACAGCTATGCTATGTGTATTCATCTAAGCCTAGTTTCCCTCAAAAAACGTCTAGTAGCATGTCCGAAGGGAAATCTGTCTCCTACATTTTACAGCCTACACGACAGGTTAGTACAGAAAACCAGCTGTATCAGTCATGCGCATGCATGGTCCTCAACCTTTTGACCAACAAAATTTCAGAATAGACTTGCATTGGTTAATTATATGTTTCTGTCGGGGAGATCTTAAGGATATTCTAAGCAGATCCCAATTTTGGCGGTCCATCCAATCCATTAAGCATGAGATTAGGAATGGTGTCCGCTTCTCCATTGGTAATGGAGAGGGCACCCTCTTTTGGCTGGACCCGTGGCTTGGCGGGAGCCCGCTACAGCATAGGTTCCCCTCTCTGTTTGCTATTTGCGCGGACCCGATGCAGCTGGTGGGCGCGGCGATACTCAATGGGATTTGGAACATCTCGTTCCGACGAACATTTTGTATTGCCGAGGCTACAGCTTGGGCGGAGTTACGGAGTTTACTTCCGGAGGCGCTGCCGGGCAGCCGAGACCTCGTGTCATGGCACTTGACGCCTTCTGGGACGTTCTCTGTAAAGTCGGCTTATCAGAGTGTTTTTAGTAACCCAGTTAGAGCTTGGGCCTCTCCACTCTGGAAGGCCCCCTACCGTTAAAAATCAAAATCTTCGTGTGACAGCTTCTTAGGGACCGCCTCCCCTCAGGGGTGGAGGTACGCAAGCGACAGGGGCCGGGTGATGGGCTTTGCCCCATGGGTGGGATCCCGAGACGGGAACCCACATCCTTTTCACCTGCCCCGCTGCCAGGTTTTTATGGAACTTCGTCCACGAGGCGCTTGGTCCTGCTTGGCAGGCCTCAGACCTCGGCGAGTTCTTAGAAATCCAGGCGAACCGTACCGGGGAGAGGCGACGCCTCTTCTGGTTGGTGTTTGCCGCGTTGACGTGGACCCTATGGACGATTCGCAATAAGATGGTGATCGAGGGGATCTTTCTCCAACGTGCTTCTGACTCAATGTTTAAATTTCTGGCTTTCTTGCAGTAGTAGCACCCGTTGTCTAGGCAGCAGGACAGGGGGCAGCTGGATGACATGCTCGCTAGACTTGTGGAGATGCGCATCTCCTCTACTACTTCCAGCTAGCGCCGGAGGGGCTTAGTTTTTGGTCTCGCTCTCTTTCTCTTCCTCCCCTGATGTAACTCTCCCACCGCCCCCCCTCCCCCCACCTCACTCTCTTGCTTCTTCCTCTTGGGCTTACTTGTGCTGCTGCCCCAGCAAGCGGTTTCTAGTGCCGTTCTTGTGTTTTTAACTGTGTATGTACTTGCTTGGCATGTTGCTTTATTTATAAAGCGGGACGAAAGCCTGCTTCGAGAATCTAAAGCAAAGCCCAATATATATCAGTAATCAGTTCCGGAGGGACAGGGAAGGACACAAAGAAAGGTTAAGTAATTGGTTATTATATATAGTTAAGCTTTAGAATGAGCTACACGCGAATATTCCCATATGTATATCGCATATTCACATTACTGTGAGAGCAGTCGTCAGTAGTTCCAGATCAAAAATTGGTTGGTGCAGTATATGCAATATCATGTAACCTGAAATAAAAAAAACTTCTGGATGGGAAAACTTCACGTTCATTTGGAGGTTTTTTTTTTTCAAATACAAATACCCATATATATTTTTGGATAAAATTGCAGGCCTAGTAGGTTATATTATACACTACACTGATATTCTTTTCCGCACAATTCTTGGGGAATCTGTAGCGATAAAGTAAACTAAAAGCGTACGTTTTTGTGATCACTAGATGTTTAATTTAATTGCAGAATATAAATATGAAATGCGACTACGATAACGACAGTTCAACCAGGCACCAGCAGTACATTGAGCAGAGAATCTTGAGGCTCAGCTGAACTGGAATCTCTCCCAAAGGCCATGGAGGCATGGACCCATGTGAATCTTGGAGATTCTCTGCACCGCCCGTGGAGTTATAAGTATATACTAACACTCTTCATACAGCTAGTTAGTACTTTCGCTGCCTTTGCTTTACATGCTAATTAATTAAATGCGCCGTCAGGCCATCACACATGCGCGTGCATTGCCCTTGGTGACCCTGAAGTGTCATTGTGTGGACTGAAGACGGCCTAGCTGGGGTATTTAGTAGGACCAAAACAAAGGTTGATGGCGGCTTAAGTGGCTCTTGGAACTGATTAGGGCCATCACTAACTTGGAGCAGACGAAGTTGGCAGACAGCCAGTGGATTCTCTCGCTGTGTCGTGGGAGCTGAATGCGTCCAAGTAGAGCAAATATATATAGCTTCATACGTACATGTAGAGCTGGCTGCACCTAGTTATATTGTGTTTATGTATAGACTACCAAGTAGTGGCGATCGACTTTAATCATGCATTTGTAGGAACTTTTTTGCTTTTGGACTTAGTACCAGACTATACCAACTGCTACTCGTATTCTAATTTGGAGTTGTACTTTGACCGGTTTGAAAAATAGATCGATGGGTGGACCCTGAAATAACCTTCCTAACTGCTCAATCAGGTTGAGTAAAATACTGTAGCAGCAAATGCTGGGCACTGGGGCAGCTGGCCCGGTGCATGCATACTAGGGTAAATAACTTTATTTTTTTCTTTGCGGGTAACTACTCCCCTTCGCTCTTCGTCAACTGGAGATCTCCTCCCCGGGCGGATCCAGAGTCGCCCCAAACTCTAGAGAAAACTCGCTGGAATGGGCATCCCTGGCCGCTGCTGCCACTGTCGCAGTGGTGGCGGCCCCGTCCGCGTGCACTCTTGGCGGCGGCGGGATTTGGTGGGCACACCCTGACGGTAGTGCGTTTCGTGTGGAGCTGGGCCGGAGCGGGGCGTGCACAGCGTGATGGCATGCGGGGCTGCCCGTCGCTTTGCGGGCGTGGCGACCAGATTTGCCTTCGGTCTGCCGGCTTTTTTCGGTGGATCGGGCGGCCGGATTGGCCGGTTGCGTGGGGCTCGGCCGGAATAAAAGCGGTGGTCCTAGGGTTCCTCTAACGACAAGGCGAAAATCGGCATGACGCCTATCCTCCTTGATCTGGCCGGAGTGTCGGGTTTCGGATGGCTCCGCCGACGATCTCCCATGGGCGTTTATGCCTAGAGACTACTAGATCGGGTGGGATTCGGTCGAGCCAAATGGGAGCGGCGCAAATCTCTGCTTTTGTTGCCATCATGGGAATAAACATGGTGAAGTCAGAGGCGGAGAATGTCATGGAAGCTGAGATTGGAGGACTAGTAATGGTGATTGGAGCCTTTGCTGCGATGAGAAACTTGCTTGGAGTTTTAGAAATCATAGCAGCGGTATGTAAGTGGGGCGATAGCACAGGTGAAGTTCAAAGTCTTACCTTTCAAGGTGAAAATCCAAAGTCTGGTCTTAATTGGTTGTGCCTGTCAGTGGCCTTGTTGAACACAATGTTCTGAGAGCGGGCACTATATCCAGGGTGAAAATCTAAGATCTACGATCGAGCGATGACGGTGTTTGTGCACTGTTTCCTTCTTAAAGGCGTTGCTTTTGGAGAACTTGGACAACATGTGTTGTCTTGGTGGTGGTTGTGCTACTGCTGCAGGGACTCTGTAGCGGGACTTTTTGTTCTTTAGTTTCTTCTTCTCTTTTTGGTTGTGTGCATCTGTAATGCCATTAGGGTATTGAGATGTTGCAGAGACTGGGTGTAATTGGTAGCTCCGCAATATTAATATATACTCTTTTAAAAAAACTAGAAGATTGAATGTAAGCATGTGTTCCAATGAGTCTAAAGGTCCTGAACGCAAACTAGGTTTGGGAACTGGGCCTGAGTCGCTAACATGTGCAAAGTCTAGAAACATAGCACAAGACATTGAAGTTTTTGTGTTAACGCGTTAATAGGAAGGAATATAAGCTACAAAACTACTCCCTTCATACCAAAATGTAAGACTTTCTAAACTTTTTGGTATCTCTCGAACCCTACCATAGGATTGTATCTGAACGTACACCTTGGATCTGTTTGGTAGTCTGCAGCTACTCTAAACAGGCCCGCCAGCTACAAACTGGGTTGACTATTTGGTTGTATCCGGCGACCTTTTTTCCTGGCACACACATTAAAGTATCTCAAGGTCAGGCCCGGTGGGAACTGCCAAATCGGCAGTTTCCGTGGAGCCAAGCTCCGTGGCTAATTGAGGAGGTCGTGGTGCACGCGGGAGCTGCGCGGGGATGGCGAGAGATGGCAAAACTCTGGCCATGTTTTGCGCCACATATAGCTCTCACCTCCCCTCACTGGGTCAACTCCCCATTTTTCCAATCCACACCGACGGCTCCTCTCTAACCTTCTCCGTGACCGTATCCGCGACGTCCTCTTCACCGACGGCGCAAGATCTTCACGTCCGGCACCGGACCATCGAGTAAGTCCCCAGTGGCAGCTCTACGCTCTCGTTACGCTCAGAGGGATCTGATACCCACAAGTATAGGGGATCGTTGAAATCTTCAATGTGTAAGTATAGTATCGATCCCACGAGGAGTAGAAGGTATAAGTATTTATCCTCTCAAATAAGAGTGTCACTTCTCTTATTATCTATGCACTAGACAAACTAAAATGATTAAATGATGCAAGTGTTTTTGGGTTTTTGGCGTAGAGTTTGCAATAAAGTAAAAAGCTGAAAATAAAATATGACAAGTGAAAGCTCTCAAAGAGAGAAAGCCCAATCCTCTATGCAGCGAGAGGACAAGCTCAAGTGTGTGTTTCTTATAAGTGGAGAACGTTCCCAAGGGCTACCTAGACTTCATGGCATAAATATTTCTAGAACAACAAGGTAAGCATTTTGTCAAGTTTTAATCTTCTTTTGGACGGAGCCATAATTAGGGAAAGCTAAATAAATAAACTAAACCCCTTATGATGGTTCTTATGGCCAAGTAAATGACTGCACAAGAGTTATTAAGACATAGAGTCCCACCATAGCCTTAAACTCTAAGGTCCCCGATACTAATACCCTCATAATGCAACTTCATGACTCGGTCTCAGGTTTACATGTCCTCCCAAGTCTCCCTCACTCCATTACACTACGGTGTTCTCCTATGAGCCCATATAGGTGAAGTGATGTGCAGTCGACGTTCGCACAACACCATCATAGAATTACATAAAAAGATAAACACTAGACAAAATACCAACACATGTCATAAATAAATCATTGCCAATCCATCCTATGCCCCCAGGAACATGAGAGAACTACTCACAACGCGAAGACATGATATGATTCAATGGCATAAGTGATACAACACAATCTGAGAATATAATCTCCCCACAAAACAATGACAAGTAGCAATTCACAAACATGTAGAATAGTACTTAGACAATAGCTAGGGTTCAACAATCTCAAACTATGAGGGGGATGAAGTGGATCACGAAGATGGTGATGGAGATGGTGCTGGTCTTGACGGTGGTGTTGATGGAGACTCCGGAGGGGGGATGGAGGAGCCTTCCGGAGGTGATTCCGGCGGCGTTTCCCCCTCCGATCTCTCCGGCGGCAGCCTTCTGTCTCCTGTTTCGTGGTTTTTTTTTTTCCCGCCGTCCTTCCGAAAGCCGTCGGGGGACTATTTTTATAGTCGTTTTTAGGTCAAGACGAAGGCACGGGACGAAGATCGACGGCATCGGAGGCTCGAGGCCCAGATGGGGGTCCCACGCGGTCAAGGAATCTGACCGCGTGGGCCCACCTCTTTCGGCCCTCGGGTTTCCGTTTGTTCGCTTCCTTCGCTCCTACGCTTCGTTCCTTCCAAAAATTGACGCCCGTGAAATATTAGGTCATTTGGACGTCGTTTGGGTCCCTGAAAGTCAAAAAGATGGAAAAAGGGGTTTTCTGGTTCTGCAGGGTTAATTCCAAATAAATGGGGAAACTGTGAATTATCCCCTAAAATCATTATAAAACATAAATATAACCCATATATGATGCAAATAAGTTGGAATATCAAGTAATAAAATGTAAAGTTCATGTATGCATTTTACATGCATCAACATCCCCAAGCTTAACCAATGCTCGTCCTCGAGTATGAAGGTGATAAAACTAACATGGACTTTGCATTTTAATACTATCAATGGATATCAAAGATGATTACTATTGCTACATAAAGTCAAATGATTCATTCTCAAAGGAGTAGCAATATACAAGATAGATTATAAAGTGATATCAAATATTCAATGAAAGGATGTTCAATGATAATTCACAAAGTGTAACATAGAAGAAAGTACTATGGAACAAATGTATGCATAATGAAAAGTAAAAACATCCTATAATGGTCATAGAGTATCTTGTAAAATCTGAATATAAAAGTGGACACTTTGGAAAGATAGATAAATAAGTAGAGGTAAAACATGAATAAGTTTCATCTAGCTTCCAAATGCTTCTACTTAAGTTAATGTTTGCAATGTGGTATTCATTGGTGTGGAGCTCTCATTACCCCTATCATAGCATCTTGAATGGTTAAAGTTTAAAGTGAAAGCAAATATGAGTAATGTGCTTGACAAAGTATGGGTTGAATGCCTCATGCCCCGTGAATACGAGTACCTACACCACGGTGTTACTCAACTCGGGCCACAAAGCAAGTTCAAGTTAAAGTCATTGTAAGTAATATAATAGCGTCATCAAGAGCGTCAACTGGGGTACCTCTTGCCTCAGGACATGGAAACTAGCCCATGTCAAAATGACAAGACAAACAACAATGAACAATCTCACACTCTTTTATTTACTATTGTATAGCTTTTTATTATGATGCATCACTGAATGTTCACTTTGGTGCGCTGTAAATTTCCACCATGAATGATGCATGGCTTAGGTTAGCGGCCCAGGCGTCTCTCTAGCCATTTATACAAACTCCTCAAACTTACTAAGTTTCCGCATTTATTTGGCACCATGATAAGCATCCATAAACAAAAGTACATGATATCAACTAAATATAATTAAGAGCACGTTGAAAGCTTGCCATGTGACAGCACATATGAGCTAACTCCCAACCAAGACTCTTGTCAAGCTCACAACTTCATAATTTTAATCACAATGGTTCATGTTTATTAAGTGCAATAAAAGTAAAGTGTGCATCAAGTTCGTGAGAGCTTTTTAACCAACTTTTCCCATAACAATCAATAACATAAGCATTTTAATTCAGAAGTATAGATAATACAATATAACATGATAAACATACTCGGAATAGCATAAAGCTAATAGGTAGATATGGTGGACTCACTGGAAAAACTTTGGTTGAAGGTGTTGGAAAACAAGTTTTTACTTGTTGGAATTTTTGGGCTAGCAAGAGGGAGAAAGTTGACCGTCTAAATGCATGCATAAGTGTCCATAGAACTAACCAATCCATGTTAAACAAAGTAAAGTAACATTCAGCATCAAAACATGAATAAAAGATAGCTCTTGATAAAACACTTGCAAATTAATACTCATTAAAAAGCACATGAATCATGCAACTATATGTATCTTTTTGAATCAACTCAAACATCCCTTTCCCAATCTTTTTAATAGCATCCAACTTAATTCAACCCAAATTTCCAGTAGCTCTCTCATATATAAATGATAGTGGTGGTCTCACAAAAAAAAAAAAACCGAAATAACAAAAATAAAAGACGCTCCAAGTTTATGCGATAAAGTGCATTGATCGAAAAACAGAAGTTAGACGTGTGCAAACCGAGAGTGTGTTGGTCCAGTGGGGTTGTCTTCACATCCCCAAGCTTATGGTCTTCACCATCCTTGGATAGCTCTTGGTGCATCTCCTCTAATCCCTGTGAAAAAACTTCAAAACACCGTTTCTCCCATTTCTTTTCTGTGGGGTGACATTAGTAGTGATAGACAAATGAATTGCTTGCTGCATAAAATCCTTAAACAAAAATTCATATGAATGTCCAGAAAGTGTATAATGTTGTATGCCTACTTATAAACTCAATTGGATCAAAAAGATTCAAGTTAAAAGTTCAAAGAATGCATCAAACAAAATGGGACAGAATCTGTCCAGAAAAACAGCAGCAGCAAAACGCATTTTTCTACCCTACTTAAATATGTCGAAAAAATCTGAAAAATTCACGCTTACAGAGGATGAAAAGTTGCAACTACAGTTCAAATTTCAGCTCATTCGGAGTTACAGAATAGGAATGAAAAATCATACCGTGCACAGATTCGTGCTGGAATAAAATCTCCGAATACAAAAGCAACTTTTTCAACCAAAATAGGTAAAACTTGGCACTTTATTAAAAATTCCAGAAACAAAACTAAAAACTAAGTCTCTTGTTACAGCAAGAGGACACAAAGAAAATCAAAAATAAAAACAACCGGGTTGCCTCCCGTAAAGCGCTTTCTTTATAGCCATATAGCTAGGCTTACTTACTTGGTATCAAGATGGTTGGAGTGAGGTGGCTTGGCATCCCCAAGCTTGAATTCTTGTACTTATTCGAAATATGTAGGGTGAGCCAGGGGTAACATCCCCAAGCTTGAGTGTTTGTCCCTCTTGATCTTTGTTCATCACCCTCAACTCTTCCACTTGAAAATTCTCTTTACACAAAACTCATCATAAAACTTGATTAGAGGGTTAGTGTCTCCATAAATTAAATCCACATAGGTATAGCAAAGACATATCATGAGTTGATTCTAAACATTAACTACTGTTACTATGGTTGCGTATTGTTCATTGATCAAAAGAACCACACAAAACACAAGTAATGAGGCTAATGCAAAATAAAGACAGAATCTGTCAAAAACTGAACAGCCCGCAAAGAGTGAATTTTCAGAGGCACTTACGTTGCTCAAATCAGAAAACTTTTAACTAATGAAATGTGTAATAATACCTGAATATTGCTGTGTAAAATTTCAGGTCAAAATTCCTCTTCTGTGATTTTTAACATTTTTCGCAGTGAAGCTTAGGAATCTGTTTTCTGGACAGCAAATCACTATTGTCTGATCCCACCTCTCAAAAGAGGTTATTCTTGCCATAAAGATGAAAAATAAGATACAAAGGTGATGTTACAGTAGTAAACAAGCACCTTGACTCAAAAACCAAAACTTAAACTGAAGATAAAAATCAAAAAGAAACAAAATGAACCAAGAAAGAATCAAGAGAAACAAACAAAGAAGAAAGAAAATATTTTTGTTGTTTTTGATTTAGTAAAAAGGCAAAAGAAGAAGCAAATATATACAACATAAACACTCTTTTTATTTGGTTTTAGCTTTGGGAAAAGTTTTAATGATAGAGACTTTGCAATGGTTCCATTGGCATGAACAACACATGTTCAAGGTCGACCCCAACATCTCCATTACTCATCCTTCTCATTTACTTTCCCAAATTTTATATAAAGTGAAAATATTAAACTAGCAATCAGAAAACAGTAGGTAAAGTTATTTCACATGTTTTCAAGATATGAAGGTGTGCCTAAACAGAATAGGAAATAAAAGCACAAAGATAGATATCTTTCCTGAAGATGAACATAAATCAATAGAAGTATGCTTACATCGATGTGTTCCGGTCTGGCGTAGGCAGCTCCATTAGACAGGTCAGTGACAGCAGAAAACGTGTTTTCTAAACATGACCCATCTGACAAAGGATGGCTGGGTAGGGAAGCAGCATGTTCCTGAGAACGAGTCGAATCAACGATCATCTTGCGTTTTTTTCCGATTAATGGCAGCATTCGCTTTTATGGGTTCTGGCAACCTAGATACTCCTATTCAAAATACAGCATGTATTCATTCAGATTATATGAGGAAGCAGCAATGAAAAACAGATCAGAACAATAATGTAGATGCTTTGAGAGACATACTCGTCCATTTCCCACGAAGAAGCTTCGCACAGTTCGGATGAAAAGCAAAGGGCTTATTCGTCAGAGAGATAAAAGGTATTCCACTCGGTATCACCTGGTTAAATTTGCTCAGGATAATATGAAGAGAAGGTATAATATGTATCAGGACAGAATGCAATTGTGTACGAGTTCATTGGTAGCTCAAATTTAAAGCGTAGCTAACCTTGCTAGCACCGATTTGTGTGATTTGGCTAGAACCAGATGGAGTGGAGAGTTGTTCATTGGTGCACTTCTGCTTCATGGTACACTCAGGAGGAGTACCAGATGGAGCTAATGGGGGTCCATCGGTGAATTTCTGTTTCACATCATAAGCACAAGTCAAAATGTTGGTACTGTTTAGCCAAGACATGTATAATGATTGGAATTCTCTGTTAGTTGATAGCTAAAATTTAAAGATTAACTAACCTTGCTGCCAACATCTTTTGCTATTTGGCTAGAACCAGATGGAGCCAAGAGTTCCTCATTGGTAGACAATTGCTTCATGGTATAAACAGAAGAAGAACCAGATGGAGCTAATAGTCTTCTATCAGCGGAATTCTGAGAAGGTATAATATGCATCAGCACAAAATGCAATGGTGTATGAGTTCATATTTAGCTCAAATTTATATCGTAGCTAACCTTGCTGTTAATAACTTGTGTGGTCTGGCTAGAACCAGATGGAGTCAAGAGCTGTTCATTGGTGCACTCTTGCTTCATGGCAGAAACAGGAGAATAACCAGATAGAGTACTATCATAAAACATGTCTAAACCATACTCCTCATCATTTTTAAAATTATTATCAATAATGTTCTCATTAGGCATAGGTTGATAGTCCTCCTCATCATCAGAATCAAAAAAACAAAGTTTATCATCAACAAAATCTTGAGTGTTACCCTCATCCATAGGTGGTGAAGGTGGAAGTTTCCTCTCTTCATTCTCGAGTTTTTCATCATTTTCAACATATTCTTGGGGTTGCACGGGCATCCCCAAGCTTAGGTTTTTATCCTCCTCTTCCTGCAAAACATCAATGCTCTCTTGGGGAGCCTCATTATATTCAACAACATAAATATTTTGAGAGAAGTTGTCTATGCAATATTAAAGAATAAAATCTATCTCTCTTCCAAATTTATTAGCTATAGGGCAAGTTTTATTTTCATGAATGAAGGTTTGCAATTCAAAAGATGCCTTGAAAGTAACAAATTCCTCTACTTGTTACATTCCTAAATAAGCATAATCACCAGTATGGTAAGATGCAATAACACATTCTTCATGGAACCTACATTGAAATTCAAAATGTTTATCTTTTTGCTCAGAGCAAAAAATACAAGTTACATCATGGTGTAAAAGCAACTCCTCGGCAATATAATTTAATTCCATCATGAAACCTTTTAGTATTTTCCCTTCCTTTGATTATCTATATTCCTTGGCAATCTCAGCAGCATTCAAGTGTCTAAACAAAGCATCATTTATATCCATACTTATGCCCATAACACGAGTTTTTTTTGGTATTTTTCATTTTCTATTTTTTTTGTTTTTTGATATATATAACTGAAAGTAAAACTAAACTAAATGCAAAACTGAAAGTAAACTAGAGTATATGCAAAACTGAAAATAAATATCTAGTGCAAACAAGAATAAAAACTTAAGCGCTACACTCCCCGGCAACGGCGCCAGAAAATGTCTTGATACCCACAAGTATAGGGGATCGTTGAAATCTTCAATGTGTAAGTATAGTATCGATCCCACGAGGAGTAGAAGGTATAAGTATTTATCCTCTCAAATAAGAGTGTCACTTCTCTTATTATCTATGCACTAGACAAACTAAAATGATTAAATGATGCAAGTGTTTTTGGGTTTTTGGCGTAGAGTTTGCAATAAAGTAAAAAGCTGAAAATAAAATTTGACAAGTGAAAGCTCTCAAAGAGAGAAAGCCCAATCCTCTATGCAGCGAGAGGACAAGCTCAAGTGTGTGTTTCTTATAAGTGGAGAACGTTCCCAAGGGCTACCTAGACTTCATGGCATAAATATTTCTAGAACAACAAGGTAAGCATTTTGTCAAGTTTTAATCTTCTTTTGGACGGAGCCATAATTAAGGAAAGCTAAATAAATAAACTAAACCCCCTTATGATGGTTCTTATGGCCAAGTAAATGACTGCACAAGAGTTATTAAGACATAGAGTCCCACCGTAGCCTTAAACTCTAAGTCCCCCGATACTAATACCCTCATAATGCAACTTCATGACTCGGTCTCAGGTTTACATGTCCTCCCAAGTCTCCCTCACTCCATTACACTACGGTGTTCTCCTATGAGCCCATATAGGTGAAGTGATGTGCAGTCGACGTTCGCACAGGACCATCATAGAATTACATAAAAAGATAAACACTAGACAAAATACCAACACATGTCATAAATAAATCATTGCCAATCCATCCTATGCCCCCAGGAACATGAGAGAACTACTCACAACGTGAAGACATGATATGATTCAATGGCATAAGTGATACAACACAATCTGAGAATATAATCTCCCCACAAAACAATGACAAGTAGCAATTCACAAACATGTAGAATAGTACTTAGACAATAGCTAGGGTTCAACAATCTCAAACTATGAGGGGGATGAAGTGGATCACGAAGATGGTGATGGAGATGGTGCTGGTCTTGACGGTGGTGTTGATGGAGACTCCGGAGGGGGGATGGAGGAGCCTTCCGGAGGTGATTCCGGCGGCGTTTCCCCCCTCCGATCCTCTCCGGCGGCAGCCTTCTTTCTCATGTTTCGTGGTTTTTGTGTTTCTCCCCGCCTCCTTCCGAAAGCCGTCGGGGGACTATTTTTATAGTCGTTTTTAGGTCAAGACGAAGGCACGGGGACGAAGATCGACGGCATCAGAGGCTCGAGGCCCAGAATAGGGGGTCCCACGCGGTCAAGGAATCTGACCGCGTGGGCCCACCTCTTTCGGCCCTCGGGTTTCCGTTTGTTCGCTTCCTTCGCTCCTACGCTTCGTTCCTTCCAAAAATTGACGCCCGTGAAATATTAGGTCATTTGGACGTCGTTTGGGTCCCTGAAAGTCAAAAAGATGGAAAAATGGGTTTTCTGGTTCTGCAGGGTTAATTCCAAATAAATGGGGAAACTGTGAATTATCTCCTAAAATCATTATAAAACATAAATATAACCCATATATGATGCAAATAAGTTGGAATATCATGTAATAAAATGTAAAGTTCATGTATGCATTTTACATGCATCAGGATCTGCGGCGTCGTCTCCAGCGACGGCAGGAGCTTCTCTTCTTCCTCTCCGACAGCCACGGCTCTCCATTGTCTCGAATGACAGGAGCCAATGTAAAACTCTTCCTTGCAGTATGAAACCAAAACAGTATAGTAGATTTACGCTGTACTCATGTCAGGTCCATTTTATTAGGACTAAGCATTGGCTTTGACCAAGCAGACAACATCACTGATAGCCGTGATTCAAGCTTGGGTCATGATGATTCACGAGATCATAGTTAGGCGGACTGCATATCCTAGAGTTGCATATGGTCCTACGCTCAAGAGCAGGAGAAGATTGCTAGTTTGAACTACATCTACAACTCGAGGGAAATCGAGGCTTTCCAAATGCTTCGGATGGGTAGAGACCCCTTCTATGAACTTGTCAAAAGGTTTAGAGAGGGGGCTGGTGGAGGATAGCATCCACACCTCCGTGGAAGAGAAAGTTTCATGTTTTTTATGTTGTAGGCCGTAACCAGAAGTTCGGAGTCATCCATAGCACATTTAGGAGATCATGTGAGACCATTTCCCGTTACTTCAAACAAGTCTTGTATGCTATTGGCGAGCTCAGGCATGAGATGATCAAGCCACCAACTGGACTAAAGGCCTATCAAGATAAGAGAGAGCTTTAGATTGTACTTGTATTTCAAGGTAAGCAGTAACCCTCTTGTCTGATTAGAGTTTCTAAATGTCTAGGACAGATTCATGACTGACAGTTCATCTCATGTCAGATTATATTGGCATAATCAATGGTACTCATGTGATAACTAGAGTGCTGAAATCAGAGTCTAAAGCTTTTAGAGGAAGGATTCACTACACCAGCCAAAATGTGCTAGCTGCAGTGGATTTTGATCTGAAGTTCGCATACATCCTAGCTGGCTGGGAAGGATCAGAACAAGATGCAACAATTCTCTTGGACAGAATATCTAGACCGATGGGATCAATATCTCTGATGGTAAGTTCTACCTTGATTGACGTAGGGGTACCACGGCAAATCCCATGGTTCGGTACCTAGGGTTGAGATAGGGAGAGAGAGATTTGGTAGCGCTAGTAGTAACGACGGCTGACAAGCGAGGTTTACCCAGGTTCAGGCCCCCGGAGGGTAACACCCTACTTTCTGCTTGTCTGGTTATTGATGTTTGCGGTATACAAAGGAGCTACAATGGCGTCCCTGCAAGATGTGATCTCGCTAGTGTTTTGGTGGTATGAGTATTGCGTGACCTAGATCGGCGGCCCTCCCAGCCTTTATATAGGAGGCTGGGTCTTAGGAGTTCGTAACTGATTAGGTTTACAGGTAAGGTAGGTTTCTACCGACTTAAGCTTCTCTTGACTTGGAGCGTACTTCTCCTTGCTGGGCCTCCTTCGTGGGCCTTGGCCGTAGGCTTCTGGCAGGCTTGTTGCTGGGCCTTAGTTTATACGTGCACCAGGTGTCCTCATGGTGGGGCACCCAAAGGGTAGGTCCACATCAGTAGCCCCGAGTGCCTGGTCGACTCGAAGATTCAGGTAGGGACTCCTCTGTAAGTGCACGTCGTTATTTACTTGCTTTGCTACGAATCAAGGCAGTCGGTAATGCATCGACCATCATTTTGCTTGTTTTGCTGTATGGATGTTAGTCGATATTGTATCGATTGTGCTTATGGAGTCGGTAATACATCGACTGATGCTTTGCACGTATTTTTGCTGTCCTTCTGACAGTTTTCAGGGATGGTGGCATAGTAGGCCTGGTACACTCAACGGATCGGGACCAGTTAACTGCTCATTTGGGCAAAACCTTACCAGCCTACTTGAAGTTTGAGTCCCCGGACTCGAACCCGGAACGGGCTGGTCAGGCCCGACTCAGGCCGCGGAGGTCTTACAGAGTCGTCCTGCAGCATATTTTGCGGGTACCTAACACGTCCGCTAGGATTTTCTTCATATCTGTTGACATGTAAAGTTTCAGGGCAAACACAGTATGTGCGGGCCCCGGCCGGCTCGACGGATCGGCGGATCTTACCTATGCACCATGTATGCAGCTTCCAAGGCTCGTCAGATGCAACTCGGGGAGATTATGACTGTTGTTTTGCCTTATGTGGGTAGCTAAGTAGCTGAGTCGAGTAAGCTTCGACTGTGAAATATGCATCTTGTCCTTGTCTGTATTTTATCGGGTGCGCGTCAGCGCTCCCGATGGGAGTAGACCTCGAGATTGCGCTTAATTGCTTGTAGTTGAGGATAATCTCAAAACTTTGTATCTTTACAGCAATCGACGAAATTTTAATACGCTCCCGATGGGAGTTGGATGCTTTTGCCGAAGAAGCAGTCGAATGACCCTTTTGCTTGCAATTTTGTGTTTCCTCATAGTCGACCCATTATAGACTCGAGTACCTCTTTATGCTGCGGCGGAGTGATGACGTCAGGGATGACGTATTGGCTGTCTGCGCCGCCTGACAAACGATGGCGTGCTCATTGTGATGGATGGGACATGACGTTGTGGTCCCACCTGTGAGTGTAGACCAGGGGCGGTGCCATTTGGACTAGAATTGACCGTTTGGCACGATTTTCTCAGAGACGTGATGATGGCCTCCTCGGTTTCCACGCGTAGTGGGCTGCGTGGCCGGCGACGGTTGTTCTTCGTAGCTGCCACGTGTAGGGCTGGATGTGCTCCATGGAACACGATGTGGAAGCAACGGCTGTGATGCATCACGGCCATTCCTATAAGATGGAAAATCTCAGCGGCCAGAGGGGTAATTCCCCATTCTTCGCCGCCTACCTTTGCTGCTTCTTCTTGCTCGCGCTCCTGCCATTGCTGCTTCTCCACGCTCCAAATACGCATTCTCTGCCTTCCATTGCCATGAAGAAGGCAGGCGCCAAGAAAGCTGGCGGCGCCGCCGTCGGTGCCGTGAAGAAGGCAAGGACTGCATCGACCTCCTCTGCCGCCACCGCCGTGGCCTCGGATACGCTGACGAAGATCCCCGGCGACTGGGTGAAGTCCACCGTGAAGGAGCACCATCTGGATGGCTTCATGACGACGGGCTGCTGCCGCCGGCAGACCAGTTGGCGACGCGTGCGCCTGGAGATGAGGTAACGCCTCAACCAAGGGCTGGCGAGCACGTTTGCTTAGCCGATTTTTTGACCAGGGGTTTCTCCTTCCCTATTCACGATTTCGTGCGTGGGCTTATGTATGTGTATGGGGTGCAAATGCACGATTTCACCCCGAACGATATTTTGCACATTTGCTGCTTTTTTGTGCTATGCGAGTGCTTTCTGGGGCTGCATCCACATTGGGCTTTGTGGAAACGCATCTTCAACGTGAAGAGGAATGCGGGTGGCAGTGGTGTGTACCCTGTTGGCAGGTTTGGGATCCAGACCCGCAGCGACACCACCTACTTTGAGCTGAAGCCAGTCGATTCCGCCCAAGAATGGTGGAAGAAGTGGTTTTATGTAAGCTCCACACAAGAAGGCCTTCCCAACTTCGTGGCCAGCAAACCACTGCGGAGGTCGAGAGCATGGAAGCACGAGCTGAAGAGTGTCGAAAAGCTGGAGGTGGAGCCTATGCTGCAGAGGGTGGCCGAACTGCTGAAGACAGTGGGCAAAGAGGTTAGCGGCCCCCACCTCATTTCCACCTTTGTGAGGAGATGTGTGCAGCCGCTGCGCGTCCGAGCGCACCCCCTGTTGGAGTTCCAGGGCACCCACGACCCGACTCGGCTAACGAACGAGGAAAAATCAAAGAGAGAGGTCGAGTCTCAGGTGCGGTTGTTGACCTCCATCAGGGTTGCGGACCCTTGCAATGTTGATCCTCTAGTTTCAACTTTTGGAGTCGACAACCCATTGCCTGAGGTGAGATTCGAACCCTTTGTACTGCTATTTCTTCTATGTGACGAATTCTGAATATGGGATTGTTTGCAGGGTCACCTGATTTTAACTTGCCTTCCTCCTCTGCTCGAGGATGGTAAGACCGCGTAGGTGGAGGTTCCTGAGATCGAGTCAGACAACGACGAGACCTCTCTTGCCACCGCCAGCACACCAGTCGATGAAGCAGAGGAGTCCGATGATGGGGAAGAAGAGCAGCCGCTCAAGCGGCGCCATTTGAGCAAGACGACTTCGACTGCTGCCAACTCGCCTCGAGAGGATGCGCTGGCTGAACTTGAAGACGATGATTCGGGCTCCTCAACACCTGATGGGAGGGAGGCAAGGGCGGTGACTCCATTGTGCATGGCCCCTCCTGAAGGTGCTTCAGAATTTAGCGCGCGTCTGGACTTCGAGAGTCTTCTTAGTGAGGATGATGCGGTAAGCACCCTTTGCCTTTGCTTAGTTCCCGTTTCCTTCAGTGTCTCTGTTTTTTATTGTTTGAATTTTTGTTGTCTAGTCCGGTGCAGGATGCCCTTCCCAAGGATGATGCGCCGCCACCTGTGCCTGAGGTGACCCCTGCTTCATCTACCGTTGAAGTGGCTCGGGTGGAGCCGCAGCCAGCTGTCGCCGCCAGTGCACCTCCTAACCCGCAAGGGTACGCGCCTTCTTCCTCGGGTGCTACACCGCCAGCGCATTATGGCCACGTAAGTTTTTTCTGATATTTCTGTAATTTTACCGGGTGCGCTTCTGCGCTCCCAATGGGAGTAGCCCCGAGGCTATGCGCAACTAGGATAGTTGGGTATAGGCTCAAGAATATGAATCTCTGTCTTTGCTTTGCTGAGATATTCTTTTGCAGCCCTTTTTCCATGCCATGGTGGAGTCTGGTACTTCGTATGTGCGAATGGAGCACGAGCGGGACCAGCTTCGGGCCCAGATGGAGCAGTCGAAGCGTAAGAACCTCTTTGCCTTCTACTCCATTCTTTTGCATTTTTTGAAAGACTTGTCACACGAAGTGAGATATGCGTTCGCTACAGAGGGTCGAAAAGCGGCCCTGGCTCGCGTGCGAGAGCTTGAGAAAGAGCTCGAGGTTCAATGTGCTGGCGGCGAGCGGAAGTTGAAGGAGATCGAAGATCGTGAGGGGCTGCAAGCAGAACAACTCCATGCGCTAGCCGATGTGATGGGAGGTAGCACTTTTGACTTTGATGTGTGCTGCCCAGATGATTATAGACTCTGAGTTGCCTGACCTTGTTTCTGTTTGTTCTGACAGAGGCTGTTGACGTTGAACCTGCCTTCGAGGCAGAAGGTGGCTCGCTTGAGCACGCTGTTGGAGCCTTCGAACTGTTATGTGCCAGGGTCAAGGATTCCCTCGCCAAGTCCAAGTGTGCCCTCTCTGCTGTGCACAAGAGCGTCTTCCCGCGAGCCACTCCACTTTCCTCTATTGACTACCTGGCAAAGCTGTTTGGTCCTGGATCGTCGACTCTGGCGGACTACACCCGCACCCAAACGGTACGTGGCTCGGAGTCCGCCTTCATGCTGATGCTGGGTCACGGGATTATTGGCGATTTCGAGAAGGTTGTAGCCGATCTTCCGAGAAAACCCGAAGGCAAGACCATCCCCCTGGGCCAATTTAGAGAGCGAGCGTCTCAGCTGGCGAAGGACATGGTGGCCATGATGGAGAAGCGCACCACTGAGCATGCTGCGCGTGCGTCTAGGTCTAGGTCGGAGTCGATGTCTTAGCTGGCCGGACTGACCCTTGCTGCTTTTGTTTCTGCTTGTAACGAATCTTTTTATGGTATGTAGAACCTGATGAAACCTTGTTGAATATAAGCTTACTTTTGCTTTCTATCCCTCCTTTTGCGTTATGATGGGGCTTCCGCAGATAACAGCCCCCAAGCATGTTGACTGGGGCCGCACCTGATACTGCAAAGTTCTTATCTTTTTGCTTGCTTTCCCTGTGTAGCCGGGAGCACTCGACGCGTCAACTGGGTCTTCCACCGGTGGTGCTTCTTCTCAATCCGGGTCTAGGAGCAAAAATGATGAACACCTCATCTCCTATATGCGGACGCGACTTGTGATGGTGGAGCAGGAGCTGAAGGACGCGCAAGGTGCTTTGGCTGATCTGAAGTCGAGGCCGTCACCAGCTACAAAGCGAGAGAAGTACTTGATGGACTCGTTGGACATAGTGAACGCACAACTGGAATGTAAGCGTCCAAGTGTCTACTGAGTCAGTGGTTGTTTCGTTGACTGCTTTTTAATGCGCTTCCTTGTTGTTGCGCAGGCGTCCGTCTAGATGAGAAGGCAAAAACGGACCGCATAAATCATCGCCTAGATGGTGCTACGAGCGGCTCGGATTCTGCCTCTCAACTTTTTTGGTCCGACAAGTCGAGAGGCCGAAAACTGGCTGTGTGATACGTCCAAAACGTATCTATAATTTTAGATTGTTTCATGCCATTTTTATGCTTTTAGCACTTGTTTTTATATTAAGTTTATTATTTATTTGTACTAACCTACTAATAGTTGCAAAAGTGCACAATGTTCTTGTTTTACTATTTGATGTGTAGAAATTATCAAGAATACAAGAGGAAACCTTGTTGGAGTCGAATTGGGACTTTCCTGAAATCTGTCTGAAAACTTTTTACAAAGTTTGCCAGTTTTACCCTTGAAGATGACGTCAAATGGAAACCTGACTGTTAGGAAAGTTGTCACAATTTTCCATACGAAGATTTTAAGCCCGAGATCAGTCCAATCGGAGTTCGGACGCGGCCCGTAGGCCCGTTTTGGTGGAACCCTAAAAGGGGGTGACGGAAATCCGAGAAGATATATAAAGGGAGGAAACCTAACTCGTGGAGGACACCTCCACCCACAAATTTCAGCCACCAAAAGCCACGTTTTTGCCTCCCCCATGGATCCCATCTCCATGGGGGAGGGCTCCCAAGAAGCCATGAAGGAGGGAGGCTAAGGGGCGGCGCTCCCCAAGCTTGCCGGCGGCGGGGAAAGGAGTTCGCCGCACCGCCGGCGCCGCCGCCGCCCTGCGCCGCCACGCTGCCCCTCTCCGCCGTATTTACCGCCATCTCCATCACCATCTCCTCCTTGTATTCAGTGGTTCATCCTCCCACAAACCTCTGTACCGTCCTATGTAAACATGGTGTTTGATGCTATAATATTTATCCTATGATTTAAATCATGTTTCCGTAGATTATTTGTCTTTTGATTGCTTAATTAAATGCATGAGGTTCATTAGAGTTGTATGTCTATATGGTGCTGTCCTTTGGTGTCCATTATATTTGTGCGCGCATGGATCAAACACCCTAGGGTTGGTAGTATTTGTAAACGAAGCGGGGGAAGTTCTGCCGGAGTGACAGAAACCTGAGAACGCGAACCGATTAGTTGCACGTATGGGAGTAAGAGGACCTTGAACTTAAGGCTATGGTTGGGGAAACCTTAATGCATTGTTAGTATTTGCGGATGCTTGCTAAACAATCCAATCATATAGTACTTGTAATCCCAAGTAGTGGAGTGCATGTATATTTAGCCTCTCCCACATAGAAAACTGCATCGAAGACAATGAACCAAGTACCTTCACTAATTAATCTTGGACAAAGCCACCACAATTACCACCACTTTTCCACACTCATGGTACTGTTAGTATATGGTTACTTAGTGTACTTTATTGCTGCAGCACTAACTTTTACTTTCTTGTATTTATTATCTTGCAAAACTACCTCTCATACCCGTATTGCTACAGTAGTTTTATTTCCTAGATAATGCAAACGTTTAGTGTGCGTAGAGTTGTATCAGTGGTTGATAGAACTTGAGAGATTACTTATCCTACCTTTAGCTCCTCGTTGGGTTCGACACTCTTACTTATCGAAAAGGCTACACGCGATCCCCTATACTTGTGGGTTATCAAGGCCTTTTCTAGCGCCGTTGCCGGGGAGTCATAGCGTAGGTTAATGTTCTTGTGTGCACTTGTTTGCTTTATCTCTAAGTAGTTTTTATTTTCAGTATTAAGTTGTTCTTTATCTTACTATGGATAGAGAATGCGAATTACAAAAAAAATTAGGTGTAGTTGTTATCTAAAAACGTTTTCAAAAAGAAAAGTGATTGGAAAGATGAGTAATGGTTAAATGGAGGTCGACCTTGAACACTTGTGTTCACGCCTATGAAACCAAAACAAATCTTTCCATGGAAGCGTTTCATTAAAAACATGTAAATATTGTAAATATTGTGTATATACCTCTGTACATAAAAATAAAATGCTAATTATAGTCTTTAGTTAATTGAAAGTTGATAGTTTTACTTTGCTGTCCAGAAACAGATTTTCTTGAGTGCAAAGTGATGCTTATTAGCTTTCTTTCATTAGACTAACTTTTTCTGATTTAAGGTACGTAGATAGGTCGAAAAATTCGATCTTTACTGACTGTTCTGTTTAGACAGATTTTGTGCTTCTCTGTAAATAAAATCGTGATAAATCTCAGAATAGTATTTTGACTTGAAAATTTTTGTGCATAAACCTGAGATTATTATCTTTCTTTCATTAGACTAAAGTTTTTCGATTTGAGCTACTTAACTATCTCGTTGAATGCCATCTTTACGGACTGTTCAGTTTTGACAGATTTCTTTGTTTATTCAATATTGTACTTGGTGTTGTTAGTTTCATTAGTTTTTCGACGGACAACGGAAATCATGAACACCTTAGTATATACAGTGGCTAATGTTGAGTAAAAATTATAAAACTTGTCAATGCTTGAACATGAGTGGATTTTATTTAATGAGTACTAACCCTACTAATGAGTTTTGTGAAGTTTTATGTGGATGTAGCTTATAAGATCTAATCAATATGGTGATATGAGATGAATAAGAAGACGCAAGAGCTCAAGCTTGGGGATGTGTAGGTGCATCCCAAGAACATATTCAAGAAGATACAATCATCTAAGCTTGGGGATGCCCGAGTCATCCCCCTATTCATCAACTAACATGAGGTTGTCTCGTTCATACTCTATATTACCCGTCCACATGATATGTATTGTCTTAACTTGTATTATAATTGCTTTTATATGTCTTGGTTTTACCTTCTTTAGTTTTATTAGGCTCCTTATTTGGTTTCGATTGCTTCTTTACTTTCACTTATAAATTCAAAATAACAAAAATATTTTCTTTTGTTTTGCTTCTTTGTTTGGTTCTTTATTTGGGTTTTACTTTTGATTTTTTTTAGAGTTTTCCTTGCTGTAGCTAGCATGTTTAGGTCTTGCTTAGCCTCTGGTTTCTTAGTTTATCAAAAATAAAGTACCAAGTTTTATCCATTTAGCTTAGTTGATACATATGTAAAAAGTGATTTTCTGTTTTCGGTATCTACTGCTTATTGCGCGATTTTTCATATTTTACTGGAAGCTCTAAAAATCACGAAAAAATTACTGATGTTGTAGCACCTAATCCTCTGCATGTACAAAAATTGGCTAAAATTTCGGGCATGTTTAAGTGCACCTAAAAATTGCGTTTTCCAGCTGCTGTTTTTCTGGACAGATTCTGACTTTTGTTGCAAGAGTGGCCTCTTTTCGTTTTCATTTGATTTTTAATGGTTCTTACCTTTCATTTATAAGTTGGCCATTTAAGCAACCTTTCTGTAACTTAAAAACAAAATTTTATTTGGTTTAATAGTAGCACTTGGGAAATATTATCTATTGTACTAATGTCTAACCGCAGAAAAGAATGGGAAAGTTTTTGTGTTGAAGTTTTTTCACAGAGAATGAAGGAACACCAAACTATGGAATATTGAAGAATTACCAAAGTCATAAGCTTGGGGATGTCCCCGCATCCCTCTTCATCAATAACCCCACGGTTTGCAAACCTTTAAACTTTGTTTTTTGAGCAACATAGGAACTTAACTAAACTTGAAGCGGCTGTATTTTATTATCTATTTATCTTAGCATCAAACACCAGTTACATTAATAAGTGGATCGTCACATATTTTATTTATCCTCTGTTTTCAATGTTTACTTGGTTAATGGATTACTTGTTGAAACTTAAAAATGATGTGTGAATAATACTGTTTAGTAGTTTATGTTTTCTTATGGTTAGTCTCAACTAGCTAATAGTGCATATTATGTTATTTTGATATCAACATGCATTGTCCTGTTCATAAGATGGTATGGTATTGTGGTATCCTCCTCTGAATAATTCACTTGAATCGACTTGGCACATGCTCACACATGTTATGACTGAAAAATAAAAGTCAATTAAGCCTTGATGATCTATTTTGCCTCAGAGTTTTAGTATCGTTTTTATGCCTCCGTTAATTTTATTTTGTCGCAAGCATGATTATGACCGTTATCGCTCTCGTGGTTGTCGCTTCCCAGTCTATTGCTAGCCTTCACTTGTACTGAGCGGGAATGCTGCTCGTGCATCCAAATCCTTAAAACCAAGTTATCCCAAAGAGTCCACCAAAAAATTCCTATGCATGGTATTTCAAGCCATTCCAAGTAAATTTGCATGTGCTACCTTTAAAACCTTCAAAATATTTCTCTTTTTGTGTCAATGTTTACTAGCTCATGAGGAATTAGTGTGGTTATTCTTTATTCTATTTGTCAAATGGACTTTTACACCTGGACTAGTGGCATATACATCCGCTTATCCAATAACTTGCAAAAAGAGCTGGCAACGGGGTGCCCAGTCCCAATTAATTACAACTTTAACCAATTAATTCTCTTCACACTTTTGCCCTGATTCATCAGTAAGCAATGACAAACAGTGAAATACCTGAATGTGTGTAAACCAAAGAGAAAGAGGGATGATCTGCCTTGCTGGTAGAAATAACGTCCTTCATGGGAGCCGCTCTTAAAAGTCCGTTTGACAGGTAGAATACTGTTCTCACCCGCTACCATTCGTTGACAATTAACAAACACCTCTCAAAACATTTTTACCTCTGTTTTTAAAACAAAAAGCTCTAGCACGTGTTAATCCCTGCTTCCCTCTGCGAAGGGCCAATCTTTTATTTTTATGTTGAGTCACCATCCTTTCTTTGAGCACTTCTTCGAGAGCATAGCTGTCGTTCTTAGTGTAATGTGCTTGTCCCAGAATACGATTAATTGAGGTATAACCATGATGCTTTTATCTTTGATATCTCTATATCTAGTCTTCACTTGAACTTCAGAGGTGCCTTGGCATTTATGTTTTGCTCCACAATTAAGGGCAAGCGAGATACCACTCTATCATGCTTTATTATGGTCATTACAATCTTGTTGATGTTTATAAATTTCATGTTATAAGCTCTTAGTTCGTTGATACTTTTCATTAGGAAACATGATTGCTAAGTTTTATTATCCATACATCATGCAATTGTTAAAGACCTGATCATAGCATTTACAATCAAAAATTATTTTGTTATCATTTACCTACTCGAGGACGAGCAGGAATTAAGCTTGGGGATGTTGATACGTCCAAAACGTATCTATAATTTTTGATTGTTTCATGCCATTTTTATGCTTTTAGCACTTGTTTTATATTAAGTTTATTATTTATTTGGACTAACCTACTAATAGTTGCAAAAGTGCACAATGTTCTTGTTTTACTCTTTGATGTGTAGAAATTATCAAGAATACAAGAGGAAACCTTGTTGGAGTCGAATTGGGACTTTCCTGAAATCTGTCTGAGAACTTTTTACGAAGATTGCCAGTTTGACCCTCGAAGATGACGTCAATGGAGACCTGGCTGTTACGAAAGTTGTCACAATTTTCCATACGAAGATTTTAAGCCCGAGATCAGCCCAATCGGAGTTCGGACGCGGCCTGTAGGCCCGTTTTGGTGGAACCCTAAAAGGGGGTGACGGAAATCCGAGAAGATATATAAAGGGAGGAAACCTAATTCGTGGAGGACTCCTCCACCCACGAATTTCAGCCACCAAAAGCCACGTTTTTGCCTCCCCCATGGATCCCATCTCCATGGGGGAGGGCTCCCAAGAAGCCATGAAGGAGGGAGGCTAAGGGGCGGCGCTCCCCAAGCTTGCCGGCGGCGGGGAAAGGAGTTCCCCGCACCGCCGGCGCCGCCGCCGCCCTGCGCCGCCGCGCTGCCCCTCTCCGCCGTCTTCACCGCCATCTCCATCACCATCTCCTCCTTGTATTCAGTGGTTCATCCTCCCACAAACCTCTGTACCGTCCTATGTAAACATGGTGTTTGATGCTATAATATTTATCCTATGATTTACATCATGTTTCCGTAGTTTATTTGTCTTTTGATTGCTTAATTGAATGCATGAGGTTCATTAGAGTTGTATGTCTATATGGTGCTGTCCTTTGGTGTCCATTATATTTGTGCGCGCATGGATCAAACACCCTAGGGTTGGTAGTATTTGTAACGAAGCGGGGGAAGTTCTGCCGGAGTGACAGAAACCTGAGAACGCGAACCGATTAGTTGCACGTATGGGAGTAAGAGGACCTTGAACTTAAGGCTATGGTTGGGGAAACCTTAATGCATTGTTAGTATTTGCGGATGCTTGCTAACAATCCAATCATATAGTACTTGTAATCCCAAGTAGTGGAGTGCATGTATATTTAGCCTCTCCCACATAGAAAACTGCATCGAAGACAATGAACCAAGTACCTTCACTAATTAATCTTGGACAAAGCCACCACAATTACCACCACTTTTCCACACTCATGGTACTGTTAGTATATGGTTACTTAGTGTATTTTATTGCTGCAGCACTAACATTTACTTTCTTGTATTTATTATCTTGCAAAACTACCTCTCATACCCGTATTGCTACGTAGTTTTATTTCTAGATAATGCAAACGTTTAGTGTGCGTAGAGTTGTATCAGTGGTTGATAGAACTTGAGAGAATACTTATCCTACCTTTAGCTCCTCGTTGGGTTCGACACTCTTACTTATCGAAAAGGCTACACGCGATCCCTATACTTGTGGGTTATCACTGTGCTTCACGACCGCGCCTGGCGTGTTGGCTTACTGATGGAGACTTGCAGGTCCGCTCTGGCCCGGGTGCACCGAGCCCTGTTTCCGTTGAATGTGCAACCGCAAGGCCTTGCGGCGCTGTTGACGAGATTCCGTGATGGCAAGGCGATCAAGAAGTTTGTGCGGGATCAACTTGTTGGCGGGCCAATGCGGCGCTTGCCTTTGTGCGAATCCATCGTCCGCACCGTGCTGATGGAAGAGCACTATGCGGCGACTTCTGGTCCAGCGAATGAGATTATTGCACAGGTTATGAAGGAAACAAATCTCCTTGTAAATCAAGCAGCCATGCATCCCAAAGAGGAACCTGTAGAGTAGTAGGTCTGTTTGTAAAGTAGAAAGAATTTGTATGTATGTATGCTCGTTTGAGCCCATATGAAAAAAATTGATGTGTATGCGGGGCGCAGCCCCCGAGTGTTCGGGTGCCGCTAAGGTGTTTATGAATTCGTTGAACCTGTGAGACGCAGCCCCCGAGTGTTCGGTGCGGCCAAGGTTTTGTGAATTTGTTGAACCTGTGAGACGCAACCCCCGAGTGTTCGGGTACGGCCGAGGTTTTTGATTTTGTTGAACCTGTGAGGCGCAGCCCCCAAGTGTTCGGGTGTGGCCAAGGTTTTTGATTTTGTTGAACCTGTGAGGCGCAGCCCCCGAGTGTTCGGGTGCGGCCAAGGTTTTTTGATTTTGTTGAACCTGTGAGGCCCAGCCCCCGAGTGTTCGGGTGCGGCCAAGGTTTTTGATTTTGTTGAACCTGTGAGGCGCAGCCCCCGAGTGTTCGGGTGCGGCCAAGGTTTTTGATTTTGTTGAACCTGTGAGGCGCAGCCCCCGAGTGTTCGGGTGCGGCCAAGGTGTTATGAATTAATTGACTCAAAAATAGAGGAACATTGCTTGTATTCCAACTTCTGTATATTAAGACAGCTGGCCGCCTCATTAAAAACCTTCCAGTCCACTTAGGTACTCTGGTAAGGAAAAGAGTGCGTCTGAAACCGGCTCCTTTTTGCATTAAGCGCGATTACATGATGGCTGAGTAGCCTAAGCATAGAAACGGCGCAGGTGTGCGACGTTCCAGGAATTGTGGGAAAGCTCTCCCGTTTCGCGTGCTTCAATCGGTATGCGCCGCCGTCGATGACTTCCGTGATGATGAAGGGTCCCTCCCATGGGGAGGCGAGCTTGTATACCTTCTTCTGCTTCAGTCGAAGGACCAGGTCCCCAACCATGAAAGACCTGGTGTGCAGCCGACGGCTGTGATAGTTGCGGAGGTTTTGCTGGTAGACAGCTGTGCGAGCGAGCACGATGTCGCGTGCCTCGTCCAGCGTGTCGACATCGTCTGCGAGTGCCTCCTCCGCGTCGTCTTCCTCGTAGGCGACGACTCTGGGTGCGTCGAACTGCAAGTCAAACGGCATGACAGTTTTTGCGCCGTACACCATGAAGAATGGCGTGTACTGTGTTGACCTATTAGGTGTGGTACGTAGGCTCCATAGGACGAATGGCAGCTCCTCGACCCATGCTCCTGCCGCTCGCTTGAGTGGCACCAATTGCCGCTTCTTGAGTCCGCTGCACACGAGTCCATTGGCCTTCTCCACTTGGCAGTTTGATTGCGGGTGTGCAACGGACGCGTAGTTGAGCTTGATACCTTGATCTTTGCAGAAGTCACGGAACTCTTCAGCCGTGAAGTTTGTACCGTTCTCGGTTATGATGCTATGAGGGACCCCGAAGTGGTATATGATCGACCTGAAAAAGTTCACCGCTGTCGTGGCAGTCGAATTTGTAATGGGTACCGCTTCGATCCACTTGGTGAACTTGTCGACCGCCACCATGAGGTGAGTGTGCCCCCCACACGAGGATTTCTTGAGTGGCCCAACCATGTCGAGTCCCATTGAGCAAAGGGCCAAGCCAACGGGATTGTCTTCAGTTCGGATGCCGGTGCGTGTGGCTTGGTGGCGAATTTTTGGCACCCGATGCATCTTTTCACGATGTCTTCTGCGTCCTTGATCGCTGTAGGCCAGTAGAACCCCGCTTGAAAAGCTTTGGCAACGAGGGCTCGACTGCTTGCATGGTGTCCACAAGTTCCTGCGTGGATGTCCCGAAGGATGGCCTTGCCGTCTTCGAGTGCTATACACCTCTGGAGGATCCCTGATATGCTTCATTTGTACATTTCGCCCTTGATTATTGTGTATGCCTTGGCGCATCAGGTGACTCGCCGCGCTTCCACCGCGTCCTCTGCCAGCTCGCCACGCAACATGTATGCCAGGAAGGGATGTGTCCAGGTCGGCTCGATGAGGAGAACTTTGACTGGTGGATCCTCTGTGCTAGGTGAAGTGGAGTCTTTGGCTGAGGCTGCGGCGATTGGCGCCGAGGGTGCTGCTGTTTGCCTAGTCTAGATAGATCGATGCTCGATTCGCTCGAGGAATACGCCTGGTGGAACTAGTGCCTTAGTAGAGCCAAGGTTGGCTAGCATGTCCGCTTCTTCGTTGCTTTCGCGTCCAATGTGACGCAGCTCGCACCCATCAAAGTTGCCCTCCATGATGTTGTAGAGCTCGCGGTACGCGATCATGTTATCTGATGTGGCGTCGCAGGTCTTCATCATTTGCTGCACAACGAGATTCGAGACGCCGTAGATCATGAGTCGAGTGCACCCACAAGCCTTGGCCATCCGCATGCCGTGTAGCAAGGCCTCGTACTCCGCCTCATTGTTGGAGGGTCTTGGGAAATCCATCTGCAGGACATAGCGGAGCTTGTGCCCCTTCGGCGATATGAGGATGACGCCTACGCCTGCACCCTCGTTCTTCTTCGAGCCGTCGAAGTACATTGTCCAGGAGTTGGACACGTCAGGGACACCCGGTAATTGAGCCTCTGTCCACTCTGTTGTTAAGTCAGGGAGGACCTGCGCTTTGATTGCTGATGAATGCTTGTACGTGATGTCCCGAGGTCCAAGCTCGATGACCCACTTGGCGACTCTTCCTGTTGCGTCAGCGTTGGTGAGGATGTCGCCTAGCCCGGTTGAACTTAATTACCCCCGTTATTGGGTGCTCTGCGAAGTAGTCGACAACCTTGCGCGATGTCATGAACACGGCGTAAGCCAACTTCTGATAGTGCGGGTACCGCTGCTTTGATATGGATAGCACCTCGCTGAGGTAGTATACTGGTCGCTGCACGCCATGAGCATGTCCTTCCTCTATGTGCTTGACAACAAGCACGGTGCTGACCACCCGGTTGGTGGCGGAGACGTACATGTATAGCGGCTCGCGTTCTCGAGGCGTGACTGATACGTCTCAAACGTATCTATAATTTCTGATGTTCCATGTTGATATTATACCAATTGTTACATGTTTTATATACACTTCATAGCATTTTTATGCATTTTCTGGGACTAACCTATTAACAAGATGCCACAGTGCCAGTTCCTGTTTTCTGCTGTTTTTGTATTCCAGAAAAGCTGTTCTGGAAATATTCTCGGAATTGGACGAAACTTGGACATAACCTTCTATTTTCCCGACACATACACGGAGTCCAAAGGAGAGACGGAGGCAACCGAGGAGGCAGCCACGCCAGGGGCCGGCGCGGCCCCACCTTCTGCCGCGCCGGGGGGTGGCGTGACCCCCTCGGGTGCCTCCAGACGCCGCCCTTTCGCCTATATAATGCCTTCGTCCATAAAACCCTAGATACCCGAGCCTCCATCCACGAAAAGTTCCGTAGCCGCCGCCGTCGTCAACCCTAATTCGGGAGGGTTCTGAACCTCTTCCCGGCACCCTGCCAAAGAGGGGAATCATCACCGGAGGGCTCTACATCACCATGCCTGCCTCTGGAGTGATGCGTGAGTAGTTCATCCTTGGACTACGGGTCCATAGCAGTAGCTAGATGGTTGTCTCTCCTCCTTGTGCTATCATGTTTAGATCTTGTGAGCTGCCTATCATGATCAAGATCATCTTATTGTAATGCTACATGTTGTGTTTGCTGGGATCTGATGAATATTGATACTATGATCAAGTTGATTATCAATCTATCTTATATGTTATTTATGATCTTGCATGCTTTCCGTTACTAGTAGATGCTTTTCCCAAGTAGATGCTTGTAACTCCAAGTGGGAGTATTCATGCTAGATAGTGGGTTCATGCCTCCGGTAATCTGGGCGAGTGGCAGCAACGTCTAAGGTTGTGGATGTGTTGTTGCCACTAGGGGAAAAACATCGATGCTTTGTCTAAGGATAAATGTATTGTTTACATTATGCACTTTACTTAATGCAATAATCTGTTGCTTGCAACTTAATACCAATGGGGAACACGGATGTAAACCTGAAGGTGGATTATTAGTCATAGATGTTGTTGGATAACGGTCTATGTATCTTGTTGTAATGCCCAATTGAATATCATAGTAGTCATCTTGTCATATATATGTATTGTCATGCGCTCTCTATTCATCAATTGCCCAGCTGTAATTTGTTTACCCAGTATGTTAGTTATCTTTTATGGAGAGACATCACTAGTGAACTCTGGACCCCGGTCCATTCCTTTACACTGATAATACAACCAACTACAATCATTGTTCCTTTTCATTCTCTGCAATTAAACACTATTTTCCACACCATACGTTTAATCCTTTGTTTACAGCAAGCCGGTGAGATTGACAGCCTCACTGTTTCGTTGGGGCAAAGTAGTTTGATTGTGTTGCGTGCAGGTTCCACGTTGGTGATCGAGTAAATGGCTCGACCAACAACCTTCAGAGGTGCCTTTTACTCCTACTGGATCTGACAACCTTGGTATCTTACTGAGGGAAAATTGCTGCTGCACTGCTTCATACCTTCCTCTTGGGGTCTCCCAACGAACGTGTGCTTTCACGTCATCAAGCAACTTTTTCTGGCGCCGTTGCCGGGGAGTAAGAAGACTTCTGCAAGGGGAGTCTCACGCTTTCAATCTCATTAATTTGTTATTGTCTTGCTGAGTTATTATGTCTAACTCTTTACTTGCTATCAATGGTTACATTCCTTGAAACTAGTCCTATGGCTGAAAACAACATGAGAGAGCTTTATGAAATTTATCTTGAGTTGGGACATGAGGTGTTTGAAGAGAAAATTAAAAAGCCTACGGAAATTTATTTACATAACAATCATGATAATAGCAATGTTATTAGCATACATTCTTTGAACACCATTATTGCTAATGCCATGGAAAGCTCTAAGCTTGGGGAAGTTGGTTTTGATGAAAATATTATTTTTAATCCCCTAGCTTTGAGGAGGAAATTCGCTTTGATGATACTTTTCCTCTAATTTATGATGATTATAATGATGGATGTGCTAGTTTTACTCCCACTATTACTAATGAAATTGATTATGCTTATGTGGAGAGTAATGATACTTTTATGCATGTGGATCATGATAAGAATGATTTATGTGATGCTATATTGTTGAGTTTATTCATGATGCCACTGAAAATTATTTTGAGAGAGGAAAGTATGGTTATAGGAATCTTCATGTTACTAAATTTCTTCTCTTTACGATGAAGGTTTTGAGCTTTCTCTTGATTGGCTTTTATTTGCTGGTACTTTAAGACCTATTGGTCCTTATGAGAGAGGGAGACATGGTTTCATATATCTCAATAATATTAAGTCTTCTCTCTTTATGTTGAAATTTTTGAAGTTGCACTTGTTTTGCCTTCCTATGCTAGTCACTTTGTGTTTTATTGATTTATTTTCATACAAGATTCCTTTGCATAGGAAGTGGGTTAGACTTAAATGTGTTTGATATTTGCTTCTTGATGCTCTTTTATATTCAACTCTTATACATATGAGAGCATCATCAAAATTATCATGCCTAGCTAAAAGGCTTTAAAGAAAAGCGCTTATGGGAGACAACCCATTGTTTTATTTATGCAATTTTTCTTTTCTTTTTGAGTCAAGGAGCTGTTTACTTCTGTAACAACCCCTTTGTATCTTTACTTTTTCGAATTGTTGTGCCAAGTAGAGCCTCTAATAGAAAGATAATGCTAGATTTGGATTTCTGCGCAGGAACAGATTTTTCTGTTCACCGTTTCGTTCTTATAAAATTGCCAAAAATTGAAAAAATCTGCAAATTTTTGTGCGTGATCCTCAGATATGTACGCATCTTTCGTTAGTTTTGAGTTTTTCGATCTGAGCAACGTAAGTGCCTCGAAAAAATTCGTCTTTACGGACTGTTCTGTTTTAGACAGATTCTGTCTTTTATTTTGCATTCTCTCTTTTACTAGTGTTGAGTGGAATTCTTTTTTGGGTGGAAGAGCTTCACATAACATCAGTGGCAGTAGCTAATGTTTAAAAAGTAATGGTCATGTTTGTGTCCTTATAGAACATGTGAGTTTTTGATTGTGCACTAACCCTCTAATGAGAATTACTCTGAGTTTGGTGTGGCGGAAGTTTTCAAGGGTCAAGAGAGGAGGATGATATAATGTGATCAAGAAGAGTGAAGAGCTTAAGCTTGGGGATGCTCCCATGGATCACCCCAGCATATTTCAAGAAGACTCAAGCGTCTAAGCTTGGGGATGCCCAAGGCATCCCCTTCTTCATCAACAACTTATCAGGTCATCTCTAGTGAAACTATATTTTAATTCTTTCACATCATATGTGCTTTACTTGGAGCGTCTGTGTGCTTTTATTTTCGCATTGTTATTTTATTTTCTGAGATCAACTTGTTGGATCCTAGCAATCTTGTTTGGGAGAGAGACACGCTCCGCTTTTTCATTGAATACTCCTATTCTTCACTTATACTTGTTGAGTATTCTTGTCTAGCTACTGCTATGCTTTTAGCTCCTGTTTTTCATGCATCTCTTGTTCAGAGCTGTTAGTTCTTTTAGAGAAAGTACTCTCTTGCTTCACTTATAATTGTTTGGAGAGTTTGTGTTGAAATAAATTGATTGGTGTTTGGTTGGAACAGAAAATGCTGCATGTGGTAGATGGTATAATGGAAAAGACTTACATATTCTTGTAGATCACTGTCTTGGATAATTTGATACTTGTCAATTGTTTTGAGTTATCAAGTAGTTCATGTTTTTTTTAGTGAAGAACTACCGTAAATTGTTGAAATTTGGTTTGTATATTGGTATCTCTAAGGTCTAGATATTTTCTAGTAAAAGGGTTTGGTTAACAAGGAAGACAGTGTAGAGTCTTATAATGCTTGCAATATGTTTTCATATGAGTCTTGTTGTACCGGTTGATATCCTGTGTTTGCTTCAAATAACCTTGCTAGCCTAAACTCTGTACTGAGAGGGAATGCTTCTCGTGCATCCAAAACCTTGAGCCAAAATCCATGCCATTTGTGTCCACCATAACTACCTATATGTGGTATTTCCTTGCCACTCCAAGTAAATTTTTCATGTGCTACCTTTAAACTATTCAAAACTTTTATTACTCCTTTTTGTGTCAATGTTTACCAAGCTCATGAGGACGGGGTGGATGTCTTTATGTCACCTGTCAAACAGACTTTACCACCGGACTAGTGGCATATACATCCGCTTATCCATTAATTTTGCAAAAAGAGCTGGCAAATGGGGTGCCCAGTCCCAATTAATTACAACTTTAACCGCTTAATTCTCTTCACATTTTTGCCCTGATTTATCAGTCAAGCAATGACCAGTGAAATATCTGCATGTGTAAACAAAAGAGAAAGAGGGATGATCTGCCTTGCTGGTAGAAATAACGTCCTTCATGGGAGCCGCTCTTAAAAGTCTGGTTGGCAGGGGTCATATTGTACTTTCCATTTTCTGATTCGTTGACAATTAACAAACACCTCCAAAACTTATTTTTACTCTCTATATGATTTCAAAAACTTAAAAAGCTCTAGCACATGATTTAATCCCTGCTTCCCTCTGCGAAGGGCCTTTCTTTTACTTTTATGTTGAGTCAGTTTTCCTACTTCTTTCTATCTCAGAAGCAAACACTAGTGTCAACTTTGGTGCAACAATTTTTATATGCTAGTATATTGTACTTATTATATTGCTTTGTGTTGACAAATATCCATGAGATATACATGTTGAAAGTTGAAAGCAATTGCTGAAACTTAAATCTTCCTTTGTGTTGGTTAAATACCTTTTACTTAGAATCTATTGCTTTATGAGTTAACTCTTATGCAAAACTTTTATGCTTGTCTCGAAAGTACTATTCATGAAAAGTTTTTGCTTATATGATTCAGTTGTTTGCTCATTATCTATTTGTTAGCAAACTATAGACCATTGACCTGGATCACTTCATTCATAACATGTGCTTTACAATACTATTTGATCAAGATTATGATGGTAGCATGTCACCTCAGAAATTATTTTGTTTTTATCGTTTTACCTACTCGAGGACGAGTAGAACTAAGCTTGGGGATGCTTGATACGTCTCAAACGTATCTATAATTTCTGATGTTCCATGTTGATATTATACCAATTGTTACATGTTTTATATACACTTCATAGCATTTTTATGCATTTTCTGGGACTAACCTATTAACAAGATGCCACAGTGCCAGTTCCTGTTTTCTGCTGTTTTTGTATTCCAGAAAAGCTGTTCTGGAAATATTCTCGGAATTGGACGAAACTTGGACAGAACCTCTATTTTCCCGACACGTACACGGAGTCCAAAGGAGAGACGGAGGCGACCGAGGAGGCAGCCACGCCAGGGGCCGGCGCGGCCCCACCTCCTGCCGCGCCGGGGGGTGGCGTGACCCCCTCGGGTGCCTCCAGCGCCGCCCTTTCGCCTATATAATGCCTTCGTCCAGAAAACCCTAATACCCGAGCCTCCATCCACGAAAAGTTCCGTAGCCGCCGCCGTCGTCAACCCTAGTTCGGGAGGGTTCTGAAGCTCTTCCCGGCACCCTGCCGGAGAGGGGAATCATCACCGGAGGGCTCTACATCACCATGCCTGCCTCCGGAGTGATGCGTGAGTAGTTCATCCTTGGACTACGGGTCCATAGCAGTAGCTAGATGGTTGTCTCTCCTCCTTGTGCTATCATGTTTAGATCTTGTGAGCTGCCTATCATGATCAAGATCATCTTATTGTAATGCTACATGTTGTGTTTGCTGGGATCCGATGAATATTGATACTATGATCAAGTTGATTATCAATCTATCTTATATGTTATTTATGATCTTGCATGCTTTCCGTTACTAGTAGATGCTTTGGCCAAGTAGATGCTTGTAACTCCAAGAGGGAGTATTTATGCTAGATAGTGGGTTCATGCCTCCGGTAATCTGGGCGAGTGACAGCAACGTCTAAGGTTGTGGATGTGCTGTTGCCACTAGGGGAAAAACATCGATGCTTTGTCTAAGGATAATGTATTGTTTACATTATGCACTTTACTTAATGCAATAATATGTTGCTTGCAACTTAATACCAACGGGGAACACGGATGTCAACCTGAAGGTGGATTATTAGTCATAGATGCTGTTGGATAACGGTCTATGTATCTTGTTATAATGCCCAATTGAATATCATAGTAGTCATCTTGTCATATATATGCATTGTCATGCGCTCTCTATTCATCAATTGCCCAGCTGTAATTTGTTTACCCAGCATGTTAGTTATCTTTTATGGAGAGACACCACTAGTGAACTGTGGACCCCGGTCCATTCCTTTACACTGATAATACAACCAACTGCAATCATTGTTCCTTTTCATTCTCTGCAATTAAACACTATTTTCCACACCATACGTTTAATCATTTGTTTACAGCAAGTCGGTGAGATTGACAACCTCACTGTTTCATTGGGGCAAAGTAGTTTGATTGTGTTGTGTGCAGGTTCCACGTTGGTGATCGAGTAAACGGCGCGACCAACAACCTTCAGAGGTGCCTTTTACTCCTACTGGATCTGACAACCATGGTATCTTACTGAGGGAAAATTGCTGGTGCACTGCTTCATACCTTCCTCTTGGGTCTCCCAACGAACGTGTGCTTTCACGTCATCAGCGACCAAGACCAGAGGGCTCGTCAGCACGCGTTTGAGGTTGACGAAGGCTGCTTGAGCTTCTGGTGTCCACTCGAAGTTATCTGATTTCTTCATCAGTTGATAAAATAGGAGTGCTCTTTCGCCGAGCTTGCTGATGAAACGACTGAGTGCTGCAACCCGACCAGCTAACCTTTGGATCTCCCGAAGCTTGGTCGGCGGCTGCATGGTCAGGATGGCTTGGATCTTTTCCGGGTCCGCTTCAATGCCTCGGGCTGAGACAAGGTACCCCAAGAGCTGTCCGGATGGCACGCCAAAGACACACTTCTTAGGATTGAGCTTGATCTTGTAGTGGTTGAGGTTGGCGAATGTTTCGCGCAGGTCATCGAGGAGCGTGTCCTCCTTTTTGGTTTTGATGACGATGTCGTCGACGTAGACATGGACGTTGCATCCGATTTGCTCTTTGAGGCAATTCTGCATCATGCGCTGGTACGTGGCACCCGCGTTCTGGAGCCCGAAGGGCATAGTTGTGTAGCAGTAGACGCCGTAAGGGGTGATGAAGCCAGACTTTGTCTTTGTCTTCGACTCTCATCCTTATCTGGTTGTAGCCCAAATAGGCATCCAGGAAGGATAAGCGCTCGCACCCCGCGGTTGAGTCGACGATCTGGTCGATGCGCGGCAAGGGAAAGCGATCCTTGGGGCAGCACTTGTTGAGGGCGGTGAAGTCGACACACATGCGTAGGATTTCTGTATGCTTCTTTGGCACCAGGACAGGGTTGGCGACCCTGTCCGACTTCTTGATCTCACGGATGAACTTGGCGTCCAGTAGCCGGTCGACTTCTTGTCCTATGGCTGCGCGTTTCGGCTCGGAGAACCGGCGTATTGTTTGCTTCACGGGTCTGGCATCCGGAAAAAGTTGAAGAGAGTGCTCGGCGAATTACCTGGGTATACCTGGCATGTCGGCTAGACACCAGGCGAACATTTCCCAGTTCTCACGGTGGAACTCGATGAGTGCGCCTTCCTATGCGGGAGATAAGCTCAAAGACACGTTGACCGTCTTGGATGGGTCCGTCGGGTGCACCTGGTGTGATCTTGTGTCGTTTGTTACGCTGAAGGCCACGTCGGGTGCCGGTTTCTTGGCCTCAGGAAAAAGAGTGCGATCGTTGTTTAGGGAGAGCTCCTGAAGTTGCTCCTGCATGCCAAACATCTCGGAGATTTTACCGAACTCCCTGTCGCAGCTATCCAAGCGCTGGAAGTTACCGGTCATGGTGATAATGCCATTGGGTCCTGGCATCTTCAGCTTGAGGTAGGCGTAGTGCGGGACTGCCATGAATCGAGCAAATGTCGGGCACCCTAGGATGGCGTGGTATTGTGAATTCCAGTCAACGACCTCGAAATCGATCTTCTCCATCCTGAAGTTTCCTGGCTCGCCGAAGATGACTGGAAATTGTACTATGCCGAGCGGGTAGACTGCCTTGCCCGAGACGATGCCATGAAAGGTGTTATCTGATTTTGCCAGATTTTCAGTTGAGTGGTTCATTTTGCGTAGTGTGTCAGCAAACAGGATGTTGATTCTGCTCCCTCCGTCCATGAAGACCTTGGACATAGCGAAGCTGCCGATTTGGGCGTCAAGTACCAAAGCGGCGTGCCCTGGGCGAACCACGGCAGGCGGGTGATCCTCGCAGGAGAACGTGATGCTAGTCTCGGACCCCTTCAGGTACTCGGGCACTGTAGGGGGTGCCATGGTGGCCATATTAACTTGGCGAGTGACCAGCTTCTGCTCCTTGTTGGATGGGCATCCCTTCTGTATCATGTTCATCTGCCCACGAGGCTCGGGATATTGATCTGATGCCGCTGCCGGGGCCTCTATGCGTGCCTGGTGGTGTATTGCACCCGCCATTTGCCCGGTTGGCCCTGCTGGTGGAGGAGGGGGAGCCCCGTTTGCGGCTGTACCAGGAGCCGTTTGCAGGCGCTTTGCGTGCTCACTTGCCAACCTTGTGAATTTTCTGCAATCTTTCAGCAGGTGGCTTGAGTGGAGCTTTCCGTCCTGCCCCTTGAACATGTGAAATATGCATTCTTCCTCTATTTCTTCTGTGGCTGTGCATTGGTCTCGCGAGTCGTCGCTGACTTTCCGCCACTCCCGCTTGCGGTACCCATCGCCACGCTGTCCAAAGTCGCGGCTGTCTCTGCGGTCGTCCTGACGACTTCCGCTGCGGCCACGGTCGTCACGTGCCTCGACATACCCAGTCGCCACCAGTTCGGCACCGTTTGTGTCATCGTAGTGGTGGGACTTGCGCTTGCGCCTCCTGTCGTTGCCGCGACTGTCTCTACGACTCCAGTTGCCATTGTCGTTGTTGCCACGCGGTGACCCTTGGTGCTCGTCTTGCACCGAGTCTTCGCCGTCCGCCCACTCGTTGGCTATCTTCATGAGCTGGGCAATGGAGTTTATCTTTGCACGTCCGAGCGCTTCTCGGAGGTCGCGCCTGGCGACGCCGCGAGTGAAAGCATCGACTGCTATGTCTTCCGATATTACCCCCACGGAGTTGCGCATGGTGGTCCATCGTCGGATGTACTCTCGCAGCGGCTCGTCTGAGCGTTGTTTGCAGGCTCGTAACTCTTCGAATGTTGCGGGTCGCTCGCATGTTGCGAGGAAATTCTTGACAAAATCCTCCCGGAAGTGATCCCAGGAGTCGTATGAGCTTTGGGGTAAGCTTTTTAGCCAGTCTCGAGTTGTCCCCACCATCATCAGCTGGATGTGCTGCATTGTTGTCGTTGTTGTGCCTCGTTGACAGGAGACCGCTATCTTGTAGTCCTCCAGCCAGGATGATGGCTCCTGACGGTCGTCAAACTTGGGTGTTTCATATGTTAATCTGAACCCTTTGGGCATCCTGGTCTTGCGGATGCGCCGAGTGAAGCATGGAGCTCCACAGGGCTCGAACTCGCCATCAGAGTATGAATCGCTGCTAGGGGAGAGAGAGGGTCTTGTGGATCGGCTTCCGTTGACTTTGCGCCGAGTTATGACGTTGCGGGCGTCCTCGCCTTCCTTGAGGTGGCGGGTGCTCGGCTGTCTCCGATCCCGTCTGGAGCGGTCTTCGTCGCGGCGCCGGTGTCCCCGGTCCCTGTCTTCGTGGGTTGTGCGGTCGCGATCGTCGCGACTCCGCGGTTCTCTTCACGGGCTAGCCGCGCGGTCGCGATCGTCGCGACTGCGCGGTTCTCTTCGCGGACTGGCCGCACGGCGAATTTTGCTTCCTTCGGGTGGTCTGTTTGCCGCGTCCATCTCAGCTTCCGGGATCAGAGCTACGCCTGCCAGGTTGAGCGATTTTATCTGTTGGTGATGTAGGGCTGCGTTGGGGTCATCGTCTGGAGGCTGGGTTGCCTTCAGGTATGTGGCCACCGAGATCAGGTCTCCCGTGGCTGTTTTAGGGATAGGAATCCCTTCCTCGTCGTGCGTCATGAAGGAGAGGCCCAAGTTGCGGGTTAGTTCCACTCTGTCAGCTTCCGGGATGCGGTACGTTCTGTTTCTGCGTCTCGGGTCCGTATGTCCTGAGGATTGGTATGATAGCGCCACCCTTCGCGCACTCGACGCGCTAGCTTGCCTCCTGCGCTCATCGTGCGTTGCTTGAAAGTTCCTCAGTCGAAGGTTCTCCTGCCATAGGAGGTACTGATGTGCCGCGATCTCCTCGCGGATCGAATCCTCGGGCATCATGAGGCACTCCTGGATGACCTTTGTTGCCTTCGCCGCCATCTCCTCCGTGATGACGAGCGTTGTCTTCCCGTCCGGCATAGTCACCGTCATGGGATATGTTGGTGCGTTGTGGCGAGCTTCTGCGGTCTTGGATGCTTCAGGATCTGTCCCGTTGTTGCCGTTCCCGGCCACCATGCAGACCTGGAAGGGGATGGCGCGCAAGTATTGGCCTATGCCGTCGTTGCCGTAATTGTCGTAGAGGATGTCGGAGTCGACGTCGCTGTGGGCCAGCGTGTGTGGCCCGTCGCCATCGTCGCGGTAGGCAGACTCGACTTCATCTTCGACTGCACTGGACGAGGCGAGGGGTGCCGATGCCGAGCTTGGTGTTCCAGTCGATGAAGACACGACTCCCGCATCCGAAGAAAGCGCGAAATTCGTGGTCGATGGAGACGCGGGTGATGAAGGCGCGATCGATGAAGGTGTTGTCGATGAAGGCATGGCCGATGCGGTTGGTGACGAAGCAGTCGATGGATGCGCGGGTGCGATCACCGCGGTCGGTGAAGACGCAGTCGATGGTGACGCGGATGCGATCGCCACGAGTTGATGCGGGTCCGTCAAGTTATGTGTTCCCCACCGGCTAACATGAAAGTTAAAACCACCGAAGATCAGATCCGCACCTGAGTGGAGGTTCGCGAACGCCGGGCGAGATGCCGGCGAGTGTGGGTCGAATCCGAAGGAGCCAAAGTAGATTGGTTTCTGGATCGCCGACGAGCTGTCGGTTGTTGATGAGGATGGAGCCGGCGAAACCGTAGATCCAGCGCTAGTCTTTACCACAGAAGGCGCCAATTGACGTGGGGGTACCACGGCAAATCCCATGGTTCGGTACCTAGGGTTGAGATAGGGAGAGAGAGATTTGGTAGCGCTGGTAGTAACGACGGCTGACAAGCGAGGTTTACCCAGGTTCAGGCCCCCGGAGGGTAACACCCTACTTCCTGCTTGTCTGGTTATTGATGTTTGCGGTATACAAAGGAGCTACAATGGCGTCCCGGCGAGATGTGATCTCGCTAGGGTTTTGGTGGTATGAGTATTGCGTGACCTAGATCGGCGGCCCTCCGAGCCTTTATATAGGAGGTTGGGTCTCGGGAGTTCGCAACCGATTAGGTTTACAGGTAAGGTAGGTCTCTACCGACTTAAGCTTCTCTTGACTTGGAGCGTACTTCTCCTTGCTGGGCCTCCTTCGTGGGCCTTGGCCGTAGGCTTCTGGCAGGCTTGTTGCTGGGCCTTATTTTATACATGCACCAGGTGTCCTCATGGTGGGGCACCCGAAGGTTAGGTCCACATCATTGATGATGCTGGATATGCATGTCGGCCTGCTGGAGTTCTTTCACCCTTACAAGAGACCAGGTACCATCTAAACGAGTGAACGTACAAGGTTCGGTCCAGCTACTGCCAAGAAATTGTTCAATCTCTGACGCTCTAGTCTTAGAGTTACAATTGAGAGGGCATTTGCTGCATTGAAATGTAGATTCAAAATTCTTGATCGAGACCCAAGTAAAGCTAGTTCTTGCATGTTGAATTCTTCACAACTGGATCACTAGTTAGGGTTTTGATGTGCATGTCCTAGATGAGGCAGACGTGACAGCAGACGACGTTGAACACGGCCATGGTGTGGCCTTTGATGATAATGAAGCTTGGGAGATTTAAAGAATGGAGTGGGCTGAGACAATGTGGGTGGACAGAGGTACCGCGAGGATCTGAAGAAGAAGAAGAAGAAGAAGAAGAAGAAGAAGAAGAAGAAGAAGAAGAAGAAGAAGAAGAAAGGAAAAGAAGAAGAAGAAGAAGAAGAAGAAGAAGAAGGAGAAGAAAGTAGAAGAAGAAGATTGAACTCCCCATCCTCTTAATCAGCATTCACGAACCATCCATCGGTCTGTAATAGAAATAATACTTTTGATTCGTACTAGTTAGGATGGTACTCAGTAATTGACATTCGTATTAGTTAGGACTGGATTATAATGACCGCTATTAGCTATGGACGAACTGCTATTGCATACTCCTTGTCTGATGTTCTGTACTGCGGTAACGTGACCAGTACAGAAAAGAGGTGAGCACTGACGTAGGCTGAATGCAACCAAACATAGCACATTGCATCGTGCTAACTTTTTAGAGGTGACTGCAGGACACCAAACGGTTGACACGAAATTGTGCAACTAATTCGGTGCGGACGATCAAACAGGATGGACAAAATGATTTTTGGGCCTGCTCTGCAAGGCCAAACCCTGGCCAGACTCAACCCACAGGGAAAAAATAGCTGTAGGCTAGCAAATATAGTCGCCCCTGACGCTGCTGCTGGAGAAGTGGAGAACTAACGTACTTGCAAGCGAGAGACGACCTAGGGGCTAGCGGAAGCTGTACGCGTGCTTATACAAACATGGTGGCCGTCGGCCTGATCGAACATGCAGCGCACACACATCCCGTAGCGTGAGTTCATGCATGCGCACGTCAAGCTAGCACAGCTAGCATGCACGCGATCACTTTGGAGTTGCGTGCATGTGCATAGATGCATGCCTGCCGCCACCACCTCCCCGTGGGAATATTCGACGCTGGAACTGTGCTTAGCTTAAGTTACTTACTTTGCGCCTAATCTAGTTTCTCATGCACTCAAGCCGACATTTCGTGGAAGATGAAAATCTGGAAGATGAAAATCCCACTTAAAAACAAAGTTTTTGCGTGGTATCTTCGACGAGGAGTAATTTTTACAAAAGACAACCTTTCAAAACGTAATTGGCATGGGAGTAAACAGTGTGTCTTCTGTCATAAAGACGAGACAATCAAACATCTGTTATTCGAGTGCAAATTTGCTAGTTCTATATGGTCCATCATCCAGATAGGTTCTACTATTTACCCACCTACAAGCATCGCTAATATTTTTGGCAATTGGCTGAATGGTGCGGATAATAGGTTCAAACAACTTATTAGGGTGGCAGCGCTTGCCGTAATATGGTCGCTTTGGCTATGTAGAAATGACAAGGTTTTTAATGATAAAAATTGCTTTCTTATGCAGGTTATCTACAGGACTACTGTTACACTCCGTTCGTGGTCTCAGTTGCAACGTGTGGGGCATCGAGACCTGTTTATGGAGGTGTGTACAAGACTAGAGGATACAGCGAGAGACTTTTTATCCCTACATGGATGGCAGCATAATTTGCGGATCGGCCCTCCACCACCATAGGCGTTGCTACAATTTCTCATTTTGATATGTAATTCGCCTTGTTATTTTATTTCGTACTTCAGACTTGTTACGGCTGTGTGCATCTTTGTTATGCAGAGTCTGGGTGTAATACTTAAACATTTTAAGTAATAAAGACTCCCTTTATCTAAAAAAAAAAGCCAACATTTCGTCCGGGTTCCTCTTCCCCATGGATCCAAGCTCTTCTGTTCAGCCGTCACGCCCAACTTGATTCTCCTCTATGGCTCTATATGTCGCCATGTATACCATACACAGCTCAACAACCCGAAGGACTTTACGTACGTAGGGCCTCTTTGCCTTACAAAACTGTAATAGACCATTTTTTATTGCATCGTTTTAGAACAACTTTACAACAAAGTCTACCAACACCAAATGCTTATGCCCTCTTCAACGCAATAGACGATAGTAATTCGGATCAAATACTCCAGTGTTTGATCATACCATATCGAAAACCTAAAAGCCAATTTAGCTCCCGAGTTACAATGATCTCTTCAGTTAAAAAATAAAAAAATACATGTTTTCCTAAAAAATGAAAAAAAAAAATCCTGGATGTGGTTGCAATGATCTCTCTGTTTACAAAATTCAAAAAACATTTTTGGGAGGTCAAGATGTAAAATATTTTGAATTGAAACAAGTTTGTAGGATACATCATGCAAGATTTTTTTCTTCAGAATTTTTAAAACTTTTAAATATGATTTTTTTCAAAAAAATCAATTAAAGTGATCACTCGAAGCCGAGAATCAGAAATCTCCTCTCATAGAAACCAGGGAAACTCATCACTTATAGGATTTTATCCGAAAGGGTGGGAGAATACGAAAATTCCCTTCAAAACTTAGTGCAAAGTGGTAGCTAGGAATGTCAAATCCTAATATTTCCTTTTTTGCGAGGAAAATGGTAATGTTTATCCTACAAATCAACAAGCTTTGTAGAGAAAAGTCTTCAGGATTGAAATCGCACAAATTACCTTCCAACTTCTCTTGTATCAAAGAGTCGGGTAGTACCAATACTGGTCCATGTGACTACCATTGTAATTAATTTATTTATGAATCTGGTGAAATTTGCAAACTTTGATCCATGTGACAACTAAACGTAACACATTTTCGTAATCAGTGTAGAATGAAAAGAGGTGACCATAGAGATATCACACAGAAGGTGCAGAATTAAAAAAAATTAGAAAATTTAGATAAGTTTAAGGACATCTATATTCTAAAGAAGAGAGTATTAATTGTCAATACATTTGAATAAAATTCCTTTTATCTAATCCTCCTCCATGTGAAGGACAGTGTAACTGCAACTCGCATATTGTGGTGTGCCCCCACATGCATATTATGTACTAGCATGAATATCCCATGTATTAGATCGTGTGGTAGGTATCTAGTCTCCTATAAATAGATGCACCGAGCACAGTAAGGGTTGCATCTATCGATCAAAATTGAAGTCTTTGGCCAGCTCTCTGTAGTTTGTCTCAGCTCGCTAGCTCTTGGCGCCTTGTCATTTCTTCTAGTGGAAAATGGCCATGAGCATGAACAATATCAGCAAAGTTGTTCTCCTCTCTGTGTTAATCTTTTCCTCTCAATTCATGTTTTCTCACGGCACAACTCGGACGCAAGGAATGGTCGACCGGAGGATCACTCCTACAGATGGCGACGGCTTTGCTGGGGTGACCGACGACGTTCGCCCCTCGAACCCGGGCCACAGCCCAGGTATAGGCCATGCATTCGTCAACAACAAGCTTGGTAGGAGGCTGCTTGCAGATGCTCGTTGCTGATGATCAGTGATGAGTTTCATCGACGCATGATGTATTTATACGCGCTTTTGTTGGTGGTTAGTTTTTAATTCATTCATTCAGCGTTTGTCATGTTCAGTTTGAGCTCCAGGTGTGCTTATTTGCTTGTTTTCCAACCACAGTGTAATTAATGGAGGAAAATTAAGGAAAAAATTGTGCTGTTCCTTTCAATTGCGTTTGATATTTCTTGCATCATTTTGTGCTGTTATGATGTTATCGTCTTGCGTCTATATAATATGGTGTAGTGCCGATATAACCACGATATGATGTATGGGTTAGCAAATGCACGCTGTTCCGTACACATACGTACATGCATTGCAGGTATGGTGTACACAGTTTGCCTACGGACGCGGTTCCATCATCAAATCAACGTAAACTATATATAGCGCCTAGCAAGTCATTTAGTTCGGAGCAGAGTATAATGGTGTGAACGCCTAAACGAAAAAGATAATCCTATATACTCCTTGTGAGAAAGTGAGGCAAGATCAGAATCTCCAGCCGACATAAATACTTGTGTGTGTGGACCTCACACCCACAGACAGATTTTCGGTATGTGGACCTTATGAAAGGACATGCTAGATTTGTACATAAATACTTGTGGAAATTGGAAGTCCTTTTAAAGATTAAAAAAATATTTGGTTCCTTCATTAGAAAATGTTACAATAAAAGGTAATATTGCCAAGAGGCGGTGAAACGATGTACAAAATGTGTCTTTTGTGACTCAAAAGAGTCTGTAGAACATTTTTTATATTTTATTTCTTCGCACGGTTAATTTGGAGAGCGTTTAATATTTCTCCACCCACTAATGTTGCTAATATATTTGGTATTTATTTGAATGAGATTGATAAGAATAGAAAAGTATGGATTAGCATGGGTGTTTGTGCTTTGCTTTGGTCAATTTGGAATTGACGTAATGATGTTATTTTTAGCTAGATTGGAGTTGCTCGTCTTTTACAAGTTATCAACAAGGCAATGTATAGGATCAGCATGTGGTTTTTACTCATGCCGGTGGAGCAATAAGGACTTATTTTGAATGCACTCGGTTGTGGCGGCCGCTCAAACTATCTTCAACTAGGGTAGCTGGTGGCGTGGTAATAGAATGCATAAGGCTATTTGTACTTTTTGTTGACCGGTTTATGAGGTCACATTACTACCCACAATGGGAAAAACTTAGGTAGTAACATGCAACCACATGGAATGTCATATAGGCACTTTTTTGACATGTCATGTCATTAAATAAGGAAAGAGAGCCTTGTGGTACTATATTATGTTACTGTAGCATCACACACCCCAAAATGAGGGGGCCAAAATCTCCCGTCAACTGCCCAGTCGCCAGAGACCTTTCCGTCGACGCTTCCATCCTTCACGAAAAAACAAGGTCAAAGTCTCCAGTCAACTGCCCAGTCGCGGGCCACTTCAGAATTGTAACCGGTTTATTCATAAAATGGTTCAAAGTGACATCTTGGCTCATACTCAGAAGTTGGTGACCAAATTACTCATCTATTTCAAGTTCAGTGATCAATCTTCTGATTATCTCAGAAGAAACTAGCCAAAGTTGTGGGGAGCCCATAAGTGGTTAAGAATTTCCGCCTGTTTGTCTTCCTTGAAGATGGAATGACTATGGTCCTTTTGCAAAAACTGGACGTGGTTTTTTTCAGACGAGCATTAGCTTTGAGATGGAAGAATTTGGTATTGATGTCCCCAAGCATTGACCAGGTGACATTCAGAATTCTTGAATGCTAGATGTTACGTAATTTTTCTCTTTTTGTAGAGAGACGAGTAATTTTCTTTAATTGTGAGTAGCTGTTATTAGCATTTATCCGGACTCAAAATCAGCTTGTTTGATAAAGCCCATCTATGGCTTAATTGTCCTTGCTACCCACCCATCTAAAGTATTTCTTTTCTGTCTCTTTTTTCCTTCTTTGTGTCTTGGTGTTTCTAACCCTCCGTCTTCAGTTACTCAATAGAGCTATCATGCTTCCTTTGAAAAAGATCAAGGGGTCACAAATTATATCAAGAAAAGTACGATCACTATATATGGTGCATGGTCCTGCAAATTTCAAGATGTAATTAAGTTTGTAGCAACCAACTCCCAAGCATAACTTAGATGCATGATACCTACCGGCCGCCTGGCATGCATTACATTATCTGAACTCCGGATGATAACATAATGTGTTTGTTCAGTGCTCCATCATATAAACAATAAAATGTTTCCTGTTTTCCTTTGCTTATCCTTTCGAAAAGTTAAGTGCATTTTTTTCCATGGCATTGTACCCTAAGCTAGCTAGGGTGCCAGACTGCTAGCCATACCGACATGTAAATGTCAAGTGGCATCCTTTTTCTTATTAAAATTGAGAAAATCAACTTTTTTATATGAACACTGCTTAATTAGCTCTAAATATGTTTTAGCTCTTTTTTATATCACACGTACACGCCCAGCTAGCATAAAGCATGCATGTTACTAGCTTTCATTTAACTTTTACATGTTGGCGCAAAGTTGTATCAATCTCCCTCCGTGCGGGAACTCATTGTTTAAGGCTTTAAGCATCGGTAGGGGATCAAGCATAGAATATCCTACCTCCGGCCGCCTAGCTGGCCTTGCTCCTTCTTCATGTGCCGAGCTCTATTTTGGGGTAAAAAATTATGTGCTGGCCATGTGATCAAGACAGCTTGTCCAATTAAATGTATGTTACTGTTGACGTTTTGAAGCAAGCATTACCGCTTAGTGCCTACTCAGTACACCCAGATTCCCTAAGTCCGGGTTTGTAAGGCCTTCTCAGAATTTGAGTATAACTTTGACTAAGGTATATACCAAAAAAATATACCATTAAATTAGCATTTGAGAAAATTCTCAATGGAATTATTATTGGCAAATAACTTACAGTCTGTTAGTCAAATTCATGATTAAAATTAGGCACAAAGTTCAATGTAAATTACTACTCCCTCCGTCCATAATATAAGACATTTTAGATATATCTCAAGAAGCGTTATATATACCTCTTGTAAGCCGTCGGTTTGGGATAAGTTGTAAGTTGTAAATCCTTGACGTTTGTAACCTAATCCGATCGTAGTGAAGATTTGCCGGCTGGCGCCCGTAGTTTTTTCTCTTCCTCCTTGTAAGGTTTTCCATGTTAATATCTTGTGTCCCATGTGTTGATCTTGTTTTTCTTTGTCGTTTATTTTTCTATAGCTTATAACAGAATCTACATACTAAATTGTAATTGTTTTTCTCCGTCGTTTATTTGTCTGTCGTTATAACATAATCTACACGTAGAAAAACAAGATCAACACAGGGGACACAAGATATTTAGGTTAAAAACGTTCCTAAGAAAAAACTAGAAAAGTCTAAAAACACTTACATTTAGAAACGGAGGTAGTAATACACACTGCCCGACAGGACGAGTTGAGTACGTACGGCACTTGAATCCACATGCTATGTACTAAGAATATTGCCTAGCTAGCTGCCTAGCTTCCATGCACTAGCTAGCGGTATACCTGGCAGACTGTTACAAAGTGCTCGATCATGAAATAATGTATTCCCAAGGGGTGACTCTAACTCTTTCCGTGAGCCATGAGACACCAACGCTAACTAAGTATAGTCCCATACTACAAATGCCAGTACAAACTTGAATTTCTAGCAAGACGACGTGTGCTCGTGCCCTCCAACTCTCGGGTGACCTGCACTGCATCGCATGCATGCACGTGACACCACGATCGTCTCGGCCGGCGTACTATCGCTCGCACGGATCCAAACAAGCCATGATATACTTCTATTTACAAATTACAATATTTGAAGCTACATGTTGATGTAAATATATCAGCAACCTCAAGATGAACATATGCCTCTTGTTTCTCCCCTAGAGCTACGACAACTTTCACGCAACTCATAAAAGCTCCTAACTTCCATTTTATAGAACATTCACGTGATTGTATCTTTAACAATGCAAAATCATCTTCCTTTATGCAGGTAATACCAATGGCTACTCACTGAATCCGTATGTGGTCCTACCTACAGTCAACGAAAAAGCGAGGCGCTCTGGATATTGGGTGCAACCAGCTGGAATTGGTTGCACAGAATTTGTACAAACGGTTCAGCTGGCGTTTTGATCTTAGGATATCATGTTGATGCAGTGTCATTCCATGTTGTCCTTATTCTTTAGATGGTTGATACATGTATCAACCCTGTGTGACCCATGATGTAATCTTTTGTAAGACTTGAACTTTAATAAATTCAATAAAAGCCGCATGCATCAATCGATGCAGAGGCTTGGAGGACCCCTTTTCTAAAAAAAATAGAACATTCACGTAAAAGCAACGTCGACTTTTCTTAATTCACGGACTTTCAACCCAATTTCACAAACTTAAGCCAAATGCTTAAGCTTTTAACAAAAACTTTAAGAAGTTCATCTATTTTTTAGAGCTTCCGTTAAATTCTAAAATATTTTACTAAATTTTGAAAACTCCCGACCTTACATCAACCCTGAATAAAGGGAACGGGAAAGGAGCCCATGTTATGTAAAAGGTTAGCCTGACCAGGACTACCACGGCGGCGAACCCTACCTCTTGTGGTTCCGACTCAATGCAAGGGTAGGGGCATTGACAACATAACAAGTGGAAATCAAGGACGCGGGAAGCGAACAGGGAGCATTAGAGATGGAAGGGACGATGCTAACATGATAGTCTTGTAGCTTACCAGACAATTGTTCCTATGAAAGAGATGGTCGAGGAGGAAATGAGGTTTATAAGTGGTGACTGAGATGATGATAGAAGGTGCCGTCGTAAACAAAATTACGTCCCCACGCGGTCTGAATTAACCGATTGGAGGGTCCGTGATAGATAAGTTTCTTAGGTCATATTCTATGAGGTAAATCTTTGTGTTGTACTACTAAGATAAAATTGTATCGTCAGTTGATCTTTATATTACAATATATTTCCTTTGTTATCTTAAGTTAATATATCGCTAGCTAAATATTTGTAACTCTAGCTAGGTTGTTCAACTTTCGGAATTTAATCCACATCGTGACGATATTTAGCAATATCCTTCCATGCATATCCCGGCGATAATTATGTAGCAATATCCGTCAAGGACAACGTCAAAAAATGTGGATTATGATACCAGATTAGTGGTGTTCATTTTTGTCCTCTCCCATTTGAACCCTATAAATGTACACTCCATTGGCAAGGGGTTACAAATGCCACTACTATATTTTCTCTTGAGATGTGCTTTTGTCAAATTAAAATGTGTTGGTTTATAACTTTATATATGCTCTAGATATATGCAGTATGGATGCTACGAGATAATTTATCTGAAGTACTATACTAATAACTCAGTGCTCGTGGCAGGTTTGTCTGCGCTAATTATTCAATATATATGCTAATCATGCATTTGGCGGGGCCTGGACAACAAGCATTTCAACGACAAGCATATATGGCGTATCGTACTTAAGGATTCATTGTTAGTTCTACTTTGCAAAGTAGTATACTAAAAGCCCAATAAAAATAGCTAGATGATGTAATTGATTAACTACTGATCGTAACATTCCAAAGTCTGTTCGTCCTAAATGGCAATCTTTTTTTTTTTTGCAGCGGTAAGTGTTAGTCCAGCTAACTGTTGTCTGGCTTTCGTCATGTGTTTGCCGACGCATTAGCTAAGCGGTCCGACATGATCACATCTCTCATATTTCGGCATTTCATAGTTATTTTTGAAGTATATGGGGAGCATGTTTGGTGTTCATAGCAGGCTCTATCACACAAGCAAGCCACAAATATGTGGCAACATGTGGAATAAATATGTAGCTATAACAGGTAGGGAAGAGTGGAGGACAGTAAAGAAGTGTGGCATGTCACGCTTATGCTAGTAAATCAAACAGTACAGCCACAGGTTGCTGACACACTTCATACTTGTGGCGACGATTGGAAATATAGGCTGAGAACCAAGTATTCCGTTAAGAATGATAAAACATCTTATATTGCGAAACGATGGAGTACATATATAGCTATCCTTTATATATACTTTAGAGTGGCTTCGAAAGGTAACACCCATGCTACAGCAGTACACCTACTGCATGTATCGAGCACTTTTGATATAAATTTGCATCCACCTGCACGGCAAAAGGTGAGAATCTATGGTTAAGTAGTATTGCCGTCACGACAAAAAAGGTACTCGCTCCGTCCCAAAATAAGTGTCTCAAGTTTGCACAAAAGTGGGTGTATCTATACATGACATGTATAGATACACCCACTTTTGTGCAAACTTGAGACAGTTATTTTTGAACGGAGGGAGTAGTATATTGGCATGCTGTCCCAGTTCTTTTCGTCCTACAACCGTACCTATATGCACATATTCAAAATATTCGTATTGGTATATTGTACTCCAGCTCCTATAAATATACATATCCTGAAGTTATTTATTTTATACTATGCTATAAATAGCAAAGGGTGAGAGAGTGGTTGATGAGCTCAAAGCAACAGCAAGCTAGAGACACTTATCTTAGCCAGTTAGCCACTAGTGCTCTGATCTTCTTTCAAAGAACAGCCGGCTGTTTGAGTATAGCTTGTGACATCTCAGAGATAGCAACTTACACACCATGTTCTTCACTAAGATGAGGAAAGTAGCCATCCTCCTTGTTCTCATTACTCTTTCCTCTAGCCAAGTCATGTGTTCTCAAGGCACACCTCTTGTGGCGATGCATAGGAGGCACTTGCTGCTGCATTCTTCCGAAGAAGCTGCAAATGAGAAGATGATGACCGGAGGCAATCTCATGGCCAACGACGAACAAGGGCAAGGTGGCGGCGCCCTTGGGAACCTCGAGGACGCCCGCCCGACCGGGCCAGGGCACAGCCCAGGCGCCGGCCACGCCGTCACCAACAATGGTGGCGTTGGGAGGAAGCTGCTTGGTCTAAACTAGTTGCAGTACATAGTAGTAACCTAAGCTAGTCCGATCTATTGGTTTAATTCACTTCCCAGTACGTTATCTCTTGAAAAGAACCACGAATGTGTCCGTCCCATTGTTTTTTCACGATGTATATACTCTCTCGTTTTATAGGCAGTATTGCTGTCGCCTTGAACTCTACTTTTCATGCGCTAGTATTCTTCATAGAGATTCGTACTCACTACGGGAAACCGTCAAAACGCCGACGGCCGTCCTGTACGCCGACGGCCAAATGTCGGGGCCGTCGGCGTACAGCACGGGCTAGGGCAGACGACGAACAGGCCGTCGGCGTACGAAGCGCCGTCAGCGTAGAATTACGTCCCCGACGGCTGCCGTCGGCGTTCTATATCCCGTCGGCGTACAAAGGGCGGCACAACGGAACCGTCCAGCGTCGTTGATACGCCGACGGCTGCCCGTCGGCGTTTAGTTGTTTTTTTAAATTTATTTTCGTATATAATATTCATTTCTTTATTTCTCTACATAATATTTAATGTAGTTGTAATTTATATATATATTGGACCTATAATTGCCCTCCCAATTTCAGTATCCCACCCCCGTAAAATAACGGTTTGAGTTTTCCGGAACCCAACCCTACAACATATACATGTAAAACAAATAAAAACTTTTCCTGGCTCACTAGAGAGAAAGTGATGCCGGTGATGTCGGTCGCACCTAGGAGTAGAATCTTGCACATTTACAACACACAACACACTTGTATACATATGGTATGTCACAAGCTAGGTTTGGGTGGGGATCCGACGCTCCGGGGCCCCGCTTCGGTGAAACCCTGAATCCGCTGGAAAAACCCTAACGTTTCCGTCTACCCCCATAGACGTGCGTCGAAACGGGGTAGCCCAGTGGACTTTTTTGCTTGGTTGTGTTATGTTAGGCCATAGGAACATGAGAAACCAAAGTCTACCCCAAATCGACACATGATTCCATCCGGTTCGCCCGAAAGGGGAGTTTTCACCTCTAAGTGCAGAAACTAACTAGAGAGAAAGTGAAGCCGGTGATGTCGGTCACACCTAGGAGTAGATTCTTGCACATTTACAACACACAACACACTTGTATACATATGGTATGTCACAAGCTAGGTTTGGGTGGGGTTCCGACGCTCCGGGGCCCCGCTTCGGTGAAACCCTGAATCCGCTGAAAAACCCTAACGTTTCCGTCTACCCCCATAGACGTGCGTCGAAACGGGGTAGCCCAGTGGACTTTTTTGCTTGGTTGTGTTATGTTGGGCCATAGGAACATGAGAAACCAAAGTCTACCCCAAATCGACACACGCTTTCCATCCGGTTCGCCCGAAAGGGGAGTTTTCACCTCTAAGTGCAGAAACTAACTAGAGAGAAAGTGAAGCCGGTGATGTCGGTCACACCTAGGAGTAGATTCTTGCACATTTACAACACACAACACACTTGTATACATATGGTATGTCACAAGCTAGGTTTGGGTGGGGTTCCGACGCTCCGGGGCCCCGCTTCGGTGAAACCCTGAATCCGCTGGAAAAACCCTAACGTTTCCGTCTACCCCCATAGACGTGCGTCGAAACGGGGTAGCCCAGTGGACTTTTTTGCTTGGTTGTGTTATATTAGGCCATAGGAACATGAGAAACCAAAGTCTACCCCAAATCGACACACGATTCCATCCGGTTCGCCCGAAAGGGGAGTTTTCACCTCTAAGTGCAGAAACTAACTAGAGAGAAAGTGAAGCCGGTGATGTCGGTCACACCTAGGAGTAGATTCTTGCACATTTACAACACACAACACACTTGTATACATATGGTATGTCACAAGCTAGGTTTGGGTGGGGTTCCGACGCTCCGGGGCCCCGCTTCGGTGAAACCCTAAATCCGCTGGAAAAACCCTAACGTTTCCGTCTACCCCCATAGACGTGCGTCGAAACGGGGTAGCCCAGTGGACTTTTTTGCTTGGTTGTGTTATGTTAGGCCATAGGAACATGAGAAACCAAAGTCTACCCCAAATCGACACACGATTCCATCCGGTTCGCCCGAAAGGGGAGTTTTCACCTCTAAATGCAGAAACTAACTAGAGAGAAAGGGAAGCCGGTGATGTCGGTCACACCTAGGAGTAGATTCTTGCACATTTACAACACACAACACACTTGTATACATATGGTATGTCACAAGCTAGGTTTGGGTGGTGTTCCGACGCTCCGGGGCCCCGCTTCGGTGAAACCCTGAATCCGCTGGAAAAACCCTAACGTTTCCGTCTACCCCCATAGACGTGCGTCGAAACGGGGTAGCCCAGTGGACTTTTTTGCTTGGTTGTGTTATGTTAGGCCATAGGAACATGAGAAACCAAAGTCTACCCCAAATCGACACACGATTCCATCCGGTTCGCCCGAAAGGGGAGTTATAAAGCATAGGATTATTCCTTTCCTCAATTGCATCATTGTGCCCATCACTGCGTGCCATATAACTTCCCTGATATGTGTTACTCTTGAATGTAGGGACGTCAGGTTCCTTCACATGATAGCTAGTAGTTCTTCACATGGCAATCAGCGTTGGCTCTCTCTTCTCCAGATCTAGCTAGGTTCTTCACAATGGGTTCATCTGATCGAGTAACCTCTCTTGCATAACCTGCTGTCCTCTCTCCACTAAATTATAAATTAGGGAATATATTGACTAAAAAAAAGAGAGGATACGCCGACGGCATTGCCGTCGGCGTAGTCTTATCCACTTACCAAAACGCGCGCGGGCACGCTCCTCTCCTCCACACACACACACACACAGTCCCCTTGCTCGATCCCCTCCTCCCCGCGCTGCCCGCCGCCGCCACCTCCTCCCCGCGCTGCCCGCCTGCCCCTCGCCGCCGACACCTCCGCCCCGCGCAGCCCGCCCGCCCTCCCCGCGCCGTCCACCCGCCCCTCGCCGCCGCTTCCTCCTCCGCTCCCCGCCCCGGCCACCTCCTCCTCCGCTCCCCGCCCCGGCCACCTCCTCCCAGCGCCGCCCATCCCCGCGCCGCCCGACCGCCCCTCGTCGTCTTCTCCTCCGCGCCCCGCCCCGGCCTCCTCCTCCCCGCCCCGGCCACCTCCTCCTCGGGCTGCCGCGTCTCCCGAAGCTCCTCGGGCCACCGCGTCTCCAGAAGCTGCCCGGCTCAGCTCCTCCTTGCTCCGGCTGCCCCCGACGCCCCACCTCCTCCGGCGCCACCGGATGTAAGCCCCACCTCCTCTTCTCCACATTTTAGGAGTAGGATTTTAGGGATTTTACATTTAGGGATTTTAGGAGTAGAAATTATAGATGGGATTTTAGGAGTAGAAATGATTTAGGGATAGATGTATTAAATAAAATGTTGTTGAAAATAGAAAATAACAAAATGATTTAGGATAGATGTAGCAAATAAAATGTTGTTGAAAATAGAAAATAACAAAATGATTTAGGGATAGATGTAGCAAATAAAATGTTGTTGACAATTATTTTCATATATTCATTTCATATATGACTAACCCTGTATCAAATGCTTTTACTTAACTAAGTATCATGTCGGAGCCGGAGCGAAAGTTTCGTGGTGTTCACCGGAGACCCACGAAGATCCCGACTTGGGCAGCTCAGATCACAGTGGATCACAGGAAGATCCAGCTTGGTACTTTCAGGTGCCCGTGGCAGGCGGCCCGCGCCTACGACTGCGCGGCGGTCCAGCACTTTGGGGCGAGAGCGATCCTCAACTTTGAGGATGAGCGGAGCGTGGCGCACATGTTAGCGCCAGATGGCATGAGGATCGCGACGAAGGCCGAGGAGAGGGAGCACCGGCAGGCAGAGAGTCTGCTCAGGGCGCGCCACCAGCGCGAGGATGACCCCTTGGTCAAGTATCTCCTCCTTGATCCCCAGATGATGGCGGTCCAGTACCAGGTCTTGAGCGAGAGCCGGCAGCAGCGCGGGCAGGGCGAGGCCGGCCCCTCCGGCACGCAGCAGCAGGGCGAGGACTCTAGCAGCAGCCTGTCCTCTTGTTGGGGCCGCTTGGACGACGTCACTGACACCGGCGCGAGTCGAGTTTAGGATGTCTATCATCCTACCTGTCGTACTACTAGACTTATCTTGCTACCTGTTGTACTGCTAGACTTATCATACATGCTACCTATGTATTATTGTGCTACTTGTCTATATGTGTTATGTTTAGCTAATATGGTTACATCGTTCTATGGTTTATTCTGTTTTATGTTTAATTATTAGGTAAAATGGAGGGATATTTGCTTATATATTTCGATTGTTTGTACTTTTCAGATGACGTAGCTTCCTCTCGGCCTTCTCCGGCCACCGATCACGCTTCGAGTGTATAAATCTTTCGCCTCTCTTGCTGCATAGGTTTATTTTGGTCTAGATCACCAAGTCAGTCGCGTAACCCGAGTCAGATCCCATCCGGAAGGGTTACAAATTTATAAATATGCAGGATTGTCCATCTTTGCATATTTATAACCGTAACACTTCCGGGTTGTCCTGTTGGACAGTCCGAGTACGTGTAGATCGGGTCGTGTTCCACGTTCTACCCCTTCCTGAGACGGAATTTCGGCAGCACCCCCCTGTTGTTCTTCGGATGCACACCCTCTCGGCTTGACAAGCTCGAGACGTGTATTCTGAAGAACAGCGGGGAGGTGCTGCCGAAATTCCGTCTCGGGTCGGGGTAGAACATGGGACACGACTCGATCTACACGTACTCGGGCGGGATAGGCCCCTACCTATTAGAAGTGTATGTGAACCCTTGCATGTTGTAAAAGATAAAATTTGGCCGTAATAAAATGGTGACATTGCATGCAAGAAAATAAAAATATGATGCATTTAATTTCATGTTATTATTATTTGGCTCACAGTAAAGCAGCAGAGGATGGCAGATAATGGGTGGATGTACAGTGGCCGAATTAGTTTGGTTGACAAAACAGATGAGTGGGTATGGAAGACGCATTTGTTAGTGAAGGAGTTAGCGCGTAAGGGTTCAGAGTCAGGCGCTCGTGGACAGTGCCCTTGCCCTCGTTGCAAGTTTCGTACACGTCAGGGAAAGGATGATATGATTAAACACCTCTTCTCTCGTGGGTATATGCCGAACTTCGTGACGACAGTCAACTTTGATGAGTACGAGCGCGAGAGTGGCAGGGTGATGCGGCAGCGGATCAATGGCAATGAAGATGATGGGATTAGAAACTGGCTAGATGATCTCCGTGCTGGCGACATGCCAGATTCGCCACCATCACAGGAGGAACCGGAGGAACCTCCAGAACAGGAGGAACCGCGTGAACCGGAGGACCCAGAGCCAACCGCGAAGGCCTTCTTTGCTATGATGGCCTCGTCTCAGAGGCCTCTGTACGAGGGTGCAAAAGTTTCTCAGCTCGATGCCATCTCGCAAGCACTAGCCAACAAGCTCCAGTATGGCAGCACCCGTTCATGCTTTGAAGCGCATCTGCAATCAACTGGTAACCTGTTGCCTGAAGGGCATTGTCTGCCTCAAAGCATGTACGAAACGAAGAAAATCCTGCGAGATCTCAGCCACCTACAATGGATCCGATGTCTTTGTTGTGGCTCACCAAGCCTTTCAAGTTTATTATTTGCCCTACCCATGCAAGAAAGAGGGACTCATTGGTTGGGAAGTCGTGTTCCATGTATCGCCACGTGGTAAGCTACCCATGCCCTCCGAAGACGATTACAACAACATTGACCCTAAAACATACGAGGGGATTTTCTATCAAGAGGAACAAACCTTTGGGGACTTTGGCATACAAGGTCTTGAGGACCGCGAGGACAATGCACAAACAGGTGGTGACGTAGTGGTGAATCTAAAGGATATAGATATGCTCAACAAGTTACAGAGTGATAGTGATGACGATGATGAGCCTCCACCGTGCGAGGAGGTTCCAATATACAACACTCGTGATAGTGATGTTGATAGTGATGATAGTGATGTTGATAGTGATGATGACAACCCAGGACTTAACTATGAGAGTGATGATTAGGGGTGAGGGTCTTTTATGTCCTTTTGCGTACTATTTACTTTTCAACATGCTTCTTCTTAATTGCATTACGTCTTTATTCTTATTTACTACATTTTCAACATGCTTACAAGTTTATCCTTTCTCAATGCAGGTGATTGACCAAGATGAGCCAAGGCAAGGAATCATCGGCCTCGGGCTCTCGGGAGGTGTAGGATGTGTTCGGGTGTAGCGTGTGTGAATTCGAACTTGTTTGGAGTTTGTATGAATGCTTGGATGAATTTGAATCATGTTTGTGTCATTTGGATATGTATGTGGTGTTTTATTTGATGTTTCTGTGATGTTTTATAATTTGTACAATTTTAATTGTATTTAAAATGCGCCAGAAACCAGCAGCAAAAAATTTCAGAAACTGAAAATATGGTCAAGTCTACGCCGACGGCATTGCCGTCGGCGTAGTATGCTGCGGGGGCGCACAGGATCGTGCCACGTCGACGCTGGAGGACCATATGGTCATCTATACGCCGACGGCACTGCCGTCGGCGTATAGGTGGAGCAGACGGAGACAGTCAACGTTCCTTTTGTGGGTCCCACTTCAGATACGCCGACGGCGACGGATACGCCGACGGCATTGTTCATACGCCGACAGCGTCCTACGCCGACGACTATACGCCGACGGCGGCCGTCGGTGTAGGTCTACGCCGACGGCGATCGTTGCTACGCCGACGGCGGCACGCCGTCGGCGTTTTGACTGTTTCCCGTAGTGACTGGTTAATTTGGTTTAGATTGGTTTTCTCTGTGTCTGTTCTCTATGACGAACTAGAGTAGCATACAGATTTGTTAATTAGAACGTATATGTACAAAATCAAACACATGATTAACTGCATTACTATTTATATAGTTCGGTTGAACCAAAGATGCCAACTAACTGTTATATCATCAGTTCAGTTTATTTTTTTTAAACCAGTTAGCTCATCATTATGCCTAACAACAAGTGCATGAGTGACTGATGTATATATTCAGAGAATGTCAAGGAGGTATTTTAATTCATGAAAGGTGTGAATGATGTCCGCAATATGAAATTCATGTTCGGCAAAAAAAACATATAGATATTAGTAAGTTCTGCCGGAATTCTGATTTTTCTGGAAATTCAGCTGGAAAAACTGGAGTGAGTTGTATAGATCAAGATCCAAATTCTAGTTTGACGCTCGGAACAGAAAAAACGTAACTGTGCCCTATAGGCCCAAAAGGTGTCAAAAACGCAAAAATGATGAGTTTTGACGACACCTGAAACTGTGTACTAACATCATGGGCCCTAAATATCGTTTCGGAACCCCAAAACTGTGGGATATATCACACAAAAAGGGCCAGAAAATGATGAGTTCAATGACGCCTCTCAAATTGTGTATCGAGGATCACGGGCCCCCATACCGAAAATACAGTGGGCTAGGTTAAGAATCACGTGTAGCATGAGCCACATGTCCTGCCCCAGTTCAGGAATTACTGGATAGTTCAACTTCTCGGTTCGATGAACCACAGGGCTTACGGCCGTGAAGGGATTTCGATCAAAAGATCACCGTGCTGCCAGGATCTGGCCCAATTAACCTACGGCTCTAACGGTACAATCCATACTCCAGAGCAGAAGGGCGAGATTGAAAAACAAGTTGCAAAGATGTTGCAGCAAGGAATCATTCGTTTCAACACTAGCCTGTTCTCGTCCGTTCGTGACGGCGCGCCACCGCCTTCTGGATGGACTCTTGGACCACCTTTGGGGCCCTCTACATCCGCTTCCCCGCCTTGTTCTCTCACTCCATTTGCCCCCACGCCACGTTTTCCCTAGTTCTCGACTCTGGTCTCGCCCTTCAGCCCTACCTCACCCCGGCTGCCGAGGCTGAGCTCGTCGCTGTCCAGAGCATCATTGACTCCACCTCTCTTTGCCTCGGCCCCGACGTTCGATCGTTGGCTGCCCCCGGATTGCCTGCTTTCTCTACTCGCGAGGCCTACAGATTGCTCGAGCCGCTGCGTGATCCCGAGCGCGACTCGGCTGTCACTTGGGGCACTCGGCTCCCGTCCAAAATCAAGATCTTCATGTGCCTCGGCGCTGCCGACAGATTGAGCTCCCGCAGCAACCTTTTCGCCAAGAACTGCGCTCCATCCGATGCTTGCGCTTCGTGTGGTGCCGAGGAGACTTGCTGCCACCTCCTCTTCGACTGCCACCGCGCTTCTGAGATTTGGCCGCCTCCCCCTGGGACCTCCCGACCCGATCGACGTCCACGTTCGGCTGTGGCACGTCAGGATCGCCGCCACACTGTGGCAAATCTGGAAAGCCAGGAACGACATGGTTTTCAACTCCGTGCTGCGCCCCCTCGCGCCGTGTTGCAGTTCTGCGTGAAAAACATCCTTCTCTGGGCCTACCGGTATCCTCCTTGTGATCGACACGGGTTAGAGGCTGTTAGGAACCACATTATGTCCGGTATGATTGACCATGTAATAGGCTAGCTGTCCGTGCTTTTCTGCTTTATTTTCTCTCTCCCAAACCCCTTGTTATTTTGTTGTGTATTCATGTACTTGGCCTCCCCGGCCTTCTTTCGAGTTATAATAACCGGTGGGGATTCCCCCCCCCCCCCCCCCCCCGCCTTCCTCGAAAAAAACTAGCATGTTCGCCTCACCCGTGCTGCTGGTGCAGAAGAAAGACTCTACTTGGCGATCATGTATCGGTTTTCATTATCTGAATGCTTTTACTATGAAGAATCACTATCCCCTCTCTATCATCGATGAACTCTCGGATGAGTTGTCAAGAGCATCATGGTTCACACGAATTTGGATCTCCGATCAGGATATCATCAGATTCGCGTGGCGGAAGGGGAGGAACACAAAACCGTTTCAGACTCATCACCAGGGGCGCGCCGAATTTAGAGTTATGCGATATGGCATAGGTCAACCAACAACTTTTTAGAATGCTATGAACACGACATTTGCACCACTTCTTTGATGTTGTGTCCGTGTCTACAGCCGGACATTGGAAGAATACAACACTAGTACAGAACGACACATCGGATACCCCTCTATGGAAACGACACGAGTTAGGCGACGGAAAATCGAGCTTTCCGCGTGAGAAAATCCGCGTCCCGTCATTCATAGGCAACGGTTGCGAATTTTTAACCGTTGCAAATATATTGGTAACGGAGGTTCATGTGACTCCGTGTGCGATATGCACTTCAATGGCATCGGACATTTGTATACAACCGTTGGCGAGGTTGCTTATATAAAATTCCTTTTTTAGGACTATCTTGGATATTATAAAAGACTGTCGATTCGCCCTTGTTCCTCTGCTCCAGCTTGTTTATGCTCCGCACTCGTGTCCTCCATGGCCAAGAGCATGAGCTCGTCGGGGAGATCGATGACGTCCTCCTCCTGCGCCGCCGGGGCCGGGTCAGATCTGCCGCTTGTGAAGTGCGTTTGCTGCCGCTGTAAAAACGCGATTCGTCGAGTGTCGCGTTCGGATCTGAACCCAGGTCGGATCTAATTCAAGTGTCCAAATCACAGGGTTAGTTCGACGCTTCGATTAGTTTTGATTGATTTATATTCTATGTGTGATGCTGATTTGGCTCTGGATTCGATTTACCATTTGACAGGGGAGGGGCGAAGAGTATTTTGGGAGCTGTGATTTTTTTTTGGATTGAAGATTATGTTGAGATGCTGCTTGCTAATGGCGTCGAAGTGGAAGCTTCGGAGCTGGAAAATGTAGCCTTGATAGTCAGGAAGGCGAACATGGAGATGAAGCCGCACATTGCAGCTGCTCTAGCTGGTTTGGCATGGAGCCCAACAAACACTTCGACTAAATCTAACCATGTTGTTGATGTGCGAAAGGAGCGGCAGAAAGGAACAGAAATAGCTCAGTTAAATGTTCTTGTGAGCATTGCTAGAATGATTTTGTGTGTTTGTGTGCCGCTGTTAGGTGTGAACTTGTATGCAGCAATGAAAATCAGTAGAATGTAGTAGATTCGCATGCAGCTATGGAAAGTACAATGTAGTAGGTTCGTATGCAGCTATGGAAATCAGTAGAATGTAGTAGGTTCGTATGCGCGCAGCTATGAAAATCAGTAGAATGTAGTAGTTGTGAACTTGTATGCAGTAGGGTTGTATGCAGCAACTTATTATTAATAAGTATCCAATGGAAACAGTTATATAAAATGTCTGTTGCCAATTCGGTGCTTATAAATGTACTGCCGACACAGCAAGACATCAGTCTCATTCTCACTCTCTCACTGTCTATCTTCCAACCCTATCCACCGCACACTGTAGCTTTTAACTCTCCTCACTCTCTCATGGCTTACTCTGCCGGCGCTTCTTGATCCGGCCATCGCGGCCATGGCTCTAGCGGCAGAACCGATCTAGCGGCAGCCGTTCATGAGGGCAAGGCCGATCTGGAGGCGGCCATGTTTCCGCTGGTGATGGAGCGCGTCTTGAGGATCGTGCAGCAGCGCCACCACTTGGCGCCCTCCTCCTCCGGTGATGCCCGGCCTCCTCTGGGCCAGGCCGTTCTGGAGGAGCTCATTCATCTCCCGGCAGAACCACCCAGAGATGCAAGGCCGTCGTCGACGAGGAGGAGGTGGCCGATCTGGAGGCCGCAGTCGATGAAAGAGGAGGAGGTGGCCGATCTGGAGACCGTCGTTGACGGAGGAGGAGGTGCCCAGAGATGCGAGGCCGCCGTCGACGGAGGAGGAGGAGGAGGAGGAGGAGGTGCCCAGAGATGTGAGGCCGCCGTCAACGGAGAAGAAAAGATGAGGTATTATATTGTGAACTAGAGATGCTCTGTATTGATTTGTCATATTCTCCCGCGGCATAGGCAAGATCTCATGAACTAGAGATGCTCTGTTTTGATATGTATTTTGTATTACCAACTCATGAAATATTCTATTGGTTTTGTATTAGATTGTGAATTATTTAGGTCAATTGTGCTCTGTTTTGATTTGTGATTTGTATTACCAACTCATGAAATGTTCTATTGGTTTTGTGAATTATTTTGGTCAACTATGCACTGTTTTGATTTGTGATTTGTATTACCACCTTATGAAATGTTCTATTGGTTTTATATTAGGTTGTGAATTATTTTGGTGACACTGTCCAAGATGGAGCAAGCCTCAGTACGAAGAATTTAGAAAAATTAATTTGCTACGGAGGCTTGCGCGCTCGGTGTGGTTTTTGGTTTTTAGTTTCTCCATCTATTTTTTGAATGTGTGTAACAATTTGGTTACAGATGTGATTTGGAGAAGTATGAAACCGCTACTCGAGTCTTTTGCTAGCTCGAATACCGTTTTCGGGGCTTCGGAACGGACAGCAAGCTGAGGAAGAAGGTGGAGCTGGAGAAGAGTGGAGTATCATAAGAGTTAAGTTTAGGGAGGCATGAGAATGATAGGATTAACGAGACATGTGTAACTTATCTTTTGATACTATGTAATGGTGACAATTGTTATATACGTTATGAATGGATTTGCTAGTATTTTTGTGCTTCTGCTGTGAGATTTTGAATATCAAGTGACAAATGTATTTCTGATGTATGCTTATGAAGAAATCTCAAAGCAAACGAGTAAAAAAGAATCTCCGTTACTGATGTCCCGATACATCAGCAACGGAGATTGGTTGGCAACCGTAGCCAAAATCAGGCCTCATCGGTGACGGTTTTTTCCCTCTGTTCCCGATGAGGGCCTTCACATCAGCCACGGGGGCGGGGACACGGACCGCTTCTCCTTTTTATGGGGTTTTGGCCCGTTTCCGATGTATCGTTCTGTACCTAGTGCAAAGAGCATCTCCGCGCGCTCTTTCAGATTTTGGCGAAAAAATAAACCCAAAGTGGTGGAGTCCAAGTGTGTGTTCACTCAGCCTCAAACTGAAATACCTCTGTCACATAATTTCTGCAGCTAGTGTTGCAACAGACCCAAAAACATTGAGGCGTCGCGGCCCGCGTCAGAAACTGTGCGCGATGTTTGTACATGTGGGTTTGGCAAGGTACTATCGAAAAATTGTCAAGAACTTTGGCCTCATCTGTGTCGTCATCACGACTGTAAAGAATGAGCTCTTCGTCTGGACGAAACATCATCAGCAGGCGTTCAAGTGGCTCAGGCATGTGTTGCTCACGACACTAGTTTTTTGGGTTTCCATACTGCAAGAAGTAGTTTGTGGTTGAAACAGATGCGAAGGACCATGGAACTGGTGTGGTCCTTACGCAAAACCAATACCCAGTGGCGTATTTGTGCAAAGCATTAATTGGGACCTCGGCTACGGGGCTTATCGACTTATGAAAAGGAAAATTTAGCAATCTTGTTGGCAGTTGATCGTTGTAGGGCGTATTTGTATCAGTCCTCTTTTGTCATTCTCACTGATCAGAGGGGTCTTGCGCACGTGGATGAGCAACGACTCACCATGCCTTGGCAACAAAAGGCTCTCACTAAACCGTTGGGATTACAGTACAACACAGAGTATAAAACGGGCAATGCTAATCAAGTGGCTGATGCCATGTCGTGGCATCCTGCGCTTAATGTTGGGGAGGTTCTGGTTATTACCATTGGCACCCCGGAGTGGCTGCAGGAAATTGGGATGGCTATGCAGCTCACAGTATCACGCACAAGATGCTTCTCCTAGTGCAGAAAACTGATCGCATGATCAAGCACTTGGTTTGGGACAGGGTCATCTTGGTTTAAACTTCACGACATCTCGTTTGTGATCTGGCTCGCGTGACTTTTGGCAACACTTGTTCAGACAATCAAAAACGGAGCTGCACATGAGCACGACATACCATTCACAGATTGACAGCCAGACGAAACCAGAGTCTGGAAGACTGGAATTGTCTGGAAACATACCTCCGTTGCTTCATCAGTTCCTGCCCGACGAAGTGGAGTATGTGGCTTCCGATGGCGGAATTCTGCTATAACACGTACAATCTTACGGTTGTATGGTCACTCACCCTGTTACTTGGGCATTATGAGTGCCTTTGTTTCAATGGTGAACAATCTTTAATAGTAGCTCCAGGAACAGTAATTCATGTTGGTGTTGTTGCGCCAACATCTTCATTTCAAGGGAAACAATCGATGCTTGTAAAGGCCAGGACTCTTGGTGGACTGGATCGGCAGCTATCTATGCAGATTGTGTAGACCAGGCAACGGAGATAGGAAATGTTGTTTTTCAGCATTGTCCGAGGGATGCGAATAAAACTGCTCACGAGCTAGCTAGAGAGTGTTTTCTTAGTAAAACTTCTAGTAACTGGGACGATGATTCCCCCTAGGTTTCTGTTAAACAATCTCATAAACGATGTAACAATTGTTGATGATTAATAAAGCTCACAGCAGAGTCCTGCTGTTTCCCTCAAAAAAACGTATCAAGCCTGAACAGAAGGATGGAGACTAGAAAACGGGCTGAGGCCCAATAAGCATATAGACATGCAGTCAGAACTGTAGCGCACTAGCCCACGTGTTTTGTTGAGTTGAAATTGTGTTAGATATTTCAGCAAAGCTAGATAATTCGAAGTGAATACAAAGATGGGACGTGTTGTAAGCTATCCCAAATATACAATATCTATCTAGGTATTCCAAAATAATGCCTGGCCAGGAGCTATCTCAAATATAAAACAAAGTCAAGGTATGTCAGCTTTGGCGGCAACAAAGATGCTTCCATTGCCAGTCCGCTCGTATGAAACCTAGGCTTCTAAATATAAGACCGACTCAACCGAATAACCGATGTATCAGTACAGGTGGCCTACCGAAAGCAATATAGCATGCATTTCTGTTTTGACACACATCTCCATCACCGATGTCGACCGACAAGATCAATATTTAACAGATATTTTGACCAATATGCAGACGTAGCTATTTTGACCAGTTATTTTGACGAATTCTCTTTAATTGAAAGGGAACCCCCAACGAAATGTGTGAATCCCAAAGAGAACGTGACACCGTCTGAAAACTCCCTCATACTTATCGCCGGTTCTTAGAACCTGCTGTAGACATCCATCTGGGCAAATGGAAATCGTACAAAAAATCTATCTCTGCCATGTATGATGCAAGAAACTAAAAGATTGAGTGTCAGTTACATAGGGAAAAATAGGTAAGTTAATTAGTGCTACCTATCAAAGAACTCATGAGCCACCGTGCGAAACCCGCAGTTCCCCAAGTCAAAACTTTTGCCAGGCACGTCAAAGCCAGCTATTTAAGAAAGGGAAACAAACACACGAGTCCAGTATCTACACAAGAAATGTGCAGATAGGACAATGTCATGTTCTGTAGTCAGCATTCAAGAAGCTTTCAAACTGGGTACCATTCAGAGCATTATAGACTTCATCCCAGTTTTCAATCTTATCAGACAGTGGTTTTGTGTGTATCTTCACATGCCGGCTTACTAGCTTCCTCGTCGGCACTTTAAGGAAATTCAGGACATCAACGAGCTTCTGCAAGTACCAAGTCAATGTACCACTCATAAGCAAGCTGAGACAAAGCAGCAGCCATTTACACGCTGAAGTGTAGCAAATTAATCAAGAGTAACTCACTGTTCTGTTCTGTAGAAGATCCTCATAGTACAATGTAATGTGGCGGGTGCTCTCTAGGTTTTCAAGAGCAGTACGAGTGTAGTCATCTGCCTTTTTCAGTGTCCCGATTAATGTTGTTGTGTTGAGCCTGGGCTTATATTCTGCAAGTATATTCGCCTACGAAATAGAAGAGATACATCTTCATTCAGAGACTACAAAGAATTGGACACAAAAACTGAAAGTTTTGTTATCAAGCGCTACCTCATCTTTTGTGTGAACATGGGCCTTATGTTTTCCATTTAATTGCTTAAGGTATCTGTCATGATTGTTTGCTAGTTGCGATACCATCTGACGGAGGAGATTCCTTCTGAACAAAAATATCGCAGACACTCCTCTTTGGTTGAAGTAATCAGCTACATCCGCGTGATGTGCCACAAGACCCTGACGACATATATTGTCAGAAGAATGCTCATTCTGCTTAAAAATTAAGTTGTGTGCATGACTCACAAATTAACGTGTCTACCCAAAACACTAATTAAACTATTATGTTGAAGTCTTGAAGGAAAGGTAGAAATGATGTGCACGGTAGTATGCTGCCAATGGAAATAATAAGAATCCATAAGTGCACACTGCACACTAGTTACAAATGTCAGATGATAGCAACTTTACTTTGTTGTAGTATGGCAGATCTAGATACGCCATTTTTCCCAGAATACTGATATCTTACAGAAGATTAACAGACTCAGTTTTACAGACAATTAAAATGCTATCAGTAAATTTGATGCTCTCTTTAATCATTTTGAAGATACCAGCATTTAAATTGCAATCAATTAAACTTAAAATTTAACTTGCATTAAAAAAAATTGTGTATTCATGTGTGACCTCATCCAGAGTTCCACACAGGAGAACCAATGTTTCAATGATCTAATTCACAAGCTTTTGTAAGGAATTAAGGAAACACATATATATTGCTTTTGACAGAAAGTTCACAATCATGTCTACAACAAAAATGAAGAACGGAATGGAACAAAAAAAACTGATCATGTAATCACCTGATTAAGCATCCATTTGAAGCCAACAGCAGCAGTGCACTCATTCTTGGAAGCACTACTATTCCAATCCAGATTATACACCTTATCCATTGCATTTGTTATAGATGAAATGTTATTCCTCCTTTCTTTCTTCGAGAAAATTTCTCCATTAGAGCTAACATTAATGTGACTGTTAAGAAGGGTTTCAAACCAGCCACTTCCAGATCGCTGCGATGAGATAATTGCAAAGTACCGGACGGGGTTACACGTGCATTCTTTCCTACAAAAAGAAATTGCAATCAGACATTACGCAAGCCAGCCAAGTGTAGATAGCCTATACAAGCTGCAGTAAAAATATCACCTGCTGTAATTTAGTGGTTGCGGATAATGCACAAACTGAACCTCGGAAGGAGGAACTAAAGACTTATTGCACTGTTCCGCGACTTCGATCTTCACTATCCGTGACCAGCTGTCGCTTCCTAGTTGCTTCATACACATTGAGCAAATAAATACCCCGCAGATCATAGTCATGGCGAAAACAACCATTCTCAACGCGAGGGGCGACCTCTTTGGAGCCTTCAAAACCAGCGTGTCCTGCAAACAAGTTCCGATCAGCCCAAGTACCTTCAGAATAATCAGGTCCATATTTTACAATCAACAGATTTTATGATGCCGGAAACATCAATTCAGGCTTATAGTACAGAAAAAAAAAACGATGTGTTACAAGTCAAAAGCTATCTGGTCTTGAGCTTTGTCCTTAACCCACTTGGCACTTGTGTTCCCCCAAAAATAGGTTAAATGGCCCATGTACTAACGTTCTGTTCAAGTTGGAGTTCCTTTAGCAATAATAACGGAGCATAAGACAGGGAACCAAACCCACAGCGGGTACATGAGGTAGTACAGATACTCATTACGGAGTACAGTAAAACTCTTGAAAACAGCTTTACTTCACTCCAGTCTTCAGATACTCACTTTGAAAATGCAGGTAGTACAGATTTAGAAGTTGACAACATGAGGACACGCAGTTTTCCCAAAACAAAAAAAACAACGAGTAGTCACTCAGATCCGAAGTAGTAGCTGGTAACTATGAATGACGAAATAAACGGCCCTATCGTTAAGCCAACCGCACCAGCAATGAATTCGGAAATTAAAAGACGCTTCCTAAATTGTGCACCAACAGAATCGTTTCACTTGGTAATAAAACACGATCTAGCAGTAGAAGACTTGGATCCAAAAGAAGAAAACAGAAAAGCTAACCTGATACTATGAGCTAGTTAGCTAGTTAGTACAAAATTGTGGTGACAAATAATTTGTCAAAAAAAAGAGTAATAAATTGAAAAGGGATTAAAACGACGTGCCTAATATTATGGATCAGAGCAGAGGTCCCATAAACCGCAACGCCCGTCGCAAATTAATAAAGTACGAACAACAGACGAACTTCTCTTTCCACTGGACCAGAAGAGGCAGCTGAAATGCCACCGAAACGAAATGAATCGCTCCTCAAACCAAAATCACAGAGGGCCTGAGCCTGAAGCTAGAAGGCACGATTCGGAAGGAAAAGCGGCCGCATTTCGCCCAATATTCCATATGAGTATGGGGGAGGGGGCTTGCGATTGAAATCTGACCTTGTTGTTTCCAAACTGGTAGCTCCATTCGTCGCAGTCGCCGGGCTTGTCGTCCCCTTTGGAGGCCCCCATGGCGTCGTCAAGAGACGCAGGGGCCGGTCTCCTTTAAACTAACCCGCCAGCTACCGCTCGTCCGCCGCCGACGCCTCACAGGTGCATTCAATCGGCCACGCCGGGATATGGGGTCGGCCCTTGGGGCGGAGCGGCGGTACCCCGTACCCAGGGCGGAGGGGCCAATGAGCTTGTGCGCCTGTGCGTGTTTGCAGGAGGAGGAGGAGGCAGCTGCAGCTCGGCTCGTGTTAGGAGTTTTGGGCGTTTCCGGAGACCTTTTTTTGGGTGGGGATGGAAATGGAGGTGGAGAACTCCAAATTCTTCAGAGAGAGTGTGTTCCGGTCTCAGGGAGTGACCCGGCCTCTTTTATGACGATGCGCATCGCCCGTACAGAGAAGAAAGAAACGGATTAATGCGTAAGTATCGGCTAAGCTGACTTTCTCCCGCCGATGACGTGATTAACAAAGATGTGGAAGGTAGACGGCAGCGACTGGCCCCGATATTCGCCGTGCACGCCGTCGGTCTCTCGTGCAGCAGCAGTCAGCACTAGTACGAGTTACGCCACCCCCTCCGGCTGCGTCTTCATCTTTGTAGTACCTTTCTATCAACTCCTCTACCATACTCCACTTTTTTTTTGGATAAAGTACCATGCTCCACTTATAAGACCGTTTCGAAGATTAAAGACCCAACAGCAGGTTGGTGTTCTTCTGTACACTCGAGGAAGTGAAACAGTACGGTCGGGTCGTAGCTGAAAAAAAAGAAAGAGAAAGCGAGCCCGTGAAAAGGAAATATTCGATGTCTAGGTCAGCGTGGAAATGGTGCGGGTTGGAATGGGGATTTTGGGGCGGGTTGTACGATGGAGCTGATCGGACTGGGCTAAAATGGTTTCAATTGCTAATTGGATTGGAGCGGTGTGGGCTTACCAGAAATGCGGACCGGGGCGGTGCGGTGTGGCTTCGGAAAAAAAACACTGAAACGGGCTGAACCCGTGGGTTCAACCCGCAGAAGACGTACGGGGCCAGCGTCTACGCGACCGCACCTCCCAATTCCCCTCCTACCTCTGCTCCTCTCCGATGGCGGCCATGGCGGCCGCACGTCAAGCTTAGGGTCCCTAGGCCCCAGCACCTCTACCGCGGCCGGCGGCCGCCCTGCGTAGCTGCCGCCGTCGTCGCCCCGGAGCACCACCAAGAGGCGCCACACTCGCCCCCTGCCCCTGGGTTCCCGACGCCCTAGGGCTTCCTGCACGTATTTTCTTGGTGGCCGCCTCGCCGGCCGCTCTGCCTACCTCGTCCGGCAAGAATGCAAGCTCATCGACAAGCTGACCACACCGTCCTCCGTCCCTGCCCTTCTCACCAAGGTGAGCCATGAGCAGCAACTCCTCACCATTCTTTTTCTCCCCATGGAAGATGCAGATGGAAACGAAAATAGATGGCGGAAGTTAACACTTTTTTGGTTCCTTTTTCTTTTCGGTAGAAGAGGAGCGGAGTAAGGAGAGCACCATGACAGATTAGGAGACGAAGCCCCAGTAGAAACTTGATTTAGGCACCCTCTAATACAGGTAAATCTTGATTCTGCTATGCTCGATGTGGCAAGTTGGTACTGTGTGTTACTTGCTGGCTTGTTGAATAGTACTCTCAAAATTGCTGAGTAGAGTAACGAGAGCACCATGACAGATTACGAGGCCTAGCTCCAGTAGAAACTTGATAATGCGTAGACTCATTATCATGGTCCTTCTACTGAAATTTTAATGTATATGTTGGTTGGTCAACACTAATTAATTTGAAGCTAATTTATGCACACAATATTTTTTACTAATTAAGTTGATGGTCTCGATAGTTTGGAATGGGATGTTAATCTGCTTACATCTTCTGAACCACATCTTGTATTCCTGTGCTAAAGTTGGTCCTAGTTCAGTTATAATTCAGTCCAGTGCAGTGACGAGAGAGATTATTCAGTCCTAGTTCTGAACCATATGTTGTGACCCATGGTGGATGTTGTGGCCGTAGGTTTGGTTCAGTTTTAATTAAAACAACCGTTGTACTAGTTCAGTTCTGTAGTTTTCTAGCAAGAAATAGTTCAGTTCAAAATGTACTTTATATGATATGTTCTAACATGTACTTTGTTCAATATCAACTAGGCTTGCTAACATGTCCGGCAATACGTCCGTGAGCTCTGGAATTGGTGATGATATGAATGCACCTTCGGCGACACAATAAGTCAAGAGATCAAAGGTATGGGAGCACTTTGAGAAAGACCTTGTCGTTGTGGGTGATGTTCCGAAAGCTGTTTGCAAATACTGTGGAATCAAGCTCACTTGCACTAGAAGGTCCGGAACCAGTAGCCTTTTGAGCCACATCTCTGAGTATTGCCGAGAGATCGAAGATGAGGTTAGATCTAGCTTTTTGGTGACGCTTAAGAGGAAGGCATCGGACGTTGGATTCGTCTTCAATTCTAAGAGAAGCCGACAACTCATGACCAAATACTGTATCCATGCTGAGGTCCCATTTAGGAAATTTGAGGACCCTTACTTCAAGGAATGGATGGAGTCAATGCAACCAACCTTCAAAGTAGTTGGTCGTCACACAATCCGGAATGATTGCATCCTTGAACATGATGAGATGAAGGACAAGCTGAAACTCGAACTCGAGAACCTTGATTCTCGTATTTGCCTCACCTCAGACATGTGGACGTCTGTTCAAAAGTTGGGCTACATGTGAGTCATCGTTCAGTTCTATTTGCTTTTGTGAAGCTGAAATGGTGCTAGTGTAACTACTGTAAAGAACATGCTGCAAATTTGTTGGTTGGATAACACAAATTAAGTTGAAGCTAATTTTTTGTATCTTGATACTCAATTATGTATGTTCTGACATGTACTTTGTTCAATGTCAACTAGGCTTGCTAACATGTCCGGCAATATGTCTGAGAGCTCTGGAACTGGTGATGCTATGGATGCACCTTCGGCGACACTACATTTACTTCAGACATACAGTACGTATTACTCTCTTGTTATCTTTAGTCGTGAGCTTTGATCCCGCACTGTTGTTTCTTGGTTTTGTTCAATGAACTGATTTTGTGTTATGAACTTTAATTTCTAGTGCCGTCTTGAAGATTGAAGGCTCCTTGAACTGGCAACAGGGAGGGTTTGCTTATCTGACACATCACCCTGAAATATCTGTTGGATTACCTTGTAAGGGATGCTCCAGTTGTACTTAATCAGCAGTTTAAGACTTTAAGTTCGCTGAATGTTTTTTTTACAGTACTCCACTTGTTTGGCTTCATCAGATTTTCACTATGGACTTGTTTTTATATTTAATGCGTGGAGATGCTCTGGTGCATATATATTTCCCAGCAGTACGTACTTTATGATGTACGTATTTTTTATGATTTTCCAGGTATTCTGGAGTATATTCACTGTATATTTTCCATTTATGAATTGTAAAAGCTAAGTTACATGGACTAGCTTTGAGACTGTGAAGCTCAAAGCGCTAGCTTATTACAGCGACTTCATTTTTTTCCAAAGTTATGTATGTACGCCGTACGTATGTGCCAGACGCCAGTGCAGCAGCATCCCCATGGTTTCAACCCGCGGGTTCAACCCGATTGGACCTGCATGGTGCGGTGTGGTGCGGGAGCCAGACCTGCATGGTGCGGTGTGGTGCGGGTGATTTGACTAATTTATTGGATTGGGGTGGGGTGGGCAACGACGTCAATATCGTCCGGTGTGGGGCAGATTAGGGGCGGTTTTCTCCCCATTCTCAGGCTGATGTCTAGGGGCGAGCGGACCTTTTTTCCCCTTCATCCCTCCTCGTCGCTCCCGTGGGCGACGGGAGGGAAACCCTAGCCGCCACCTCTCCCAGCCCTCACGCGATCTCCCTCTCCTCGCCGTCGCCGGATGGCGCCGACGGCCGAAGGCCGCGCGCTGGCGGCGGCGAGGGTTCTCCTGCTCCCTCGCGTGGTCCTCTTGGCACGGGCCGAGGGCGTCAGCTTGGGCGCTGCGCTGGGCAAGGGGCGGCGGCGCGCTGCTGCTCCGGTGGCGGTGTGGTGACCTGCGGTGGCGGGGCGAGCTAGAGACGACGATGACTTCTAGGAGGTGGCGCGCATCCGGGCAGACGGCGACGGTTACTGGCGGCGCCCGGCCGGGGCTCGACGTCCGGCGGGTCCCAGATGCGGCGGTGGGTGAGGCAGCAGTGGTGGTCGTCGCAGCGGGCGGCGGTGTCACCGGTGGTGGCCTGGCCCGTGTGCTAGGCGCGCTCGATATGGATCTCGGCTCGGGCCTAGGTCTGGGCCAGATCTGGGCCGCCGGTGGACCGGTGGGCCCACGGCATGCTGGATGGCAGGGTGGCGCAGAGGCGCTGTGCTCATCAGATCGACTGCCTCCATGGTTGCGGTGGTAGTCTCGTGCGGTGCGAGCTCGGGGCGACCTCAGCCCAGGTTGATTGGCGGCGGGTTTCGACGGGGATGGCACCGGTAGGTAGGACGTCGGACCTCAAGTTGGATGGTGGCGACGGCCTTGGCGCTGCAGCGCGGCAGCGGGGCTAGTCGGGCCTGATCTGGGCCGGATCTGCGTGATCTGGCTGATTGGGGCCAGACAGGCCCTGCTGCTACGTCTGGTCTGCGACCGCCATTGGTGGTGGAGGACGGCGGATCCTCCTATTGATTGTCCTACTGCCCACGCGGGTCTGTTGGTTGCTATCATACCTTGCCTGATTCGTTGGCGTCGTTTTGGTGTCAATCCCGGGGCTCGAGGTCGTGGACGCCGGGGCGGCGGCCCTGGAAGGTGGACCTCACGGGCGTCTCTGCGGCGAGCGTTGTGACGGTGGTGATGGCCTTCTCTTTGACCGTGTGGATGGCGAGGAGGGGTGGGGGGGGATCCTGGTGTTGGAGGCTAGGCTCAGGAACAGTGGGTGCTGACGTACCGACCGTGATGCGAAGGTTCTTCCGAGCGAAAGCTCCGCGCTTTGGCGCCGATGACGGCTGACAAGGATATACATCTCGGATGCCCTACCGTGAGGGTACCTGGTGCACGTGATGACTAAAGGCCCAATAAGCGAAGAGATAACTCGAAGCCCAAGACGAGAGGCCCAACAAGATGGAGTACCCTCAAAGTTTAGACATAGACATAGTAGGTTTATACTTTCCTTATGTGTAAACTAGGTCGGTTACAAACTCCCGAGACCCAGCCTATTTAAAGGCTGGGAGGGGTGCCGATCTAGGACCAAGCCATACTCGAACCACCAAAACTCTTGCGAGATCGTCATCTCGCCGGAGCCACCTTGTAACCTCATAATCTCCGGCGATCAATAACAGACAAGCAGGAAGTAGGGTCTTTACCTCCACCCGAGGGGCCTGAACCTGGGTAAATCTTTGCCTCTGCTTGTCAGCCGACGAAACTACCAGTACTACCACGTTCTCTCCGCATAATCTCAACCCTAGGTCCTTAACCATGGGATTTGATGAGGGTACACCTCGTCAATTGGCGCCGTCTGTGGGAAAGAATAGTGCTGGACTCGCGGTTTCTTCGGTTCCATCGGAAAACGGCGACTCACCGATCGGATCTACAAACGGCAACTCGCCGGCTGCATCGACAAACCAGAACTCGCCGACTCAGGCAGCACACGGCAACTCGCCGGCTCACTCGACAAACGGCAACACGCCAGCTTCACCCGCAAAAAGCGCATCGGATCCTCTGATGGATTTCGAGCCACACTCGCCAGGATTCCAGGAGGCCTTCTCCGATCTCGAGTCAGGTTTGGGTTTAACCGTTGGTTCGTTCAATTTTTTCGTCAACAAGCTTGGTGTGCAGTAGTTGACGGATCCACGCCAACTCGCGATTGCTGCACCCGAGGCTCCATCGGTTGCGCCTCCTTCAACTGCGGATCCCTCAACCGCGTCCATACCATCGTCGATCCTCCAAGCTTGCTCGTCCGCAACAACCATGTCCATACGAGAGATGCACGAGCTCATCGAAGAACTTCAGGGCGAGGAAGCCGAATCAGCATACCGCACAAACGATCCCGTGCTCGATCTCTCACTCGAGGATAGTTTCGACTGCGGGATCTCCTTCAGCGACTTCGACGAACTCGAAACTCATATCGACAACCACGTCGAGATCTGCACGAACAATAACAACCTCGACTCTGAGATTCATAACAACTTCATCGACGCCGAGATGAGCATAGGCGATGAAGGCATCAACTGCGTGATCCGTTTAGACGGACCACTCGACGGGCATATCGACTCAGACATGAGCCTCGATGAAGAGGTCGAGTCCATGACGGGATTGGAAGATACACATACATACCCTCGGGTGATACCCCAGCAGGTTTATGTCGCCATCGCCGCAGAATCATCAGATGTTGCGGCCAGCCGCAGGC
>CAMZMU010000045.1:29733441-29848130 GCA_947311845.1 Poa pratensis | reverse complement strand
AAGTTTTGAATAATTTAAAGGTAGCCACATGAAATATTTACTTGGAATGGCAGGAAATACCACATAGTAGGTAGGTATGGTGGACACAAATGGCATGGGTTTTGGCTCAAGTTTTGGATGCACGAGAAGCATTCCCTCTCAGTACAGAGTTTAGGCTAGCAAGGTTGTTTGAAGCAAACACAAGTATAAACCGGTACAGCAAGAATCACATAAAAACATATTGCAAGTATTATAAGACTCTACACTGTCTCCTTGTTGCTCAAACATTTTACCAGAAAATATCTAGACCTTAGAGAGAACAAATATGCATCACAAGTCTCAACAAGCTCTAAAGTAGTTCTCCACTACTAGGCTTTAACTACATGATGCAAGAGCTTAAACATGATCTACTTGAGAGCTCAAAACAATTGCAAAGCATCAAATCAAAACAAGACAATGATCTACTAGAATGCATATGTCTTTTCCAATACCAACTAACATGTAGCATTTTCTTTCTTCCAAACAAACACAATAAATTTAATTAAACATAAACTCTCCAAATGATAATATAATGCAGCAAGAGAGTATTTATAAACAAGTGCTAACAGCTCGAAGAGATGTATGAAAAACAGGAGCTAAAAGCACTGCAGTAGCTAGTTAAGAATACTCAACAAATATAAGTGAAGAACATGAGTATTCAAATGAAAAAGCGGAGCGTGTCTCTCTCCCACACAAGGATTGCTAGGATCCAAATTTATTCAAACAAAAACAAAAATAAAAACACACAGACGCTCCAAGTAAAGCGCTAAGATGTGAAAGAATTAAAATATAGTTTCACTAGAGATGACCTGATAAGTTTGTTGATGAAGAAGGGGATGCCTTGGGCATCCCCAAGCTTAGACGCTTGAGTCTCTCTGAATATGGTTGGGATGAACCACGGGGGCATCCCCAAGCTTAGGCTTTCACTCTTCTTGATCACATAATATCACCCTTCTCGCTTGATCCTTGAAAACTTCCTCACACCAAACTCAAGACAGTTCTCATTAGAGGGTTAGTGCATAATCAAAAATTCTCATATTCTGTAATGATACAATCAATCCAAAGCTTCTGGACATTAGCTACAGCCACCAATGCTTTGTGGAGCAAAGAAATCCACACAAACACAGTAAAAGAGCGAATGCAAAACAAAAGGCAGAATCTGTCAAAAACAGAACAGTCTGGAATAACGAATTTTTTCGAGGCACTTAAGTTGCTCAGATGGATCTGGCCTCAAATAATGAAAGTTGCGTACATATCTCAGGAATATGCGTGATTTTTCTCAGAATGTTTTGAATTTTCTACAGGGAGATAAGCTCAAATCCGTGACAGCTAAAAATCTGTCACTGCGCAGAAATCCAAATCTTGCATCAACTTTCAATATAGAACTTTACTTGGCACAACATTGCGATAAAATAAAGATACAAAGGAGTTGCTACAGAAGTAACAAAAATCCTTGACTCAAAGAAAACAAAAATAACAGCAAATAAAAACGATGGGTTGTCTCCCATAAGCGCTTTTCTTTAACGCCTTTCAGCTAGGCGCAGAAAGTGAAAATCAAGTGTTGTGAAGTGGAGGAGCATCAACATCATAACTTGCTCTAACAATAGAGTCAAAAGGTAACTTCATTCTCTTCCTAGGAAGTGTTCCATACCTTTCTTGAGGGAAATTGGTACCTTATATTACCTTCTTTCATATCAATGATGGCACCAACATTCGAAGAAAAGGTCTTCCCAAAACAATAGGACAAGATGCATTGCATTCAATATCCATAACAATAAATCAACGGGGACAAGGTTATCTTTTACCGTAATAAAAACATCATTAACTCGCCCAAAGGTTTCTTCATAGCATTATCAGCGAGAAAAACATCCAAATAACAATGTTCCAAAGGTGGCAAATCAAGAATATCATAAAGCTTCTTGGGCAAAACTGAAACACTTGCACCAAGATCACACAAGGCATTGAAATAAAAATCATTCACCTTTACCTTAACTAGCACAGTGGCCCGCGCACATGCGCGGGCAACTCCTTGGTGGTTTTTTATAAATTATTATATGGTCCATAAAGTAGAATTAATTCTATACAACCAAATAAAAACATCTTGAGGGCCTTTTGAATAAAATATATGATCAGTGTAAATAATTATCCAGAACCTAATAAAAGTCGGCATATAACCGAATCCTAGGAGGGAACGTGCATTTCTAATAATTATTTGTTCAATATTTATTAATTTTATATAAAGATGGCAATGACCTTTTTTCCCTGGCTAGAGCACGGTGGCATTTCTTAGTCAACCGATTTTGACTTGGTTCCTGCACATCTCCTTAATTTAAAACGCCAAGGATCCTACTCGATGGTTCAAAAGAATCTTTGAATTCACCTAACTCAATTTATATGCTCAACTGATCTTAAACTATTGATTTGAATTTTAAATGTGATATATATAGTTTTAAATTTCATGGATAATTAACGAAAAATTGGATTTGGTAAAACTCAGTGGCATGAGATAGAACTAAATTCCAGTCGACTTTTCTGCCGTTTGATTTGCATATTCCTGCTGTTATAAGAGTTGAACATGAGTTTTTATTCGTTGATTAAGTGGCCTGGTAGATTAATAATTAAACAACAATTTACCTTTGTTTAACTCTCTTCCTCAGATGTCCACATTTTCCTCATTTCTCACTGTTCCATTTCCCTTTCTTGTCCACCGCTGGTCACCAAATCTGCTTTTCTCCGTTTTCCTTGAAATCCACCAAAATCAGATCTCCGACATACTCCCTCCTGTACAAATGGAGAGACTATAAATGGAGCATTAGGTACTGCAGTTGGAGGGCCATGGCGGATGACCAGCTGAAGACGGCAACACCTTCGATCCGACCAGGAGCGTAAGGCTTGGCCGCAGGTTGACATATAAAATTGATTAGCTTTTACCTTAAAATGCAAGTTGACATCCACCCAGGAGTAAGAAACAGAGGTCCTTCTGAAAAACTAAAATAAAAGGCAGTCAATTATTTCCAGAGAGATAAAGTAAATCAAAAACTGTTCACGACGTTCGGTATTTATAAAGCATAGTTTGTGACACATGCCAAATCATGGAATAAGCAATCGTAGTCAAAAGAATCATATTTTACTAACTCCCTCCTTCTAGACGCACTGCTTGTTTACATTCCAATGATGGGCAGAAGCTTGTTTTTTATAAGAACCTTTCCTGAAGTTTTATATTATCATATGAAAATATGACCCTAAGCATTAATTGCAAGATTCTTGCATTGGAAAATATCAATTAATACATAGAAATTGAAATGGAAAAGTTATCATGGACATGCGTTTAGTGAAGGATGAAATTTTGATTTATTTGAAGTGCATAAATACAATACCTCAAATGTCCAAGATCCAATTGGTAGGAGCGAAGATTTGCCAACTCTGAAACTTGCCATGTTACTGGTCTACCTCTGAGTTGCACCTTTTTTATCTATAAGCTGTAATAGAAAATAGGAAGCCTACTCGGACATGATTCAAAATATTATATAAACATATTTTCTTGTACCACTACAACCGCACACATTTGCTGCCTCCTAATCCTTACAGTTTTACCAACCCAAAACAACAAATACTTGCCTGCTAAATCGGTTTGCGATCTATAATTTATCTCTAATGCCAGACTCAGACTAAATCTTCCTATGCTCTATAAAATTGCATTAACTGTATTTCAGATCATGGGTCAGTCATGGTAGAGAGTCGCAATAATAAAGAATTAACATTAAAAAAATCTCTCTGGTTCGAAATATACTTAAAACAATCCAGAGTAATTTCTATTGATTTTGTAGACCAGGATGTTGTACCAGGAATCACTGAAGATTGTTTGAGATCATCCAACATTAGAAATACTATATCCACAGTGTCGTATTAGTATATAAAAAGGAAATTTATATGAAGAAACCTGCAACAAAATATGTAAACATAATGTATATTCATGTTAGCACGTGGGACAAATTTCAATCACAGTCATATAATGCACCACATCAATAAAATAATTTACTCCCTGACGATTCAGTTAATGGAATATAGTGCTCAAGTGAAGACAGAAATTCATACCAGCCTAAGATTTTAGTATCTTGTTTTGCTCCAAACCATATTAAGATTTGACAATGGAAGCATTTGCATGATGAGCCGCCGCGGACGTGCCGGTAAGATCTCGCCAGCATGCTCGTTGATGACTTGATATTCTTCTGCAATCTGTAGGTTTTATGGATACAAATTTAAGTATATAAGTACTATCAGTATATAATGTTGCAAGAGATGAAGCATGTATGTGTGCACATTAATCTGATGAACTTCAGTCGTGATAAAGTTTCTTGCTTAAAAAATACTATTTACATCATTGGTGCTATTTTCTAACGGTCAAACTTACACGTACATGTTTAATCTCACCGGCCATTGTGAGACGGTGGCCAACAACGTCGAACCACTGTATGACCAGCCTATCGTGCTGCTCCATACAAACAGATGAATTACTGCTATGTATTATCAAACTTAGCACGTACATGGTCTGAAGAAAGCCGGCCTGACCTAGTTGATCCCAATAACGGCCATTGTAACATGGTGGCCGACGCCATCGAACGACTGTAATCGCCACGCTGCCGTGCCGCTCCCATACAAAAAGATGAATGAATACAGCTGACTGTGGCAACTGCATGTCCGTATACGTCAGCTGCGGCATCGTCCGTATCGATCGACCTTGTTGGCTTGTTCTAGCTAGTTAGCATGTCTTGCTTCTTCAGCATCTGAAACACGTAGCAAATAATCAGCAGAGCTCAATCGCTCATAGATTCCCATCCTATTTTCCGGTGGCTCATTGGCTGGCTATGACACCAATCACGTAAAGGTTCAGGCTTGAGGGCAACGGTGCTTCTCGGAGTTTGCTTGTAGGTTGGCGCTCGATCGAAATTTGCCAGCTCGGCCGCCGATGGAGGGCGCGACAATGCAAGCAGGTCATATGTGGCCGGCGGCGCACTAAACTATTCTTTTCTCGTATGGTGAGGGAAGGAACCCTAATTTAATTCTAAACCGCAAGGACGAAAGGTTATTCCAACATAATGGCAATGGTGGGTAATTTTACTCCAATCAACTTTTTTTTGTTTAGATCCATTGGTTGAGATCAGTTATTTAATTAAACTAACGGTCAGATGTTTCTGATTTTTGTGGTAATTTCTAGAGTAATTCTCTAATTTCTGGTTAGCCCATAATCTACTTTTAATATATAATAGATGATGGGTTTCCAACCATCTTCTAATTTCTTAGGAATAGAAGATTTAAGTTTCAACTTCTCCTCCCTAGCTTGCAAAAGAGCATTTGTAATATGCTTTGTAAAAGCCAAATTAATTGTGCTAGCATTGGGACTTCTAGCTAATTTTTGCAAGAACATAATAACTTCAGAGATGTTACAATCATCAAAATCAAAATCATTATTGTCAATGGTGGTGGAACCATTGTCTCCAATAGTTTGAAAAATTTCAGCACTTTTATCAGAAAAAGTTTCAGCAGTTTTAGGCAATTTAAACGCTTAGCAGAAGTAGTAGAGACATTATCAACACCAATAACATTACCATCAATAGTAGGAGGTTTACTAGCATGTGAAACATTAGCATTACTAGTGGTGGTGATAGTACAAACTCTAACTATACTATTCTCTTTTTCAAGTTCTTCCTCTTTTTCCCACCTAGCATGCAATTCAGCCAACATCCTAATATTATTATCAATTCGAACTTGGATGGCATTTGCTGTAGCAAATGACTTAGTATCTTTAACTTCATTAGGCATAACTTTCAGTTTTAGAATTTCAACATCATGAGCAAGACTATCAACTTTAGAGACAAGATCATCAATTTTTTCAAACTTTTCCTCAACAGTTTTATTGAAAGCTTTTTGTGTGCTAATAAAATCTTTAAGCATAGCTTCAAGATCAGAGGACACACTTCTATTGTTGCTGTAGGAATTACCATAAGAATTACCATAACCATTTGAAGGATAAGGCTTATAATTGTTGCTACCAAAATTATTCCTATAAGCATTGTTGTTGAAGTTGTTGTTTTTAATGAAGTTTACATCAACATGCTCTTCTTGAGCAACCAATGAAGCTAAAGGAATATTATTAGGATCAACATGAGATCTACCATTCACAAGCATAGACATAATAGCATCAATCTTATCACTCAAAGAGGAGGTTTCTTCAACAGAATTTACCTTCTTACCTTGAGGAGCTCTTTCGGTGTGCCATTCGGAATAGTTGATCATCATATCATCAAGTAGCTTTGTTGCTGCACCTAAAGTGATGGACATAAAGGTTCCTCCAGAGGCTGAATCCAATAAGTTCCTTGAGGAAAAATTTAATCCTGCATAAAAGGTTTGGATGATCATCCAAGTAGTCAGTCCATGAGTGGGACAATTCTTCACCAAAGATTTCATTCTTTCCCAAGCTTGAGCAACATGTTCATTATCAAGTTGTTTAAAATTCATAATGCTACTTCTCAAGGATATAATCTTAGCAGGAGGATAATATTTCCCTATGAAAGCATCTTTGCATTTTGTCCAAGAATTAATACTATTTCTAGGCAAAGAAAGCAACCATTCTTTAGCTCTTCCTCTCAAGGAGAAAGGAAAAAGTTTCAGTTTTATAATATCCCCATCCATATCCTTATACTTTTGCATTTCACAAAGTTCAACAAAGTTATTAAGATGGGCAGCAGCATCATCAGTACTAACACCAGAAAATTGCTCTTTCATAACAAGATTTAATAGAGCAGGTTTAATTTCATAAAATTCTGCTGTAGAAGCAGGTGGAGCAATAGGAGTGCATATGAAATCATTGTTGTTTGTGCTAGTGAAGTCACACAACTTAGTGTTCTCAGGAGTATTCATTTTGAAAAACAAAATTAAACTGAATTAAACAAGTAACTAATTTTTTTGTGTTTTTGATATAGAGAAAGCAAACAAAACAAAATAAAAATAAACTAAGCAAGACAAATAACAAAGTAAAGAGATTGGGTGTGAGAGACTCCCCTTGCAGAAGCAATTCTGTTTTCCCCGGCAACGGCGCCAGAAAACGTGTTGGTGGCTCTAGGTTATAGTGCCAGAAACAATGCTTGTACGTCACACGTCAGTTGGGAACCCCAAGAGGAAGGTATGATGAGTGCAGCAGTAAGTTTTCCCTCAGTATGAAACCAAGGTTTAATCGGACCAGTAGGAAAACGAGGTTTGCTTCGAAGGTGTTGGTGGAGGAGTGTAGTGCGGCGCAACACCAGGGATTCCGGTGCCAACGTGGAACCTGCACAACACAATCAAATTACTTTGCCCCAACTTAACAGTGAGGTTGTCAATCTCACCGGCTTGCTGAAAACAAAGGGTTAAACGTATCGAATGGAAAATGATGTTTGTTTGCATAAAACAGTAGAGAACAATGATTGCAGTAGATTGTATTTCAGATGTAAAAGAATGGACCGGGGTCCACAGTTCACTAGTGGTGTCTCTCCAATAAGATAACTAACATGCTGGGTAAACAAATTACAGCTGGGCAATTGACAATTGATAAGTGCATATAACATGCATGTGTGAGTTGTGGTGTCTACTATGAGATTCATTTGGGCATTACGACAAAGTACATAGACCGCTATCCAGCATGCATCTATGCCTAAATAGTCCACTTTCCGGTTAACATCCGTACCCCTTCCAGTATTAAGTTGCAAGCAACAGACAATTGCATTAAGTAATGTGCGTAATGTAAACAATACATTCATCCTTGAATAAAGCATTGCTGTTTTACCCCTAGTGGCAACAACACATCTACAACCTTAGAACTTGCTGTCACTATCCCAGGTTAAATAGAGGTTGAACCCAACTATCATGCATAAATACCCCCTCTTGGAGTTACAAGTATTCACGTGGCCAAGGCTTCAACAAGTAACGGAGAGCATGCAAGATCACAAATGACATAGACATGATAATATAATATTCAGCTCCACATAGGTATCAATATAAGTCAGATCCCAGCAAACACAACATGTAGCATTACAATAAGATGATCTTGATCATGATAGGCAGCTCACAAGATCTAAACATGATGGCACAAGTGGAGAAGACAACCATCTAGCTACTGCTATGGACCCATAGTCCAAGGATGAACTACTCACGCATCACTCCGGAGGCGGGCATGGCGATGTAGAGCCCTCCGGTGATGATTCCCCTCTCCGGCAGGGTGCCGGGAAGAGCTTCAGAACCCCCCGAGTTAGGGTTGACGACGACGGCGGCAGCGAATATGTTCTGGATGAAAGGCTCGGTGTTTTAGGGTTTTCGCGTCTCGGGGAATAAATAGGCGAAGGGGCGATGTCGGCGGACCCCCGAGGGGCCCAAACCACCTCCAGGCGCGGCTGTGGGCCCAGCCGCGCCACCATGTGGTTTGGCCACCTCGTGGCTCATCTTCGTCTCTCCTTCGGACTCCGTGTGGTGCTGGAAAAATAGGGACCTGGCCTTTTGTTTCGTGCAATTCCGAGAATATTTCCAGAAGTAACTTTCTGAAACCAAAAACAGCAGAAAACAGGGAACTGGCACTGTGGCATCTTGTTAATAGGTTAGTCCCAGAAAATGCATAAAAGTGATACGAAGTGTATATAAAACATGTAGCAAATGGTATAATATAAGCATGGAACAGCAGAAATTATGGATACGTTGGAGACGTATCAAGCATCCCCAAGCTTAGTTCTACTCGTCCTCGAGTAGGTAAAACGATAACAACAAATAATTTCTGAGGAGACATGCTTTCACACAATCTTGATCAATATATTGCAAGGCTCATGTCATGAATGAAGTGACTCAAAGCAATGATCTATAGTTTGCTAACAAATAGATAAAGAGTAAACAATGAATCATATAAGCAAAAACTTTTCATGAATAGTACTTTCAAGACAAGTATCAAAGAGTTTTGCATAAGAGGTAACTCATAAAGCAATAGATTCAAAGTAAAAGGCATTGAAGCAACACAAAGGATGATTAAGTTTCAGCATTTGCTTTCAACTTGTAACATGTATATCTCATGGATAGTTGTCAACATAAAGCAATATAACAAGTGCAATAAGTAAATATGTAAGAATCAATGCACACAAAGTTGACACAAGTGTTTGCTTCTAAGATAGAAAGGAGTAGGTAAACTGACTCAACATAAAGTAAAAGATAGGCCCCTTCACCGGGTCACCAGCGGCTCAATCTCGCCTCTGGGGCAAGTGAGGCTCGCGGTCACTTTGGCACGCAGGAGAACTACCGCACCGAGCTAATTGACTTCGACGTCGCGCACATTGGCCTGCCCTACAACGCCATCCTCGGCTACCCCGCCCTCGCGAAGTTCATGGCCGTCACGCACCACGCCTACAACATGGTCAAGATCCCTGGCAGCGGTGGCACCATCACCATACGCGGTCACGTACAGGACGCCACGCGCGCTGTCGAGATCGCCTACAAGGCCGCTGCCATGGCATTCCCCGCTGACGAGGACATGGAGCCTCTCGAGAGGCCCAAGAAGAAGAAACAGCTGTTCACTCAAGAGCAAGCATCTACAAAGAAGGTGTCGCTGAGCACCAGCGGCTCGGGGGCTGAGGGCTCGGGGGCTAGCGTCACCATAGGCGCTGGCTTGCCTCCCAAATAGGAAAGCGCGCTCGTCGCCTTCCTTCGGGCAAATTCTGACATGTTCGCATGGACTCCGTCAGAAATGTCCGGTGTACCAAGGGAGGTGATCGAGCACCACTTAGCCGTGTGTCCAGACGCACGCCCTGTAAAGCAGAAAGCGCGGAAACAAGCCCCCGAGAAGCAAGCGTTCATCATCAAAGAAGTAGAGAAGCTGAAAGCAGCAGACATCATTCGAGAAGTTGCCCACCCCACTTGGCTCTCCAACGGTGTGGTTGTCCCAAAACCCAATGGAGGAGGCCGGCTCTGCATCGACTACACAGACGTAAACAAGGCCTGCCCCAAGGATCCATACCCCATGCCAAGGATAGACCAGATTGTGGACTCCACCGCCGGCTGTGATCTCCTCTGTTTCCTGGATGCCTTCTCAGGCTACCACCAGATCAAAATGGCCAAGGAAGACGAGGAGAAAACAGCATTTCTCACCCCTTGTGGTGTGTATTGCTACACTTGCATGCCCTTTGGCCTGAAAATGCCGGCGCCACCTTCCAGAGGCTCATGAGGATCGCCTTGGGGGCTCAGATGGGAAGAAATGCAGAAGCTTATGTCGACGACATCGTGGTCAAGTCTCGCGAGGGAGACACTCTCTTGAAGGATCTCGAGGAAACCTTGCCAGCCTGCGCAAGGTGAACATCAAGTTAAACCCCGCCAAGTGCGTCTTCGGGGTGCCTTCAGGCAAGCTCCTCGGGTTCCTCGTGTCCCACCGCGGCATAGAAGCAAACCCTGACAAGATCAAGGCTATAGAAGACATGCAGCCACCTCGCCGCCTCAAGGACATGCAGCGCCTAGCAGGATGCATGGCCAGCTTAGGCCGCTTCATCTCCAAGTTCGGCGAGAGAGCCTTGCCATTTTTCAAGATCATGAAGAAATCCGGCACCTTCAAGTGGACTCCAGAGGCGACAAAGCATTTGAGGACTTGAAGAAATACTTGGCTAGCTCACCAGTCATGGTAGCCCCCAGGGCAGGCGAGCATCTGAAGCTGTACCTAGCAGCCACTCCACAAACTGCAAGCGCCGTCCTGGTGGTGGAAAGAGAAGAGCCAGTTCTCCCCAAGAAAAGCACTGCCACACCAAGTCCAGAACCTCCCGACGAGGGAACAGTCTCTCCAGACCCAGTGCCAGACCCACAGCCTCAAGTCGAGTCCACCACAGCACCCTGCCGAGGCTCCTCCACAGGCAAACCTCGCCAAAGGTCCTGAGGAGCCTCTCGAGGGAGCCGACGCTGCCGCACCATCAACGACCCTCGTCGAGCATCCAGTCTACTTCGTCAGTACTGTACTGCGAGATGCTCGCGAGCGGTACCCAGTGCAGCAGAAGCTCCTCCTCGCGCTACTCATCGCCTCCAGGAAGCTGCGCCACTACTTCCAGGGCCACCCCATCACGGTGGTCACGTCCTTCCCCCTGGAGCAGATCCTGCGCAACCCCAACGCTACTGACCGCGTCGCAGGATGGAACATTGAGCTGCAACCATTCAACTTGCGCTTCGACACCACAAGAGTCATAAAAGGGAGAGCGCTGGCGGATTTCGTCGCCGAGTGGACAGACCCAACTCCTGAAGAGCCTCGCGAAGAAGAAACCGCGTCATCGGGAGATACAATGCCAAGCCACTGGACCATGCACTTCGATGGAGCTTTCGCCTGCCGCAATGGTGGGGCTGGCGTTGTCTTAACCTCACCAAAAGGTGACAAGCTCTACTACGCCATCCAGCTGTGCTTCACAATAGACAAGATCTCCAACAACATCGCCGAGTACGAGGGCCTCCTCGCCGGGCTCAGAGCCGCAATCGCCCTTGGCGTCAAGCACTTACTCATAAAGGGTGATTCCCAGCTCCTGGTTAACTTCTCCAACAAGAGCTACACGCCTAAGACGACCACATGGCCGCCTACCTTGAAGAGGTCCGCAAGCTCGAGAAGCACTTCAGGGGCATGGAGCTCATGCACATCCCGCGAAAGGAGAACCAGGAGGCAGATGACATCGCCAAGCGAGCATCACGAAGGCAGGCCCAGCCGGCCGGCGTCTTTGAAGAGAGACTCTCCAAGGCGTCCATAAAGCAGCCACAAGAAGCAGCAGCCGCAAGCACAGACGAAGTACTCCCACCACCTCCTGTAGGTGGGGCACCCAACTGCGGTCCATCCTCAGGGGAGCGTCTGCTGCTGGCTATGGTGCATCAAGAGACAGGCTGGGTTGACGAACTCAAAGACTACCTGCTGAAGGGAGTCCTCCTGAAGAAGACGCGGAGGCAGAACGAGTGGCTCGACAAGCCAAGTCATACTACATCCTCGAGGGAGACCTGTACCGCAAGCGCCCAAATGGAATTGCACTCAAGTGCGTCCCCCCGAGGAAGGCCGCATGCTGATCAGAGACATTCACAGTGGAGAGTGTGGCCACCATTCCTCTGCACGCACCCTGGCAGGCAAGGTCTTCAGGAGCGGTTTCTACTGGCCCCAAGTGCTTCAAGATGCCACCACCATCGTCCAGTCTTGCGATGCGTGCCATTCCACGCCAAGCAAGTCATCAGCCTGCACTGGGACTCCAAACCATCCCGCTCTCGTGGCCTTTCGCGGTCTGGGGCCTGACATCTGGGACCCTTCCCGAGATCACAAGGGGGCTACCGCTTCCTCTTCGTGGCAGTCGACAAGTTCACCAAGTGGGCAGAGGTTGAAGCAGTGCGCAGCATACCGGCCAGGGCAGCAGTAAAATTCATCAGAGGCCTGGTCTGCCGCTTTGGTGTGCCTAATCGCATCATCACCGACAATGGCTCACAATTCACCAGCGGCATCTTCAGGGCCTACTGCGAGAGCCTCGGCACCAAGCTCTGCTTCGCCTCGGTGGCTCACCCACAGAGCAACGGCCAAGCCGAGCGAGCAAATGCTGAGGTCCTCAAGGGCCTCAAGACAAGAAGCTTCAATCGCCTGAAGGGCTACGGCAAGGGCTGGATAGACGAACTCCCGTCCGTGCTCTGGTCCATCCGCACGAACCCCACGAAGCCCACTGGTGAGACGCCATTTGCCCTCGTGTATGGAGCTGAAGCAGTCCTCCCCACAGAGATCAAGCATGGATCCGCACGGGTCCTTGCCTTCAACGAGGACGATCAAGCAGACCTCCACAGCGACGACCTGCTGCTCCTTGACGGGTTGCGCCGCCGTGCCGCCCTCAGGGCAGCCAAGTACCAGCAAGACCTGCGACGCTACCACAGCCGCCACATACGTCCCGCACTCTCGAGACAGGCGACCTCGTCCTCAGGAGAATCCTCTCCAGGGAAGGTCTCCACAAGCTCTCGCCAATGTGGGAAGGCCCCTACAGGGTCTCACACATCGCCAGGCCTGGCGCGGTACGCCTCGAAACGGAGGACGGCATCCCGTACTCAGCCCCCGCTCGCGAGATACCCATGAGGAAGCTTATAAGCGCGCATGAGTGTTTACTACCATGTGCCTGCTTTGGGTTTGCCTCTCTAACCAATACAGGGAACAAGAGTCCTCTCCAAGGTCGAGAAGTCACGCTCCGACCCCTAAAGGGGAGCGCACCATCAGGGAAGCGAACGCCCTCTACGAGGCCAAAGTCTCGCCAAGCTAAGTCTAGCGCTCGCGCCCTCAGGAGTTTTTCTCCCTCTCACGAGCACCTGTCGTCCCTCGAGCGGGCTTTTTCTCTCTCACACTCCATGGACTGTTTGTGCGTCAAAGGGGGGCCCTCGAGCACCGCGACTCGAGAGCCCTTACCTCTCCAAGCCTTAAACACCCCCGGCCTTGCCGAGTCACGCTCCGGCATACCGCAGTGGCGGTGTCATAGCGCAAAGAGATGGGTCCTGACGACGTAGAGCGAAGAAAGACATGGAACAGGGATAAAAGGCCCATCGAGGGGCACACACACACATGATTGCATACGATCAAAGTATCTTACAAGCCAGAATGGTTTAAAGCAAGTCTTAAAACAAAGGTAGTTGCGCGTCAAGCGCATCTTGTTGCAGGAGTGGCCTAGGCAGAGGGTTCACCATCGCCGTCCTCTTCAACCTGTTCTTCTTCGGCGCCTTCATCCTCCTCAGCGGCCTGCTCCGCCTCAACCCTCTTGAAGCGGTCGACATAATCGTTGACTTCTTCTCGAACCAAGTTGGAGAGCTCCCAGGCTGGGTCTCCCTCGATGGGCTCGGTCACTGACTCGTAGTCGAAGCCGGGGTGAAGGCGCTGGAGGTTGGCGAAGACGCGATCGATCGCCACGGTCAAGAGCTTGCGGCACTCCTCATCAACGACATCGCCAAGTTCCGCCACAGGGCCCTCGAGCGCGGTGAAGAGCTGATCGAAGTAGGCGAGGTATGTGGCGGCGTCAGCGTTCCCATGAGCGGGAACAACAGGGGCATCCACTCCTAGCTGCCCCGCGAGAGTGTTCCCCCGGGTCACCAAGGATTGGAACATACGCTCCCGCTGCTGCGTCAAGACCTGTGCCGCCTGCACGCGATGCTCAGCCTCTTCAGCACGCTCCACGACAGGGCCCACCTGAGCGGTCAACTCCTTCATGTCAGCCATCAAAGAGGCAAAGTTCTGCTCCGCGCGCGCACGAGCCTCCGCGGCAGCCTGGAGGCGAGAGTCGAATCGCTTCTTCTGGGCCTCAAGGTCCTTGACGCGAGCCTCAAGCTCGTTGCGTCTCTTCGTGAAGCGATCCTCTTGCTTCTTGGTTTCTCGCGAAGTCTTTCCTGCAGCTGTCACGAAAGAGCTTCTCCTTCGTCGCAGACTCCTTCGCCATCTTCTCCTCCTTTTTGCGAGGTTCTCGTTGGTCTGCACAAGGCGCTTCTGGTAGAACTCCTCGTCTGGGTGACCTTGTTCTCGCGGGCTTCCAGGTGCTCCCGCTGCGCGGATTGATCTTTCTCATCTGCTCAACCTGTTCCTCGCGTTTGCGCGCCTCGGTCTCGCGGGCGTCGAGCTCAACTCCGCGCTGCGCGATCAAGTCTTCGCGAATGCTCAAGCTCTCACGGAATTTCTCCAACTCTGTCGCACATTCTCCGACTCAGCAACGATCCCCGCCTCGCGATCTAGAAGCTCTTTGTGCTTGGCGGAGACCGCCGCTCACGCGCCGCCAGCTCCTGGTGTTTGGCCGCGGTCTCTGCCTCGAGAGCCTCGCGCCTAGAACCCAGGTCCGCAAGGGTCTCCTCGACCTCGCGGACCACGCTGATGCGGATCTCCTCAGCGAGCGCAGCGCTGCCTCGCGTTGCGCCTGGGCAGCTTCGTTCTTCCGGCGGCAGTTCTCCACGGTCTCATGAAGACAAGCCCAGCCCCGCGCAAGCTCGGCGTCCTCCTCCGCCCTGGAGCGATCCTCCTCAGCAAGCTGGGCCTCAAGCCCGTCGAGAATTTCCCTCGCCGAGCGGAGGACAGCCCCACGGCGAGCTGCAATGGGGCGCCGCCCCTGCAGAACTAAGGCCCATGGCTCGCCGGAAGGCCAGGAAACGCCGGCGCCTGCCGAGGATTCCGGAGTGTCCTGCCTTGGGCTCGGAGTGGCCTCGAGACGCGCCTGGGGGCTCGGAGCGAGCCCCCTCTTCGTCCACGCAAGGGCCTTCTGGGGCTCTGATGAGAACCCCCCTCGCCTCCAGCGTTGGAGGCCTTCTGGGGGCTCGTGGCACCCTCACCATCAACCCCACCATTCTTCTGCCCCTGGGAAGCACTCTCCTCTCCAGGGACAGGGTTGGCCTGATCGGCTGAGGCCGCCTCCCCAGCGGCCCCGAGTCCGCTGCGGCCTCTCCAAGTTTCGTGCTCGGTGGGGGCGAAGACGCGGCGGCCTCCTCCATTTCGACGTCAGCGCGCTTCCCAGACGCCCCTGTCTCCGCCGCACGCTCATTCGCCGGCGGCGTGAACCTCGCCGCATCCACCTCCGACGTCCCCTCCTGCCGTATAGGGGAGACGTCAGGCCGCATAGGCGGAGGCGTCGCCACCTCTGCTCCTCCTCCTCCTCCTCCTCGCGGCTCTTCTGCCTCAGGAGGCGGCGCCGCAGCCTCAGGAGAAGAAGCAGTGCCCTCGGGGGCACCTCGTCGACTGTACACGCCGCAGACGCTGCTGCAGCGCTGGGGATCTCTCCAAGCCTCCGAGTCTCCGCCGTTTTGGCACCTCGGGGCCCCTGAGAGGCAAAAGCTCAAAACCCCTCGAGGAACCTACGCAAGAATAAGCTCAAACAGAAAAGGAGTCGGTTCTTACCCAGATGCCTTGGCGCGGGAATCGACCCACACTGTGCTGACGACCGCCACGGCCTCGGTGGCGCGGCCCCGGCGCCGGACCCCTCGAGAGCAGCCTCGGCTTTCCTCTTGAGAGAAATGCCCGCTGGGCTCCCGGCGGCTCTGTCATGAATGGCCTTGGAGCGGGGCTCGCAGTGGCCTGATGAAGCTCCGTCGTCGTCGCTCTCCTCTTGCCCCTCAGCACGCTGCGAGGGAGCGCCACGAACTGGCCGCTGCTGCCTGAGGAGACCTCGTGGGTCTCAACTTCAGGCGCCGCGCTCTTCGAGGTGCTCGAGTTCTCCGCTGAAGAGGCAGAGTCCCCCGAGGCGCCGGCTGCGCCTGCGTCGGATTCCACGGGCGTCTCCGTCGTCTCCTCGTCGCCCTCAGCTGGCGCCCCCTGCACCGTAGACTCAGGATCCTCGCGAGGCCCCACATGCCCCTTGGGCACCAGGCCCCACTGGTCGAACTTCGGCATCGTCTGCACGAGCGAGACGCGACGCCCAGATCGATCCTGTGGAGCGGGACCGCCTTATCGCGGGCTTGGGGATGTCTGGAGCCGTGAAGAGTGTCTCCATGATGGTGCGCACCTCCTGCTGCGTGAAGAGGGTTGCGCTCAGGCGCATTTTGTCCCTCTGGTTGGAATACAGCCACATCGCGTCCGCGTGCCTCTGGAGCGGAGCAATGCGGCGCCTCACGAAGTCCTTGGCCACCATCTGCCCGGTGAGGCCTGCCTCGCGGAGGTCCTTCAAGCGCCTCACCACGGGGCCGAGCGCGGCTCCCTTGAGCGCCTTAGAAGACCAGCTCGCCCTCTTCGTCGGAGGCGCCTCGGGCAGGTCGAAGAAGGCGCTCTGGCTGCCGAACTTCATGAGGAACCAGCGCTTGCGGAAGTCCTCCACCTTCTTCGTCACATTGGTCACAATGTTCTCGCCGTTCCGCGCGATGGGGATGTACGTGCCCTTCATGCCCTCGGTGATGCGGAAGGACACGCACCCTGACCGCTCCTTGTTCGCCGTGAACCGGAGCGCATAGAAGCTGCGGAAGAGGTCCACCGAGGGTGGAATGCCGATGTATGCCTCGCAGAGGTAGGCGAAGATGGCGAGGACAAGGATGGAGTTAGGATGGAGATGAAGGACCTGGATCTGGTAGCGCTCCAGAACCGCCAGGAAGAAATCGGAGAAAGGAGGCACGAGCCCGGCGAATAGGGTGTGCATGAAGATGGGGTAGAAGTCGCCGAAGGCGTTGTCCGCCGTCTTAAGCACCGTAGCGCCGTGCTCGTTGGTCGCCGAAGCTGCCATGTGGCGCACCTTCTCCAGCTGCGCTTTCTTCTTGAAGCGGAAGCCGGTCAAAGCCGGCTCAAAGCCTCCGCCCTGCTGCGTCGCGGCAGAGTCGCCACCCTGCACCACGGCCTTGCCTTTCGAGGCCGCGGAGGCTTTCTTGGGCGCCATTGCGCAGGATTGCAAAGGAAGAGCACCGGAGACACAGGAGCGCAGAAGTCAAGAGCGAAGAGACGGCGCGCAAATGATGCAGTAACTGCTGCCTGAACCGGCGCTGCAGGCTTTATTCCCCTCAGAGCAGTTACCGAGACGTGGTGGGTCCCCCCACTACGCCCATCTTCTCGAGAACGTGTCGTCGCGGCGTAACTGCCCAACGTGTCTCAGGCCGGCCGGACACTTTGGGCCCATGACGATTCGCCTGCGTCCATTGGACTACATCGTGCCCATCATGGGCCCGGGGGCTACTGTCGGCCCAGTGAAATCCAGGGTGTGCTGGGCCTGTCCTCTACGGCCTCGACACTTGGTGGCGAATTTTCGCTAAGGACCAAGCCTACGGCTTGGAGAGCTTCGCGAGGCGAATTGCCCGCGAGGGCGTTTGAGGCAGCAGAGGCCTGCGGAGGCCCTCTCCACTGCTGCCCCCTCTTCAATGCGATCTCCCCTGGAGGAGGTCAACGCCGAATTCTCTACAGGGCATCCAAACCCTCGTGGAGATCGCTTCGCTGCAAAGCAACCTCTGCAGAGCGCACATGGGCTCTGCAGCGGCCGCAGAGTGACGCGCGCCCCTGCGCGCGGTGACGACGACGCCGCAGTTGCCATTTTGGTGATTAAAGGGGTCAACAAAGCTGTGCCCTCCGCACCGGACTACAAGGTTTTCCTCTTTGATGATAAGGGGACCGGCCGGCACTACGCTCCACGGCCAACGTCACCGTGGGCACCCCCACGTTCCTCTACGGCCCCAGCTAGCTGTCCTGCGTGGACGGTGGCTACTCTGCTACAGGCGTCAGCTTTACGCCCATGGACCGCGTCCATGGACAACCGAGCTGCGGTGCACCACGCTCTACCTTCTGCGCCACGTGACAGCCCTACCACAGTGCAAGCGCAGGAGGGAGCACGGGGCGCCTATAAAAGGAGGACGAGCAGCACCGTAGCAAAGGATCGCATTCTCATTCCAGCATAGCCACTTACGCGCAAGGAAGAAGAGACCACAGCTTCCCTTCCTCGTGTACACCATTGCCAAAAGAGAGCCCCCGGCAAGCTCATTGTACTGTAACCTCGACTAGCAGTGCAATACAGACAAGCAGGAGTAGCGGTGTTACCTCCACACGAGGGCCGTGAACCTGGGTACGGGCTGGTGTTCATATCTGTCGTGATGTCCTTCCACCTGCTCGACGAGCACCGTCGCCGTGCAGGTTGAGGGTTGTTTGACCAACGTGTTCAGCCCCTTACACGAACTCTCTTTGAGAGCTTGACCATCCCTGTTTCGTGGGAGTCATTCTCCGACAGTCACATATGGTCATATTTTTGGATGAAAATCTGTGGGTGCACAAGATACAACTTTATTTCACATTTTTTTTAAACTCCGAATTAAGATACCATAATGGGGGGTGCAGGTGCAACGAAATATTCGCATTCGGAGAAAACTAAACAGCGTGAAAAGACAGAGTAGCACAAAAAAGAAAGATAAAAATCTGTCACACCAACTCTCTCCACAAGGATTCACACACTGGATCTAGTCTCGATTACTCTCAACATACACGCGAGGTCTGATACAAATTCGAGAATAGCAAGCAAGGGGAGGGATTCGAGAGCCGGGGTTTAGAGAGGAAGAGAACAAGGGTTCAGAGAGAGAGATCCATTTAGGTGGTAGTTGATCGATGATGATCCCGAGGTGGTCTTCGTGCTTAAGTAGTCCAGTCCTGGTCAGGGTAGCGTGTGTGTGCCTCCTGGTCTGGGTTGCTGGTTGGGCTGGCCCAACCTGCGGCCCATGAGCTGTTGGGCTCATGACATTCCTCCCCCCTTCGACAATGGCATGTCCCCAAGCCGGTGCTCGTGGAAACCTGGCCTTCAGCTCCAAGGTGTTCTCCCAAGTAGCGAGCGACACGGGCATGCCAGTCCAGCGCACGAGAGATTGCTCCAGCATCTTGCCTCTACGACGAACTTGTCTTGTCTGCAACACCGCCTCTGGTACTTGGTGAGGTGAACGGCGTTGTCGATCACCGGTAGCTGAGTGTGAACTTCTTCCGGTGGCGCGCCCTTCCGCACCTGCAAGACGTGGAACACGGGTGGAGCTTGCAACCTGTAGGAAGACGAACGCGATAGGATAGGGAACCAACTTTCTGTTCCACAAGAAAGGGACCAAAGAACCTGAAAGCCAGCTTGGCATTAGCAGGAATAGCCAGAGAAGTCTGAATATATGGCTGCATCTTCAGGTACACGCATTCGCCCACTGCAAAGGTACGCTCCGAGCGTTTGCCATCAGCAAAGAATTTCATGCGATTGTTTGCTCGATGTAGATGTTGGCGAAGCACTGCGGTCATGAGTTGTCGTTCATTGAGCCATTCTTGCAGGTCCTTGATTGGCACCGTATCTACCGTGACGCCAAAGTACCTAGGAGGGTGACCATATAACGCCTGGAATGGGGACATTTTGACCGCAGAATGGTACGTTGTGTTGTACCAAAATTTAGCAAGCCCCAGCCATTTGCTCCATTTAGAAGGACATGAACTGATGAAGCATCGTAGATAGGTTTCCATGCATTGATTGACCCTCTCGGTCTGCCCATCGGTTTGCGGGTGATACGCCGTGCTCATCCGTAACTCAGTCTTGGTTAGTTGGAACAACATCTGCTAGAATTTGCTTGTAAAGACTTTGTCACGGTCAGATACAATTGCTTCAGGCATACTGTGCAACCTGAACACCTGATCAAAATATGCTTGAGCCACCTGAGCTGCTGTGAAGGTATGTGACAACGGGATGAAATGACTGTACTTGGTTAGTTTGTCAACAACCACGAGTACTGCATTGAACCCAGCAGATCGAGGAAGGCCTTCAATAAAGTCCATGGTGACTACCTGCCACGCTGAATCTGGAACCTGGTGTGGCTAAAGGAGACCTGGGTAGCGCACCCTCTCAGTTTTTGCTTGTTTGCACACAGTGCAGGCTTCAATGAACTTTTGCACTGCCATCCTCATTTTAGGCCAAGCAAACAGTGGGCGTAGCCGCTGCAAGGTTGCATGCACCCCGCAGTGTCCACCGATTGCTCCTGCATGCATTTGCTGAAGAATTTTCTGCTGCATTGTTTCGTTTCCTCCCACCCAAATGCGGCGCTTGTATTTCAACAGGGGGCCTTCCCACACCAGATGCTGCGACTTGTGTTGCGGATCCTGCTTTTGTCGCAACATGCTCTGTGTTATGGTGTCTGCCGTGTACCCATCACGGATTTCCTACAACCATTCTGGGGTACCCATTGTCATGGTTAACACCTCCCCTGCTTCAAATGTTGGGTGTCTCGAAAGAGCATCGGCTACTTGATTGGCACTCCCTTTTTGTATACAATATTGTACTGAAGCCCTAACAGTTTCATGACAGCCTTTTGCTGCCAAGAAGTGGTGAGGCGTTGTTCATCCAAGTGTGCTAGTGCTCTCTGATCCGTCCTGATCACAAACGGTGATTGCCGTAGGTACGGACGCCAACGATCCACTACCAACAGAATAGCAATGCTTTCCTTCTCATAAGTAGAGATACCACGCAGGCGAGGTCCCAGAGCACGACTCAAGTATGCCAAAGGGTGTTGATCCTGCATCAACACAGCTCCAATGCCGCGATCACTGGCATCTCTCTCGACCACGAATGGTTTCTTGAAGTTTGGCAATGCCAGCACTGGTGCCCTAAGCAAAGCATGCTTCAAGGCTTCAAGTGCTGCTTGATGATCCTGTGTCCACACAAACAACTCATTTTTCTTCAACAAATCAGTCAAGATTCAGCTAATCAAGCCGTACTTTGGGAGAAATTTCCGGTAGTACCCAGTCATACCAAGCCATTTGCGTACATCTTTTGCATTGAGCGGCACCGGCCAAGCTTGAACAGCTGTAATACTTTTTGGGTATGTGGACACAGCAGCTGCAGAAATCACATGCCCCAGATATTTAAGCTGTTGTTGTGCAAAAGTACATTTGGATTGCTTCACCTTAAGCTTGTGTTCTGCTAACAGCTGAAACACAGCGCGTAGGTGCTCCCGATGCTCTTCGAGAGTACTGTTATACACCAGGATATCGTCAATGAACACAAGGACACAACGGCGGAGTAGAGGTGCTAAGATGGTGTTCATGGCATTCTGAAACGTTGCTGGTGCCCCTGTTAATCCATACAGCATCACCTTAAACTCATAATGGCCCTGGTGTGTCTGAAAGGCGGTTTTGTGTTCCTCTCCTTCTGCCATTCTTATCTGATGATAACCGGCACGCAGGTCAAGACTAGTAAACCATGACGCACCTGGTAATTCATCGAGGAGCTCGTCTATTACTGGCAAGGGAAAACGATTCTTGATGGTGAGTGCATTAAGATAGCGAAAGTCAATACAGAAATGCCAAGTGCAATCTTTCTTCATGACCAATAGAACAGGTGAAGCGAAAGGACTCGAGCTGAACTGGATAATACCCTGACGCAGCATTTCTGCAATTTGCTTCTCGATCTCGTCCTTCTGCTCGGGATTATATCGATAAGGCCTTTGATTCAAGGGCCTAGCTCCTGGAATGAGTGGTATTTTGTGATCAAACTCCCGGCGAGGTGGCAGACCTTGTGGTTCTTCAAACATAGTAGCAAACTCTAGAAGCAGTTTCTGTATTGGGGCAGGACAGGGTTGCAGAGCCTTTACTTCCTTCACTTCCCTTAATTGAACCAGATGACAAATAGCATTGGCCTTGGTCAAGGCTTCCAACTGATGCACTGCTATCTGCTGACAGTGAGATGTATTGGCAGTAATGCCTTGCAGCTATACTGCCCTGCCTTGATCCTGGAATGTAAGTTGTTTCAGCCCCCAGTGTACCACCATAGAACCAATTCCTTGCAACCAATCCATCCCAAGAATTATGTCATAACAGCCAAGAGGAAACAGTCGAAGAGTAGTGGTGAACTCTTCTCCTTGTGCCTGCCAGACACACGCCAGAATTTCCGCATCACACTTCAGTGTACCACCATCTGCGACAGTCACATTCATAGGTCTGCACTTGCGAACATCTGACCACTGAGATGCAATAGTGGCACTGATAAAACTGTGGGTACTGCCAGAATCCACCAATATGAGCACTTCCCGATCACGCACCACCCCTTTGAGTCTGACAGTTTGTGGAGGTTCAGCACCTTGCAAAGCAGCGTGTGAAATAATGCACAACCCTCCTCCAGATTCACCCTGCGAGGAATGTGTTTCCATCTCGCAATTGAACAAACCCATCAGTTCTTCCACCACATGGAGCTGCACGGTAGGACCACAGACATGGTCATGGCCCCATTTCTCCCCACAAGTGTAGCAGAGACCGCGGGCACGCCGGTATGCCCGCATCGCTTGCACCTTCTCGTTAGTGCTTGGCGCTCGCACCGTGGTCGTAGCACGACGATCATCGGAGCGGTTCACCACTGGTGCTCCTGGAGGGCGCCAAACTGGAGTAGGAGGAGGTGGATGCGGCATCGCCGTGCGCGGCACCGCGCGATGATGCTGTGTTGTCCCAGCGCCTGGCTGCCAAGAGTCCCGTGGCATCTCCATCGCCTCTTCCTGCAACAGGGCGAGATAAACAGCAGAATCGACATCCCGAGGTTGTTGGATCATGACCACGGCACAGATTGTAGGAGTTTGCATGATAGAAAACAAAAATTCTCTCACATGCGGAAGCAACACTCAAGATCCAATCAAGAAGATGCTAGTAATGGGGAGAGTAGTTCATCATACCCTCGAAGAACACACGCGTTGAACGTTTAATTCAACGCAGCTCGGCGAAGTTGTTGACGATGTTCGATCCGATCAGCACCTCCGGAGGCTTGCACACGTACAGCTCGATAACGTATCCCTCTTCTTGATCCATCAAGCTAGAGGGAGAAGTAGGTGGGATCGATTCCAGCAGCACGACGACGTGGTTGTGGATATGGTGGAGAGTTCCTGCGGGCAGGGCTTCGCCAAGCGGTGCGCGGAGGTAGAGGAGCAGCAAGCAAGTGGTGCGGCAAAAAACCTCAGCCTCTTGGTGCACCTCTCCCTCTCTTTATATAGGCAAGGGGCTACAACCACTTTATTTCCCAAGTGGAAACCCCCTCTTTCAATAGTGGTAACCCCTTCTCATTTAAAAGGTGGTAACCCCCTCTCTCAAGAGTGGTAACACCCCTTTTAAAGGGCTACCCATTGAATGGATGCATGGACCAAGTAGGGCTGGTCCAATGGACCAGTGGGACACCCTTGGTCGTCCAGGACAGGTGGGCCCCACAGTGGGACCCTCCGGAACCTTCTAGAACATTCCTACACTCTGCCGAAAAAATCCCGAACTTTTCCGGAACCCTGAAATCAACTTGCCATATAAATCTTTACCTCCGGACTCTTCCGGAGCTCCTCGTGATGTCTAGGATCTCATCCGAGACTCCGAACAATATTCAGACACCATTAATAAAACTATCCCAAAGCTACTCTAGCGTTACCAAACGTTAAGTGTGTGACCCTACGGGTTCGAGAACGTGCAGACATGATCGACACACCCTCCGATCAATAACCATTAGAGGGACCAGGATATCCATAATGATTCCCACACATTCAACGAAGATCTTTATTGGTTGAACCACTATGTCGTGGACTACTATAATCCATATACAATTTCCTTTGTCACGCGATATTTTACTTACCCGAGATTTGATCGTCAGTATCACTATACCTAGTTCAATCTCGTTACCGGTAAGTACTCTTTACTCGTTCCGCAATACAACATTCTCTGTGACTAACTCGTTAGTCACGTGCTTGCAAGCGTTACCGAATGTGCACTACCGAGTGGGCCCAGAGTATACCTCTCCGAAACGCGGAGGGACAAATCTCAGTCTTGATACATGTAATTCAACAAGTACTTTCTGAGATACCCGTAAGACACCTTTATGATCACCCTGTCACGAAGCGATGGTTAATGTCCCCAAAGTATTCTTCCGGTCCTCGGGAATAACATGATCTCATGGTCTAAGAAACATGATACTTGACAATAAAAGGCATGACAATATAAACTTACTGAAACGATCAATATTGTTATGCTTTGTACATGAGTTTTGTATTGACCTTATTCCTAGCCTATCTCTATGTCTTTGATACGTCTCCAACGTATCCATAATTTCTGCTGTTCCATGCTTATATTATACCATTTGCTACATGTTTTATATACACTTCGTATCACTTTTATGCATTTTCTGGGACTAACCTATTAACAAGATGCCACAGTGCCAGTTCCCTGTTTTCTGCTGTTTTTGGTTTCAGAAAGTTACTTCTGGAAATATTCTCGGAATTGCACGAAACAAAAGGCCAAGTCCCTATTTTTCCAGCACGTACACGGAGTCCGAAGGAGAGACGAAGAGCCACGAGGTGGCCAAACCACAGGCTGGCGCGGCAGGGGCCCACCGCGCCGCTGGTGGTTTGGGCCCCTCGGGGGTCCGCCGACATCGCCCCTTCGCCTATTTATTCCCCGAGACGTGAAAACCCTAAAACACCGAGCCTTTCATCCAGAACATATTCGCTGCCGCCGCCGTCGTCAACCCTAACTCGGGGGGTTCTGAAGCTCTTCCCGGCACCCTGCCGGAGAGGGGAATCATCACCGGAGGGCTCTACATCGCCATGCCCGCCTCCGGAGTGATGCGTGAGTAGTTCATCCTTGGACTATGGGTCCATAGCAGTAGCTAGATGGTTGTCTTCTCCACTTGTGCCATCATGTTTAGATCTTGTGAGCTGCCTATCATGATCAAGATCATCTTATTGTAATGCTACATGTTGTGTTTGCTGGGATCTGACTTATATTGATACCTATGTGGAGCTGAATATTATATTATCATGTCTATGTCATTTGTGATCTTGCATGCTCTCCGTTACTTGTTGAAGCCTTGGCCAGTGAATACTTGTAACTCCAAGAGGGGGTATTTATGCATGATAGTTGGGTTCAACCTCTATTTAACCTGGGATAGTGACAGCAAGTTCTAAGGTTGTAGATGTGTTGTTGCCACTAGGGGTAAAACAGCAATGCTTTATTCAAGGATGAATGTATTGTTTACATTACGCACATTACTTAATGCAATTGTCTGTTGCTTGCAACTTAATACTGGAAGGGGTACGGATGTTAACCGGAAAGTGGACTATTTAGGCATAGATGCATGCTGGATAGCGGTCTATGTACTTTGTCGTAATGCCCAAATGAATCTCATAGTAGACACCACAGCTCACACATGCATGTTATATGCACTTATCAATTGTCAATTGCCCAGCTGTAATTTGTTTACCCAGCATGTTAGTTATCTTATTGGAGAGACACCACTAGTGAACTGTGGACCCCGGTCCATTCTTTTACATCTGAAATACAATCTACTGCAATCATTGTTCTCTACTGTTTTATGCAAACAAACATCATTTCCATTCGATACGTTTAACCCTTTGTTTTCAGCAAGCCGGTGAGATTGACAACCTCACTGTTAAGTTGGGGCAAAGTAATTTGATTGTGTTGTGCAGGTTCCACGTTGGCACCGGAATCCCTGGTGTTGCGCCGCACTACACTCCTTCACCAACACCTTCGAAGCAAACCTCGTTTTCCTACTGGTTCGATTAAACCTTGGTTTCATACTGAGGGAAAACTTGCTGCTGCACTCATCATACCTTCCTCTTGGGGTTCCCAACTGACGTGTGACGTACAAGCATTGTTTCTGGCTGTTGCCGGGAGATATTCCCTCGTCAACTTAGCCACAACACGTTTTCTGGCGCCGTTGCCGGGGAAAACCGAATTGCTTCTGCAAGGGGAGTCTCTCACACCCAATCTCTTTACTTTGTTATTTGTCTTGCTTAGTTTATTTTTATTTAGTCTTGTTTGCTCTCTTTATCAAAAACACAAAAAAATTAGTTACTTGCATTCATTTTTTTTCTGTTTTATTTTTATCATGCTCTCCCAAGTACATTTAAAAGATATCTGTGGTAGTGGGTCTATCATTGGAAGAGACAACATTGAAGAATTTTTTAGTCATGTTAGCAAGCTGAAAGATTTTGAAGATAGATCCTTGGTAGAACTTGCCCCTAATTATGAAATTGCTGCTGCCTCCTTAGTCCACATGCTTGAAGCTAGGTTTGTTAACCTTAACCCTATAATGCAGCATATGTTTCTTAGACTTCATGATATGGAAGAGGGGGAAAAGAAGGATTTTGTTTTAGAAACCCTTCTCAAAGAATTTGGAGATGTAGCTAGTGAAGCTAGAAAAGTTTTTATGCGATATAGGATGCTTGGTTATTACATTGATATCGCCAATATACTTGAAAAATTAGAGAAGGAAAGATCCAAGTACACTAAAGAAACTAGTTATGAAGGAGAGAATAAAATACCAATTCCTTTTAAGATTGCAGGAATGCATGAGGCACTAGAAAAGAACTTTAATTGGATTGTGCCTGAAAATTTATTTGATGAGGATAGTTTACCTAAAAGTAATGAAAGGGGAGTTTCTGAAACTTACATAGATAAAGTGCAATGCATCGTTGAGAAAACTTCTAAACTCTCCGTTGATGCTTTTCTCTTGACAACACTTGATTTTCACTTTCTGCGCCTAGCTGAAAGGCGTTAAAGAAAAGCGCTTATGGGAGACAACCCATCGTTTTTATTTGCTGTTATTTTTGTTTTCTTTGAGTCAAGGAGTTTTGTTACTTCTGTAGCAACTCCTTTGTATCTTTATTTTATCGCAATGTTGTGCCAAGTAAAGTTCTATATTGAAAGTTGATGCAAGATTTGGATTTCTGCGCAGTGACAGATTTTTAGCTGTCACGGATTTGAGCTTATCTCCCTGTAGAAAATTCAAAAAATTCTGAAAAAATCACGCATATTCCTGAGATATGTACGCAACTTTCATTATTTTAGGCCAGATCCATCTGAGCAACTTAAGTGCCTCGAAAAAATTCGTCATTCCAGACTGTTCTGTTTTTGACAGATTCTGCCTTTTGTTTTGCATTCGCTCTTTTACTGTGTTTGTGTGGATTTCTTTGCTCCACAAAGCATTGGTGGCTGTAGCTAATGTCCAGAAGCTTTGGGATTGATTGTATCATTACAGAATATGAGAATTTTTGATTATGCACTAACCCTCTAATGAGAACTGTCTTGAGTTTGGTGTGAAGGAAGTTTTCAAGGATCAAGCGAGAAGGGTGATATTATGTGATCAAGAAGAGTGAAAAGCCTAAGCTTGGGGATGCCCCCGTGGTTCATCCCAACCATATTCAGAGAGACTCAAGCGTCTAAGCTTGGGGATGCCCAAGGCATCCCCTTCTTCATCAACAAACTTATCAGGTCATCTCTAGTGAAACTATATTTTAATTCTTTCACATCTTATGCGCTTTACTTGGAGCGTCTGTGTGTTTTTATTTTTGTTTTTGTTTGAATAAATTCGGATCCTAGCAATCCTTGTGTGGGAGAGAGACACGCTCCGCTTTTTCATGTGAATACTCATGTTCTTCACTTATATTTGTTGAGTATTCTTAACTAGCTACTGCAGTGCTTTTAGCTCCTGTTTTTCATGCATCTCTTCGAGCTGTTAGCACTTGTTTATAAATACTCTCTTGCTGCATTATATTATCATTTGGAGAGTTTATGTTTAAATAAATTGATTGGTGTTTGTTTGGAAGAAAGAAAATGCTACATGTAGTAGTTGGTATTGGAAAAGACATATGCATTCTTGTAGATCATTGTCTTGTTTCGATTTGATGCTTTGCAATTGTTTTGAGCTCTCAAGTAGATCATGTTTAAGCTCTTGCATCATGTAGTTAAAGCCTAGTAGTGGAGAACTACCGTAGAGCTTGTTGAGACTTGGGATGCATATTTGTTCTCTCTAAGGTCTAGATATTTTCTGGTAAAATGTTTGAGCAACAAGGAAGACAGTGTAGAGTCTTATAATACTTGCAATATGTTTTTATGTGATTCTTGCTGTACCGGTTTATACTTGTGTTTGCTTCAAACAACCTTGCTAGCCTAAACTCTGTACTGAGAGGGAATGCTTCTCGTGCATCCAAAACTTGAGCCAAAACCCATGCCATTTGTGTCCACCATACCTACCTACTATGTGGTATTTCCTGCCATTCCAAGTAAATATTTCATGTGCTACCTTTAAACTATTCAAAACTTTATTACTCCTTATTTGTGTCAATGTTTTATAGCTCATGAGGAAGTATGTGGTGTTTTATCTTTCAATCTTGTCATTTACTTCTGACAGACTTTCACCAATGGACTAGTGGCATATACATCCGCTTATCCAATAATTTGCAAAAAGAGCTGGCAACGGGGTGCCCAGCCCCAATTAATTACAACTTTCATTAATAATTCTCTTCACATGTTTTGCCCTGATTTATCAGTAAGCAACTTAATTTGCAAATAGACACTCCTCCATGGTATGTGAATGTTGGAAGGCACCCGAGGATTCGGTTAGCCATGGCTTGTGTAAGCAAAAGGTTGGGAGGAGTGTCATCTATAAAGAAACTAAAATACATGTGTAAACAAAAGAGAAGAGGGATGATCTACCTTGCTGGTAGAGATAACGTCCTTCATGGGAGCCGCTCTTGAAAGTCTGGTTGACAAGGGGGTTAGAGTGCCCACTACCATTCGTTGACAACAACAAACACCTCTCAAATACTTATTTTGTGCTCTCTATATGCTTTCGAAAACTTAAAAAGCTCTAGCACATGATTTAATCCCTGCTTCCCTCTGCGAAGGGCCTATCTTTTACTTTATGTTGAGTCAGTTTACCTACTCCTTTCTATCTTAGAAGCAAACACTTGTGTCAACTTTGTGTGCATTGATTCTTACATATTTACTTATTGCACTTGTTATATTGCTTTATGTTGACAACTATCCATGAGATATACATGTTACAAGTTGAAAGCAAATGCTGAAACTTAATCATCCTTTGTGTTGCTTCAATGCCTTTTACTTTGAATCTATTGCTTTATGAGTTACCTCTTATGCAAAACTTTTTGATGCTTGTCTTGAAAGTACTATTCATGAAAAGTTTTTGCTTATATGATTCATTGTTTACTCTTTATCTATTTGTTAGCAAACTATAGATCATTGCTTTGAGTCACTTCATTCATGACATGAGCCTTGCAATATATTGATCAAGATTGTGTGAAAGCATGTCTCCTCAGAAATTATTTGTTGTTATCGTTTTACCTACTCGAGGACGAGTAGAACTAAGCTTGGGGATGCTTGATACGTCTCCAACGTATCCATAATTTCTGCTGTTCCATGCTTATATTATACCATTTGCTACATGTTTTATATACACTTCATATCACTTTTATGCATTTTCTGGGACTAACCTATTAACAAGATGCCACAGTGCCAGTTCCCTGTTTTCTGCTGTTTTTGGTTTCAGAAAGTTACTTCTGGAAATATTCTCGGAATTGCACGAAACAAAAGGCCAAGTCCCTATTTTTCCAGCACGTACACGGAGTCCGAAGGAGAGACGAAGAGCCACGAGGTGGCCAAACCACGGCGCGGCAGGGGCCCACCGCGCCGCCTGGTGGTTTGGGCCCCTCGGGGGTCCGCCGACATCGCCCCTTCGCCTATTTATTCCCCGAGACGTGAAAACCCTAAAACACCGAGCCTTTCATCCAGAACATATTCGCTGCCGCCGCCGTCGTCAACCCTAACTCGGGGGGTTCTGAAGCTCTTCCCGGCACCCTGCCGGAGAGGGGAATCATCACCGGAGGGCTCTACATCGCCATGCCCGCCTCCGGAGTGATGCGTGAGTAGTTCATCCTTGGACTATGGGTCCATAGCAGTAGCTAGATGGTTGTCTTCTCCACTTGTGCCATCATGTTTAGATCTTGTGAGCTGCCTATCATGATCAAGATCATCTTATTGTAATGCTACATGTTGTGTTTGCTGGGATCTGACTTATATTGATACCTATGTGGAGCTGAATATTATATTATCATGTCTATGTCATTTGTGATCTTGCATGCTCTCCGTTACTTGTTGAAGCCTTGGCCAAGTGAATACTTGTAACTCCAAGAGGGGGTATTTATGCATGATAGTTGGGTTCAACCTCTATTTAACCTGGGATAGTGACAGCAAGTTCTAAGGTTGTAGATGTGTTGTTGCCACTAGGGGTAAAACAGCAATGCTTTATTCAAGGATGAATGTATTGTTTACATTACGCACATTACTTAATGCAATTGTCTGTTGCTTGCAACTTAATACTGGAAGGGGTACGGATGTTAACCGGAAAGTGGACTATTTAGGCATAGATGCATGCTGGATAGCGGTCTATGTACTTTGTCGTAATGCCCAAATGAATCTCATAGTAGACACCACAGCTCACACATGCATGTTATATGCACTTATCAATTGTCAATTGCCCAGCTGTAATTTGTTTACCCAGCATGTTAGTTATCTTATTGGAGAGACACCACTAGTGAACTGTGGACCCCGGTCCATTCTTTTACATCTGAAATACAATCTACTGCAATCATTGTTCTCTACTGTTTTATGCAAACAAACATCATCTTCCATTCGATACGTTTAACCCTTTGTTTTCAGCAAGCCGGTGAGATTGACAACCTCACTGTTAAGTTGGGGCAAAGTAATTTGATTGTGTTGTGCAGGTTCCACGTTGGCACCGGAATCCCTGGTGTTGCGCCGCACTACACTCCTTCACCAACACCTTCGAAGCAAACCTCGTTTTCCTACTGGTTCGATTAAACCTTGGTTTCATACTGAGGGAAAACTTGCTGCTGCACTCATCATACCTTCCTCTTGGGGTTCCCAACTGACGTGTGACGTACAAGCATTGTTTCTGGTGCTGTTGCCGGGGAGATATTCCCTCGTCAACTTAGCGCTAGCAGTCTCCTTATCGATTGTCACGATCATTTTAAGAAGAATTGAAGAAACAGTGACTTTGTGTTATCTAGAGGTTGATTCAGTCTAGTATCTCACTTTGGAGAGCGTATTTTATGTTTACAGACAAGAGTGTTGGTAGTGAGGAAAAAGGGTATGCATTACTCTGCTCTAAACACGGAGCAAATTGTAACACCCCGGCCCACCCCCGGACCGGGCCTGTCACCCATGGCAGCTCTATAGAATCTCTAGACTGGCCCCACAGATCAACACTGGTCTTTCCTGCGCACTTTGTTCTCACTCGTGCGCACCCGGGAAGGACTTCCCGGTCGGTCCCCATCCTCAAATTGCTCCGGGCCAAGCACGCTTAAGCTCGGAGCTCTTTTCAGATGAGCTTCCGGAAAAGAAGTTGCAACTTGTTGATATGAGTATCCTATCAATCCTATTGAGCCCTGAGCCAGGATCTCACATCCTTCTCCCCCCCCCCCCCCCTTAGAAGACCGACGCCCTCGTCGGCAGCCCCCAGTCCAGGAACTTCCCCTCTTAGCACCCGTCTGTGCGCCCAGTGCCGGCACATGTCCACATGTCCGCCCACTGACCCGCACACGCCCGAGTTACCGCGAGGGTCGGCTCTGATACCAAATGTAACACCCCGGCCCACCCCCGGACCGGCCTGTCACCCCTGGCAGCTCTCTAGGATCTCTAGACTGGCCCCACAGATCAACACTGGTCTTTCCTGCGCACTTTGTCCTCACTCGTGTGCACCCGGGAAGGACTTCCCGGTCGGTCCCCCATCCTCAAATTGCTCCGGGCCAAGCACGCTTAACCTCGGAGTTCTTTTCAGATGAGCTTCCGAAAAGAAGTTGCAACTTGTTGATATGAGTGTCCTATCAATCCTATTGAGCCCTGAGCCAGGACCTGACACAAATGTCCATTATCCCGCACCAAGGACTTACTGGTCAGCTCAGTGGAGCTGTGTTCTCCAAGATTATCTCTAGTCTGGTTCTAATTAAAATTGTGTGTGGAACATGACATTGAAAAGAGTGCTTTCTCTACTAGCCATAGCATTATAATTATTAAGTAATGTCTTTTGGACTAACAAATGCCCTTGCCGTCTTTATTGCCCAGAATGTTTAGACCGTGATTAGTATTTATTAGTGGCATGTAGATGTTTTGTAGTACGATAGCTTGTGCTACCTGACAGCCTTGAATAATTGTTGCAATATTTCCTAGCACCTAGTTTGATGCACGCTGAGACAATAGCAGGTGTTGGACTAGTTTCCTTTTCTTGTGATCCTTGATGCCTCCGTGTATTCCGTACAGCAGCTTTGCTTATGCCTGACGTTGCCTGTAGTGACAGTGAAAGAAAATGTAACGTTCCTAGTCTGGTCAGAACTGATAGCTAGTTCTTTTTGGTTCAGTTTTTACCAATTGTAGTAACAGTGTCCTTTATATATTTGTGAAAGTAGCGAGCTTGTGTATAGGAGCGACATAATATTTTGCTTGTATATTTTTGAAGTGATCATGTGTTGAGAGTGATATATGTTTCAATAACAGGTGCTGGTACTTCCAGTTTGGAATCCTACAGTACAAAGTTTGTACCCCACGTTTGAGGCAAGTCCATGAGGGGATAATACCTTGCATGATTCCCCTCACTCAACTTTTATTTTCTAGCACTTGTTCTTTATTTTAGTGGAAATATATTGTTTAATTATATGTGTGGAGACAAAGTGAATATGGCAAAGGATAAGTGGCGATTGCATTCTTGCATGACATCTGACAGTGCATAGTGTTGTGACGTACTGAGGTAGTCACCTTGAGACCGTCAATGATGGGTTGCGACCCACATTGTAGGCAATCTCCACAAGTTGGAGTGAGTGGACGCCGACGGGTGTCCATTCAAGTGATACCGGTATACGCAAAGAAAAGTGAAAGCAGAGAGCATGTAGGCATATTTAGTCTTCATTGTGTTGTGACAATTTTTAAAGGATAACCGTTGGTGTGGTGTTTTATGCAATGCTTATTATTTATTTATGTTCTTGCTGAGTACTTTGTACTCACCCTTGTGGCTTCTATGTTTTTAGGTATCTTTGAGGACGACATGCATGGGATTGGGAGTAGCACCTCTACATGTTTCGACACACTACTATCACACATTACAACCTTCCTTACATAGATTAGTTTTAACCTAAGACTCAAGGTTGCGCTTGACACTCTGTTCTATGATGTTTGGATTATTCTTGTGGCTACACACTTGGTCATTAAGAGACTCTTGTATATTGATTATAGCTATGTCTTGTTGAATCTGGTAGTTGTGTGTTTGTATAAAATTGGAGGTATATTCTTATCTAATGTCGTGGATGTCACTTTAAACAAAGGAGACTGACGAAATTTATATTTACCTTTGGTATGTGGAAATGCTATAGTATGTGTAGCATTGCCAGGTAGGGTTGATATCTGGGGTGTTACACATATATTTATCCGATTTTGGTTGTAAACATTTTACACATGCTATGCATACCAAAATTTAAGAAAAGACAATTCAGGTAACTATCCAAGCCATAACGCATACGGTGTCATTTTCAACGGATCACGATGGCGCTCTTTTCAGTGTAAAAGCGGTAGTCTCTAAAGCATAAACTACAAAAATATAATGGCATTTTATTTATCTTACCATGTCTTACAAAGTTCGATTATGTCTCTCGAACACTCCATACTTCTGTGGGGTTTTCGAGAATGATAAGTTGTGGAACAATTCTGCAACTCCTCGGATGTTTCGCTAAACTCGTAACTCAAATTTTATTCTTTATGATCCAATCATAAATACTTGATTCTCTTGTTACGTTGATTTTTCACTTCATACTAACAATATATTGAACTAATTCAAAAAATGTCAAATTCCCTTCTCATTAAATAGATATACTCATGTATCTACTCAAATCATCGGTGGAATATGAAGAAAAATTAATCCACCACACACGGCTATACATAATGGACCATATACATCAATGGACGCGGATTTCCTAACAAGGGTGATAGCTACACATGCACTTAGAGCCGTCAGATATTGTCCAGTGATTCGTGTTTCCGTTTGCTGCAGTTCACGCCGTCCAGGAAAAAAAAACCTGTTCACGGCTCCACACCCGTTGCCAGTAACGAAAAACGAAAAAAAAGGCACCGCGCCGGTCGTGCCTGGCTCCAACCCCAGAATCCCCACCGCATCGGAGGTGCTGGAATCAGCGCGAGGCACGGCCGCCGCAACGGCCGCTCCGCAAAATCGGTAGGAGGTAGGGAGCAGCGGTGCTCTGTGTCCCCGCGACCGGAGTTGGGGGCTGTGTAGAGGGAGTCCGCGCCTCCGTGGTCGAAGATGGGGGCAGGGCGGAGGGCGTGGGCGGCCGGTGGTGGGCCGGGGCCGAGCGCGGGGGCGGACGGATATGGACACGGTACAGATGGCGCCGTCGACCGGAGATGGGCGCGGGGCGGAGCACGCCGGCACGCTTCTCCGTCTGCATCCCCTGCAGACCGCGGCACGACCATCTGCGTCGTGCGTCCTCGCCTCACCGAGATCCTCCACCGTGGCGGAGCAGAAATTTAGGCGACGGCCGCGCGCGGAAAGGAGATTGCCTCCGTCCTACCGGCGTCGGATCTGGCCTGGGTCCCGAGCTCGATTCCGACCTCTATGCCATGGCTTGACGGCGCGACGCCGATGCGCGTGGGCGCGGGTAGCACCTGCAACCGGAGACGAGCACGGGGCAGAAGAAGACGCGCCGGGATCTGGCCGGTGACGCACTTGCAACCTGAACGGCCGCTTCTCCAGCCGCGGGGAAGCTCGCCAGGGCTTGCTACCTCCATCGTGCTCCCTGCCGGCATAGAAGAAGAAGGGGTGGCCGCCGTCGCTGGATTCCGGTGGTGCACCGCTGGCTCCGGGCGATGTAGGGGGAGAGGCACCGCCGGACCCGGTGGTGGTGATGGTGGGGATGAGGGGATCGTGTGCACGGTGGGATCTAGCGAAAGGTCGGGACTCGGGAGGAAAAAGTGATGCGGGTGGATTCAGCAGCTAACGGCGTTAAGTCGATCCACGGTGGGAAATTGTCTATAGGGCGGATCGATGGTTGCAGGAGGGTGCGTAGCTATTCCCCATGTTAGCCCACTATTTTGCATACATCAATATGTACAATCTCCACTAATTTAGTCGTCCGTTCTACTTTGGCCTATGAACGGAGTTTTAGTCATCTTTTGGAAGAGATCTCACAAGCGTCAATTCATTCAAAAACAAAAATGACTCTGAAAGTCCATCAACATGGAGTTCCTTCATGTTTTCCTTTCCATTATGAACTAAAACGGCGGTGTCACAACTTAAGTGAAATTCTTTAATTTTACGTCTTGTGACGTTTAACATTTAGTCTTATAGATGTTTATTTTACCAACACGATTTATATTAACTCATCCATCAATTATGGAACATGGTCATAGTTTGAACAACTCATTTGTTCTCACAATAAGCAGGAACAAAATAACAACTTATTAAGTTCTTAAAATAAATCTTGAAGGTTTGTTTCGATGCGACGGTGAACACAATAACACTTTATTTTCGTTCTTGTCGTGATCGATTTGTCATCTATTACTAGTTCTTTCAGGCCCTTGTACTTATTGCATTGTGTTGCTATGTATGAAAATTCATACCAACCAATCTAGTATCAAAATACCCAAAAAATACTTTGTTAACTAGTAATACATCTATAACCTGCATATCATGCATATACTCCTGAGCTGGACTTTTCCAGTCTTTTCTTTTCTGCCATATACTTTTGCAATTCTATTTTCAGTATTTCCCTTTCCTTTACAGAAGAATTATTCAACATCAAACAATGCCAGTCGAACTAGCACATTTTCCTTGGCGTGTTAGTCATATACTATCACCCATGGAGCCATACTTTGAAGTTGATTGCTTTACTAATATCACCATATTATTGACATTCTTCAGGATTCCACTCATAGCAATCTTCAAGCGTAGTAAACAATTTTTACCCACACTTTTAATCCATCGCATCATAACAATTTTGTGATGATTCAAAAAAAAATTGTGATGAAGCTACCATAGCTCGAAGGAAGGAATTTAGAGAATAATATTAGTGCCAAACTTCTTGGATGATTCAAACGCCTAGCGTCTTCAATCCTTGCATATATTCAAATAATATAAGCACACATTGTCACAATAAATTACACTCAGTCATGTTGCCACAAACAGGGTTCTAGATATCAATATATCTTTCACTCCTCGCTTGTTTTTGAAAACAATTCTTTTCAGCTCCTAGATCACCTGATTCTCAAAACATTCTTTTTGAAGATCGGGTATCATGGAAGCAAGCATGACACTAGATACTAAGTAGGAATCATTTGCTCTTTTAGATCAATCAATCATTAATCACATGGAGCTAGGTAGGTATTACCAAAAATTTATAGTAGGACTCTTATTTAAATTTACCTAATACGGTACCAGTCCATAATGGTTTTGTCAGATCAAAACAGTTTTATCTCAATTAACAATCTAAGTGTAAGGTAGGTCGTGGATGCCAAAGTCTACTACAAATTATGCAAATACACTATGATAGGTGGTTCATGATAAATTTTGTTCAAGTTAATTCAAAAATTACTACGTGAACTCTCACTCAAAAATAACATCCCTCTAGTCTTTTCAGTGATTACACAAACCAAATTCACTACATCGATAACCGATCATCACGTGAGATGGTGCAGCTGCAAAGGCGAACATCAACATGTTCATATAATCATCCATATGACTCATGCTTTACCTTTCGGTTACGTGTTCCGAGGCCATGTATGCACATGCTAGGCTCGCCAAGTAGAATCGTAGTATTTGCGTGTGTAAATCTGGCTTACACCCGTTGTATGCGAACGTTGAGTCTATCACACCCGATCATCACGTGGTGCTTCGAAACGACGAACTTTCTTAACGGTGCATACTAAGGAAGAACACATTATTATCTTGATATTTATGTGTGAGGGATCATCTTATAATGCTACCGTCGCGATCTAAGCAAAATAAGATGCATAAAAAGGATTAACATCACATGCATGAATAGTGTTATATGGTATGGTCCTTCTTGCACTTGATCTCCATCTTGTGCGTCATGGCATGATCTCCATCACTCCAGCGGCGTGGCGCCAAGGTCCATGGCGCCTCCTTCTTGATTGTCCTCCAAAATTACAACATATCACATGGATATGATATTCGGCACGCAGGCCATAAAATTAAAGACAACCATTAGGCTCCTGCCGGTTTGTCATAATAACTTACAAAAAATGTCATCTCATACAACAAGTTTGTAACACTGACCATATCACATCACATGCCCTGCAAAAACAAGTTGGACGTCCTCTAATTTATTTTGCATATTTTACGTGGCTTAGGGCTTTCGAAGAAAGAACTGTTCTTACCTACGAACATGAAACCACAACGGTGATAAACAAATTATTAACAACCCGTTGTAGATTAAATCTTAACTATAGTGGGAGAGACAGACACCCGCAAAGCCACTTATGCAATACAAGTTGCATGTCAGTTGTGGAACAAGTCTCATGTACGCGGACATATAAAGTTAGTCCGGGCCGCTTCATCCCACTATGCCACTAAGATTCAAAATACACTAAGGAAGCAATAACATGATTATCAATGCCCACATACACCTATGTGTTATACCCGTACCAAAACATCTACGCATAGATCCGGCTATGATACCATTGTAGGAGTTTGCGCGATAGAAAACAAAAAAATTCTCTCACATGCGAAGCAACACTCAAGATCCAATCTAGAAGATGCTAGTAACAGGGAGAGTAGTTCATCATACCCTCGAAGAACACGCGCGTTGAACGTTTAATTCAACGCAGCTCGGTGAAGTTGTTGACGATGTTCGATCCGATCAGCACCGCAAACGAGCAGCACCTCCGAAGGCTTGCACACATACAGCTCGATGACGTCTCCCTCTTCTTGATCCAGCAAGCTAGAGGGAGAAGTAGGTGGGATCGATTCCAGCAGCACGACGGTGTGGTTGTGGATATGGTGGAGAGTTCCCTCGGGCAGGGCTTCGCCAAGCGGTGCGCGGAGGTATGAAAGTGCATGTTGCCCCCATGCGTGGTTTTGGTAATTAATGACAATCCTTATGAACTAATGTTTGCATTGAGATATTCTTATAGATCTTGTCCATAGGAAAAGATTGGAGTTCATGTGTTGGACTCTAGAAGTGGACATGATGATCAATGCTCTATTCAAGGGTTTATATGAAGAATGTGTCATGTGTAGAGTTGAGCATATTGCAAGTGTGGCCTGGAAAAGGAGATTGAGTGAACATTCATGTTTATCTCCAAGCCATCATATATATCAAGAGAAGTCTACAAAATGCAAGTTCAATATGATCCATCTCGGAAGATATCATTTGATTGAAGATTGAAATGGATACATGAAGACGGAGCATGAGCTAGCAAGCTCAATCAAGAAAGGTGTTCCAACTTGAGAGAGTCAAGATCGTCATCATCTAGCTCAAGTGGAATGCGCAAGGCAAAGGTATGATCTTGATAGGGTTTCTATTTTACCGGTCTCATGATGTTAGTGGGAGACCGGGTTATAGGATAGACGCCGTACTATCAAGAGGGGCTCTCGAGTGAGTATCTTGATCAAATCTTTGTGGAGAGCTCAAACCTTTGCATACTTGGCATATCATATTTCTTGGATCTTGTTTGGCTTTTATCCATGTGAGAATTTAGAGCTTGTGTTCATCTCCATACCAAGCTCTAATTCATCAAAAACGGATTTCATATGCATATCTTGTTGCGTTTTTTGATGTTGAAGGTTTTACCGATTTGTCTTTTATAAGAGAGGTCAAACTCTCTCCTTGTGGCTTCCTCCTCACATGATGGACTATGATGTTTCTCTGCATGATCTTGAAGTACTCTTCGTTGCGATTCCAACGAGCCCAAGATCATCGAAATCGGAGTCCGGATGAAAAAGATATTGCAGTTTTCATTTTGCTGTTTCTGCCAGTTTTCAGGAAACCGATATTCCGGTCCTATCCGGTTTTGCGCAGGAAAAAACGGGTACTGGTGTTGGGCGGAAATTCCGGTCCAAACTTGGACCGAAATATCCGGCCCGCTCAGTTTCCTGCAACGGCTAGACTTTGGAGGGGCTATAAATACCCCTCCCCTTCTTCCACCTTGGATAGCTTTTGCCAAGCACATTTTCCCCTCTCTCTCCCACCATTGTTGACCTTGGAAAGCTTGCCCCTCTCTCAATTCCTCCCATGATTCTTGCATATTTGAGGGAAAAGTGAGAGGAGATCTAGATCTACATTTCCACCAATCCATCTCTCCTCTAAGTGAGGGGAACCTAGTAGATCTTGATCTTAGAGTTCTTGGTGTTTCTCCTCATTTGTTCTTCCTCTCTTATTCCCCCATAAGCATTTGTTGCTTTGTTGGAATTTGAGAGTGAAGGACTTGAGCACTTCTTGTGTTCTTGCCATTGCATTTTGTTGCATCGGTTTGCTCTCTCCACGAGGATTCGTGGAAGTGAAAGTTCGTGAGCTTGTTACTCTTGGGTCGTTGGACCCTAGACGGTGTTCTTGAGACCTTTTGTGGTCACTTGGGAGCTCCCAATCCTTTTGTGGGTTGTGCCTCAAGATTGTTGTAAGGGACTCAATTTCCGCCCAAAGGGAAATCAATAGTGGAAGGTGAACCGAGCTTTTGGGCAAGGTTCATCGGAGAATAGGGTGAGGCCATTTGTGGCGTTTGAGTTTGAAACTCACACCCCTCCAACGAGACGTACTCCCCTAAATGGAGGAACTCGGGAATACATCATCGTCTCCGCGTGCCTCGGTTATTTCTATACCCGAGCTCTTTACTTATGCATTTTACATTGTGATAGCCTTCGTGCTTGAAGTATTATATCTTGCTATCACCTTGTTACTTGTCTTGCTTAGCATAAGTTGTTGGTGCACATAGGTGAACCTAGTATATTTAGGTTGTTGGCTTGTTATTTTAAACACCTAGTTTTATTCTGCATTTATCAAGCCTAAACCGGAAAAGTTTTAATCGCCTATTCACCCCCCCCCCCTCTAGCGACATCCTTGTCCTTTCAATTGGTATCAGAACCTGGGCTCTCTTTATTGGGCTTTACTGCCTAGAGAGTAAAGATGTCGTTTAGAGAATTAGTGCACGATGCCACTTTTCTATTCGATGGCACAAATTATGATGTTTGGAAAATTCACATGCTTAATCTTTTTAGGGCCATGGGTCCAAATTATATTATGAGTATTGTAGATGTGGGTTTTCTCCTCCAATGGATTCCCAGAATTATCTTTAGAGAATGAGGAAAACTCTCATCTCGATACTCAAGTATCTAATTGTTGGGAAACGTAGCAGAAAACAAAAAAATTCTAACTAGCTTACGCCAAAACTTAGCCAAGGATCTAACTATGTAGTAATGCGGTAACGGAGAAGACGTCGGTAACATACCCTTGTAGACCGAACGCGGGGAGCAACAAGCGTTGTCGAAGTAGACGACGAAGCCGACCTCGAGGTCGCGAAGAGCTTGGCGCGACGAAGACGAAGACGACGCGACGATGACGCCCCGATGCCCAAGTGTGGCACCTCCGAGTACTCGCACACGTGCGGAGCTTGACGATGACTCCCGGTTCTCCGATCCAGCCGAGATAGCGAAGTAGAACTTTTGGGTGGAATCCCGCAGCACGACGGCGTACTGCTGTATAGATTTCTCACGCGCGCGCTGCCCTTCAAGGGACCACGCACTACGAGAGGTGTGGAGAGGGTGGAAGTGGGCGGAGGGGCATCCTCGACCAATATACAAATTAATTGTATTTTCTGCGTTTTTTAAAATAATTAATATGCCCCTCTATTTATTAGGGGAGAGGGGGTGTCCCTCTCCCTAAGTTTCCCATGTGGGACTAAACAAAGAGGAGGAGGAGGGGGTGGTGCGCCGGCCCAAAGGGCCGGCCGTGGTGGCCATGGGCCCCATGGCCTAGCCGCACCACCCCCCCCCCCCCCCCCATGTGGTTTGGCCCCACATGGGCCTTCCCTCCTAGGTTTTGGCCCATTTAGGTATTTTGCCCATTTTTCCTCTTTTATTTAATATATTAAATTAATGTAAAAAATATATAATTCACAATTACTATATTTGCATATTATTTAATCTCCCGTGACTCCGTAACAATTTGCGGACCACTCCGAACTCTCTTCGGACTTCATCGGTACCCTTCCAATTCCACCGAAACCCTTCCGGTTTATTTTCTCTCTCTATTTCTATAATTCCGATAATTCCAAAACAATCTCCTGGCGTCGTCAAGACCTTAAGTGTGTTACCCTACGGTTCGAGAATACTCCAGACATGGTCGAGACCCCTCACTCGCCAATGACCGCCAGGGAGACCTGGATGGCTATGACGGCCCCTATGCATTCCGCGAATATCGTGGTTGAACCATTAACATGATATTCATTCCTTTTGTTTCTTCAATACTACCCTTGTCCGAGATATGATCGTGAACATCCAATGCTTTGTTTTATCTCATTACCGACAAGGGCTACTTAACTCGTTCTGTGATATTACATCCTTATGACCTAGTCATATGTTGCGCAGCTTCATAGATGTAATCTCACCGAGTGGGCCCAGAGTATCTTTCCATCACACGGATGAACAAATCCCACTCTTGATCCATAGGCCTCAACATGCCCCTTTTGAATACCCAAGCGTCTCACCTTTATAGTCACCCATTTATGGACTAACGTTTAATGCACTCAAAGTACCCTCCGGAGGTAGCGATTAATATGATCTCACGGTCTAAGGAATAAGCTACCATATTACTTTCCTATTGCAATAATGAACTTCATGACACGATCTTGTTGTAATACATTGTTGGGTATGTCCATCATTTTATTCCACTAATAAAATGACCTCATCATCAACTATATAAATATCCATGATCGGGAATTCTCGATCATCAGTTGACTAATGAACTAGTTTATATAGAGGCTTACTAGGGACCCTGGTTTGTTTATATATCACACATGTATTAACAATTCCTATTAATACAGTTATAGCATGACATAAAACTTATTATAAACTTAATGAGATAATGCGATAAATACTTAATATTTATTTGCCTCTAGGGCATATCTCCAACAGTCTCCCACTTGCACTGGATTACAAATAAACCAGCTGCATTTTACTTTCAATCATAACACCTTGTCTTATAAGCATTTTATGATGATGCTTGCTTGTGGAGGATGTTTCCCTTTTAACGGTCTGTACCATACTGAATCGTGTATTCTTTGCGATTCATTGACATCACCTTTTGATATCATCTCGTTATCTTGATAACAAATATACACATTTAGTGACTAAATGAGACTATCGTTTCCTTGTGTTACTCTGATTCTCAATCAGCCAAAAACCCCTGGAAACCACTTAGCTAGAGAACACATTTTTCTCTACCAATCATGCATGTATAATTTCGCAGTATCTATATACTTGTCATACCTATGTAGATTCTGACATACTATTGTCAGTCTAGTGTCTTCCTACGACAATTTGGTCCTTTCAGCCATCCAGATGGATCTTTTAACACAACACCTTGTTGAGTTCATTATCCTCTATAGACTTGAATTTCTTATCCTTAGTTTCACTCAATCAACGAAGGAAATGTTTCACTTACAGTGATTTCCAAAAATCACCTCAGTGGTTGTTCTTGTTATAAGAACATGGGTCATACTACGTCAAGCACATAATATGGTTTTATATGATGCCTTTTCTTACATTGTCATACAAGGGGCAACATATCTCACAACCACTACTATCGTGTAAAATCCATCAAAATGGTTTAACCAGATTTCCAAGGACTTTTCCTTGGTTTATTCCATTCTGACCTTTCAGAATCTAATCTAGAAAACAACTCGACCTTTTATTTAAAACTTCCTGATCTATCTAAATAGATTACCAATGTTTTAAATCATTTACAACTCCATCATAATTCCATAATTAATTCTAATTAATTCCACTAGTACCATCCATAATATGTTATTTACATACAAGGATCTTATTTAAGCTCCCACTCAAAATGTCAATCACATATGAAGCTTTATTAAACTCTCACTAAAAAATGTTGGTCACATTTTATCTCATCAAGCTCCCACTCAAAATATGTTACTCACATATTAATTTTGGGCAAGCTTATTCGACTCCCACTTAAATTATAATTTCTTTCGATATTTTGGTCAATACAAAATCATTGATCATTTATCAATTCGAAATCTGAAAATACGATTTATCAGCACTTTGCTAACACAAATCCACCAGACTCAAGCATGTCTACATTTATGTAGTCAACCGTTTGATTTTGTCTGTCATGACAAAATTAGCTTTATGTCCTTCTCAAAGTTTCATTCCTTCCATATAACCTTTTATATAAAAGACTAAGTAATCTCATTTACTTAATAAGATTCGAGTAACATTTACTATTATAATCTTAAATGTAACTCGGGATTCAATGACTCTTAGTCATTAGTCGTATTTGTTATCACCTATTTTCTTTGCAGTTTATAGATGTATCTTGTTTTGACAACATGATCATGAATATTAATCTGTGACTTGACAGAAGATATTCTTAATGCTAACATCTTTATAAAAGCTCCTTATGAAACGTTATGATCTTTTATCATCATTTTTCAATTCCATTTGATAGAGTTTTGTTCCTCGAACATATTCCAATACGCTACTCCATGCTTCATGGGAACAAGGTCAATTACCTTATTTTAGCTTTTACTTTATTCCACCAACATTCCTTCGGAAAAATCTTATTTTCCGCAAAGCAACACAAGTTTTGCTTTTATTGATATTTGGTTTATGGAAGATGTATTCATACTTATTATGAATATTCTACAAAGAACTATTCGTGTATGGTTTCATATTATCATATAATCCTATAAACCACGATACTTAATATATTATCGTTTACACGAAATTTCTAGGTAAAAACCCTTTTCTAAAGTGAATGTCTACTAATTCTAAATAATATCTAAACTTTTAAGAGATACTTTCAAAGACCATACTTTATCAAAATAGAGTACGATTATAATATCTATATATATCAACATATTTGATGTATATTCGAGTATTATAATTTGTGGAAAGAAATTTCACAAGTTTTTTATGCTAAAACATAGTTCAACAATCACTGTCCAATTTTGATCAAATCATGTGGACTCGATTTCTTCAATATCCATCTTTCCCTCTGAAAAATCCTTTTGATCTTATCAAACATTTCCAGATTAATGTTTCTTTCAGCAAATATGTTTATTTACTTGGAATCATAGAAAATTCCGAAATAACGATATTTACCACCTTTTAAATTTAATAATCATCTAGTATGATTTTCAATTAATTCCCTCATATATTGACATTTCAATATCTGAATATTTTAATCATCTTGTCTCTAATGAACTCGGCACATGTAATTTTAATAGATCGAAGTATCTATAAATTTCTTACATTGCCTTCATGATTAAAATCGGTGGTGTTCATCATTAAACTTTGGACATTTTATTTTAGCATTCCTGGTTTTATAAATGTATATTGAGTTATCATGCGAATAACTTATTTGTAATCGAAATGTGATCATAAAGATACTTTACTCATAATAAAACAACTGACTTGTTCCATTACATATATGAATAACTGTCTTGTAACATTCAAGACACTAATTAAAATCACACTCACACTATTACAAAATTATCTTATCCAACACTACTAATGATAACTATAATGATAACTTGAGGATGTGAACGTCATTGGCCGTCAACTGCTTTGCTCGCCATCATTTGCGCACCGTCACATCATTCTTCTTCACGCTCTTGTAATAATTAGGTCCTATTTTCATAAAACAGAATAAGCATCAAATACTTTTCAACAAGTGTCGTAAGAAGGATACATTTATAACTTTGTATATCAAATATACCTATTCCGTCGAAGATTTCTCCTTCGATGGGTTCAACCTTTACAGATCTGAACTGGCTTATGAACTGAAAGAAAGTGAGTGAATCTCTCCTTATAGCATAGCCACGGATATGCTCCTCATAGTTGGGAGGTAGTGAACGCAACGCAGCAGCTATAGCAAAGGAATCCGCCATCCAGTAGTCGTAGACATTTGTAAGACTCAAGAATGTGTCGTACATCTTCTTCAAATGAGTTTCCAAACAGGTATGTTCCTCCATCTGGAGTGAAAGAAACTTATCCAGCTGTTTGTACTGCTCATATTTCATCTCATTTGTGAAACGTGCCTTGAGTGCATCTATCATATCATAAGGTTCCATGTGTTGAAACTGTGCTTTCAACTCAGGTGTCAGGCTTATAGCCATCGTGACCTAAACGCTTATGAAAATGTCACGACGCTGTCGAAAATCCTCATCTTCTTCTTCACTAGCGGAATCTCCTGGCTTATCTCCTAATCCTTCCTCTATTACATAGAGTATATTATTGTGTATGAGATTTTCCCTCAGTTTCTCATACCAGTAGATGAAGTTGGATCCATCAGTCAAAAGTGACTGCCCTCTAAGGAAGTGACCAAAGTAGAAATTGTCGCTAGGGTAAAACACCATCTACAGAGATAATTGCAAAGAGAATAAGGCTAAGTTTATAAAATAATATGAGCTTAGTTTATAATCAAATTATCAAACATACTCCACTAAGATAATCATCCCTAAAATCATCTCAGTGATTACATGACCCCAATTCACTCTACCACCCCCGATCGTCACGGCCGGCGGCATAGCTGCAAGGGTGGACATCGAAATGTCGATCACAACATTCATGTGACTCATGCTCGATCTTTCGATCTTCACGTGTTTCGAGACTATGTCTGTACATACTAGGCTCGCCAATTAAAACCTTAGTGTTTTGCTTGTGCAACGTGGCTTACACCCACGGTATGTGAACGTAGATACGTCTGACACCCGATCGTCATGGCCTGCCTCGTAACGGAGAACTTTCGGTGGTGCACACTAAGGGAGAACACAACTTTGGTATTTTATTAAGGGATCATCCTATTATCTCTACCGTCGTATATCTAATATATAAGCAATCAATTGGATATACACACAACAACACAAAATCAAATAATGAGCTGAAGTGCGATATGACATGGCCTTTGCGCCTTGACCTCCATGGCGCGCCTTGGCAGGGCTCCGAGTCCGCGGCGCCACCTTTTGCCTTCGACAAGTTGAACAGTTCATAATACTTACCATAACCATGTCATTTTTAAAACCTCTGCAAAACAAAGTTAGACGTTTCTACCTTCTTATGTTTTGCAAGTTTTACGTGGCTTCTAGGGCTTTCGTAGAAGAACCGTTTCTACTTACGAACCTATAACCACAACATTGATCATATCATTGACTATTTCATATCCCTTTCGGGCCCTCCATTGAAAATTCTAAGACATCTAAAGAGAGAGAGACAGACACCCGCTAGCCGCATATACGGTACAAGCCATATGTCAGTTGCGGAACCAGTCTCACGTAAGAGTACGCGTAAGGTTGGTCCGGGCCGCTGATGCATGTAAAATGCATACATGAACTTTGCATTATTTTACTTATATTCCAATCATATTTGCATCATATAAGGGTTATATCAATGTTTTATAATGATTTTGGGAATACTTCATAGTTTTCCCATTTATTTGGAATTAACCCTGTTTTCCAGAAAACGCCTTTTTTAGTGTTTCAGACTTTCCGGGAGCTTCGGGACTCCAAAAAGGGCAAGGTCAGAGAGCACGCTTCAGAATTTTCGAGACGAACGCAATGGGCTCAAAATGAAGGCCATAAGCCCAACCAGCTGGAAATGAGAGGGCCCCACGCGGCCTAAAATCTTGTCCGCGTGGGCCTACCTATTTTGGGCCTCGGAGCTCCGCCGCCGTTGATCTTTTCTCCACCGACCTAGTCGTGACCTAAAAACGCCTATAAAAATTGTCCCCCGACGTTCTCTGGAAGCAGCGCCGCACAAACACAGAAACACCGAAACGGAGATCAGGAGCTGCAGATTGGAGGGGGAAACTCCGGCGGGGCGCTGCCGGGGTGGTCTCCACCTTCTCCAACGACTTCTCCACCGTCTCCATGATGAAGGGGGAGTAGTCCACCCCCTGGATTTGGGTTTGTGGTGGTAACTTATGTATCTCTCCTCTCTTTGAGCTTCACTAATTAGTACCGTATGAGCTGCTGAACATGATTACGGTCATCTATGTAATTCCCATGGTGGATATTGTGGTGTGAGATAATATTTGTTATGCATTTACTGTTGTGTTGGATCTTTTATGACTTGTCATACTTTGGAGATATTCTATGATGCATGTGATGGTTTGATTTATGCATAATGCCTTGTTTATCTTTATCATGAGGTGATTGACACCACCAAGTGTAGATAGATGAGAGAGATGTGGTCACACACACGAAATATAAATCATTGCACTAGTGTTTAGAATATTATCCATTATGAAGTATGATGTATGTGGGTACTGGGTGGCCAATGTGACAGAAGGCATAGGTATTGAGTGACACAGTACCGTCCAACATCCTTTATCTGGGGGTAAAAAGGAGAAGTATGATGTGGGTGTGACAGCAACCACGCTAGCCTTACGAGGGTGACACTAGCAACACAAATGAGTATTTCTTTCAACTATGTGTTTTAGGACATGTAGCCGTTATAAAAGCTACCATTAAAACATGACAATTATGTGTACTTTATCTATAACATGATAATCACCATAGATGAGAGAGAGAGGATTAAGTGAACCCATGAACCCATGTCCATTGTTCCTATAAGAGAAAACCTTTGTCTTGTCCTCTTGCATTGAAGAGGATTGGGACACTTTTACATTCTTGCTTGGTTACATTAAACTTCCATCCATCAAATCAACCACCTTGCTCCTTAAACTTGTTTAGTGCATAATCAACTAAAACTTGTGACACTTTAGTTGTAGGGAATAGATAACTTTTCCTTCTTGCTCCTGCGGATCGATACCTTACTTCCACATTGAGAGGTGCTATAGTGATCCCCTGCTCTTGGGGGTAATCAAGTACTTTTCTGGCGCCGTTGCCGGGGAGCGTAGCGCTTAAGTTTCTATTCTTGTGTGCACTAGACTAAGCTTGGGGAAGTCTCTTTAAACTTGTTTTATATCTTGCAATCATCTAAGCTTGGGGAGGTTCCTTTAAACTTGTCTGGGTGTAAGTTCTTCATTACTTTTGCTATGGGTTTTCTGTTTGATTATACACCTGAGGAACTTGCAACATTTACACTTGAGGAACTTGAAATATTACAAGAAGCTGATGATTTCTTTTCTCGAGCAGATGCTATTAAACGTAAAAAGTTAACTCTTGCTGCCATGGAAAGAACTAATATTTTGCAGGAAGAAGAGGACAAAAACCTAAGCTTGGGGATGCCCATGCAATCTCAAGAAGATGCTGAAAAAGAACAACTGGAGAATGAAGAGTTGGATCTCCCAACTTCACCATCAACATATGATAGTAACACTCAAACTCAAAAACCTTTTGCTAGTAAACTTATTGATAATAATGAGGAGTGTTGCTTAAATGTGCTATATGATAATGCTTTAGATGATGGTCCTATGCTTATTGATAATCCTACATGTTTGGAAGTTACTATATTATGTGAGGATAAAAATGATATACTTGCTGCTCATGATAGTACTCTTACTCATGAGAGTCCTGCTATGTTCTTGAATTCTCCTAACTACACCATAGAGGAGAAATTTGCTTATGTTGAGAAATACTTATGTGGTTTGCAATTATCTTTAGTTCCAAATCTTTGTTGCAACCATGATATTAAACTTGATATTGATCTTAACAACTATTTTGAAAGAGGGAAGCATGCTAATAAACTCCAAAATAAATTTAATGACTCTCTTTATGTTCCCAAATTATCTAAGTTGGAAGATTCTATTGGTTACGTGATTAAATACACTTCTACTACTTGCAACTATTATGAAAGAGGAAGTGATAAGAACCCTCTTTATGCTACTAATAATTATGGGCTGCAAGTAAATATTGTTAATATGCATTGGAAAACTTATATTCATTGTGATTCATTCATATACAAAATGCCAATGCATAGAAGGAAGTTAGACTTCGTTGTTATTACCTTTGTGTTTTGTTTCTCTCTCTACCATGTTTCAACTTGACTATTATCTTCATTGGCTTGAGAGCAACATGGGACCCTGGTATAATGCATGGAACACTTCCCAAGGAAAGGGGAACAACATTCAAGCTCCTTCATGAGCTTCATCTTCGCTGAACAACAAGTAAGAAGCCTAGCTATATGGCTATAAAGAAAGCGCTTTGCGGGAGGCAACCCGGTTATTTTTGTGTGTGATTTTTCTTTGTGTCTAGTTTAGTTTCTGGAGTTTTAAATAAAGTGCCAAGTTTTACCCATTTTGGTCTTGAAAAGTTGCTTATTGAGTTCGGAGATTTTATTCCTGCACGAGTCAGTGCACGGTATGATTTTTAATTCTTATTTGTAACTCCGAATGAGCTCATATTTGAACTGTAGTTGCAACTTTTCATCCTCTGTATGCATGAATTTTTCGGAATTTTTCGAGAAAGTTTGGTAGGGTAGAAAAATACGTTTTGCTGCTGCTGTTTTTCTGGACAGATTCTGTCCCATTTTGTTTGATGCATGCTTTGAGCTTTTAAGTTGAATCTTTTTGATCCAATTGAGTTTATGAGTAGGCATACAACATTATACACTTTCTGGACATCTCATATGAATTTTTGTTCAAGGATTATATGCAGCAAGAAACCTATTTGTTTATCACTATTAATGCACCCCACAGAAAAGAAATGGGAGAAACGGTGTTTTGAAGTTTTTTCACAGGGATTGGAGGAGATGCACCAAGAGCTATCCAAGGATGGTGAAGACCATAAGCTTGGGGATGTGAAGACAACCCCCTGGACCTACACACTCTCGGTTTGCGCACGTCCAACTTCTGTTTTTCGATCGAAACACTTTATCGCATAAACTTGGAGCGTCTTTTGTTTTGTTTTGGTTTGATTTGTTTTGAGAGACCACCACACTATCATTTATATATGGGAGAGCTACTGGAAATATGGGTTGAAATATGTTGGATGCTTTTATAAGATTGGGAAAAGGGATGTTTGAGTTGATTTTTAATGATACATATAGTTGCATGATTCATGAGCTTGTTTATGAGTAATAGTTTGCAAATCCTTTTTGAAGAGCTATCACTTATTCATGTTTTGGTGCTGATTGTTATTTTACTTGGTTTAACATGGATTAGTTAGTTCTATGGACACTCATGCATGCATCTAGATGGTCAACTTTCTCCCTTTTGCTAGCCCAAACATTCCAACAAGTCAAAACTTGTTTCCAACACCTTCAACCAAAGTTATTCCAGTGAGTCCACCATATCTACCTACTAGCTATATGCTATTCCGAGTATGTTTATCATGATATTTGTGTTATCTATACCTCTGAATGAAAATGATTATGTTATTGATTGCCATGGGAAAAGTTGGTTATATAGCTCTCACGAACTTGATGCACATTTTACTTTCATTGCATAAATAAAACATGACCCATTGTGATTAAATTATGATGTTGTGGCTTGACAAATGTTTTGGTTGAGAGTTAGCCCATATGTGCTGTCACATGCAAGCTTTCAACATGCACTTCATCTCATTTAGTTGATATCATGTACTTTTGTTTATGGATGCTTATCATGGTGAAATGAGGAAATGAAGTAGTTTAAATGAGTTTGTATAAATGGTTAGAGAGACGCCTGGGCCGCTAATCTAAGCCATGCATCATTCATGGTGGAAATTTACTTACATGCTATGGTGAACCTTCTGTGATACACCTTACAATAAAAAGCTATTCCAATGGTAAATAAAAAGGGTGTTGAGGTTGTTCATTTGTTTGTTTGTCTTGTCATTTTGATATGGGCTTGTTCCATATCCTGGGACAAGAGGTACCCCAGTTGACGCTCTTGATGATACTATTATTACTTACAATGATATTTAACTTGAACTTGCTTTGTTTCCAAGTTGAGTAACATGGTGTAGGTACTTGTATTCAAGGGCATGAGACTCAACCTTTACTTTGTCAAGCACACTACTCATATTGCTTTCACATTAAACTTAATCATTCAAGATGCTATGATAGGGGAATGAGAGCTTGACACCAAGTATTACCACATTACAATCATTAACTTAAGTAGAAGTGGAGGTTAGATGAAACTTATGCATGCTTTACCTCTACTCACTTATACATCTTTCCAAAGTGTCCACCTATCATATTCAGATTTTCATCATCACTCTATGACCAATGTAGGATGTCCATACTTATCATTATGCATACATGTGGTCCATACTACTATCTGTTATGTTACACTTTGTGAACTATCATTGAACATCCTTGCATTGAATACTTGATATCACTTCATAAACTATCTTGCATATTGCTACTCCTTTTAAGAATGAATCATTTGACTCTATGTAGCAATAGTAATCATCTTTGATATCCATTGTTAGTATTAAAATGCAAAGTCCATGTTAGTTTTATCACCTTCATACTCGGGACGAGCATGGGTTAAGCTTGGGGATGTTGATGCATGTAAAATGCATACATGAACTTTGCATTATTTTACTTATATTCCAATCATATTTGCATCATATAAGGGTTATATCAATGTTTTATAATGATTTTGGGAATACTTCATAGTTTTCCCATTTATTTGGAATTAACCCTGTTTTCCAGAAAACGCCTTTTTTAGTGTTTCAGACTTTCCGGGAGCTTCGGGACTCCAAAAAGGGCAAGGTCAAGAGCACGCTTCAGAATTTTCGAGACGAACGCAATGGGCTCAAAATGAAGGCCATAAGCCCAACCAGCTGGAAATGAGAGGGCCCCACGCGGCCTAAAATCTTGTCCGCGTGGGCCTACCTATTTTGGGCCTCGGAGCTCCGCCGCCGTTGATCTTTTCTCCACCGACCTAGTCGTGACCTAAAAACGCCTATAAAAATTGTCCCCCGACGTTCTCTGGAAGCAGCGCCGCACAAACACAGAAACACCGAAACGGAGATCAGGAGCTACAGATTGGAGGGGGAGAACTCCGGCGGGGCGCTGCCGGGGTGGTCTCCACCTTCTCCAACGACTTCTCCACCGTCTCCATGATGAAGGGGGAGTAGTCCACCCCCTGGATTTGGGTTTGTGGTGGTAACTTATGTATCTCTCCTCTCTTTGAGCTTCACTAATTAGTACCGTATGAGCTGCTGAACATGATTACGGTCATCTATGTAATTCCCATGGTGGATATTGTGGTGTGAGATAATATTTGTTATGCATTTACTGTTGTGTTGGATCTTTTATGACTTGTCATACTTTGGAGATATTCTATGATGCATGTGATGGTTTGATTTATGCATACTGCCTTGTTTATCTTTATCATGAGGTGATTGACACCACCAAGTGTAGATAGATGAGAGAGATGTGGTCACACACACGAAATATAAATCATTGCACTAGTGTTTAGAATATTATCCATTATGAAGTATGATGTATGTGGGTACTGGGTGGCCAATGTGACAGAAGGCATAGGTATTGAGTGACACAGTACCGTCCAACATCCTTTATCTGGGGGTAAAAAGGGAGAAGTATGATGTGGGTGTGACAGCAACCACGCTAGCCTTACGAGGGTGACACTAGCAACACAAATGAGTATTTCTTTCAACTATGTGTTTTAGGACATGTAGCCGTTATAAAAGCTACCATTAAAACATGACAATTATGTGTACTTTATCTATAACATGATAATCAACATAGATGAGAGAGAGAGGATTGAGTAAACCCATGAACCCATGTCCATTGTTCCTATAAGAGAAAACCTTTGTCTTGTCCTCTTGCATTGAAGAGGATTGGGACACTTTTACATTCTTGCTTGGTTACATTAAACTTCCATCCATCAAATCAACCACCTTGCTCCTTAAACTTGTTTAGTGCATAATCAACTAAAACTTGTGACACTTTAGTTGTAGGGAATAGATAAGTTTTCCTTCTTGCTCCTGCGGATCGATACCTTACTTCCACATTGAGAGGTGCTATAGTGATCCCCTGCTCTTGGGGGTAATCTGCCGCTTCATCAACTCAATGCCGACGACAATAGCAAGTGCACGCTAGAGGGTAGCAATTCTAAGATCAATGCCCACATATCAAATGTGTTCTAACCGTACCAGCAAAACTACGCATAGATCGGCTCTGATACCACTGTTGGGAAACGTAGCAGAAAACAAAAAAATTCTAACTAGCTTACGCCAAAACTTAGCCAAGGATCTAACTATTAGTAATGCGGTAATGGAGAAGACGTCGGTATTCGGTAACATACCCTTGTAGACCGAACGAGGGGATTACGCTCCCGCAACAAGCGTTGTCGAAGTAGACGACGAAGCCGACCTCGAGGTCGCGAAGATCTTGGCGCGACGAAGACGACGCGACGATGACGCCCCGGCGCCCCAAGTGTGGCGCCTACGAGTACTCGCACACGTGCGGAGCTTGACGATGACTCCCGGGCTCTCCGATCCAGCCGAGATAGCGGAAGTAGAACTTTTGGGTGGAATCCCGCAGCACGACGGCGTACTGCGGTATAGATTTCTCACGCGCGCGCTGTCCTTCAAGGGACCACGCACTACGAGAGGTGTGGAGAGGGTGTAAGTGTGTGGAGGGGCATCCTCGGCCAATATACAAATTAATTGTATTTTCTGTGGTTTTTAAAACAATTAATATGCCCCTCTATTTATTAGGGGAGAGGGGGTGTCCCTCTCCCTAAGTTTCCCATGTGGGACTAAACAAAGAGGAGGAGGAGGGGATGGTGCGCCGGCCACCAAGGGCCGGCCGTGGTGGCCATGGGCCCCATGGCCCAGCCGCACCACCTCCCCATGTGGTTCGGCCCCACATGGGCCTTCCCTCCTGGGTTTTGGCCCATTTAGGTATTTTGCCCATTTTTCCTCTTTTATTTAATATATTAAATTAATATAAAATATATATAATTCATAATTAATATATTTGCATATTATTTAATCTCTCGTGACTCCGTAACAATTTGCGGACCACTCCGAACTCTCTTCGGACTTCATCGGTACCCTTCCAATTCCACCGAAACCCTTCCGGTTTATTTTCTCTCTCTATTTCTATAATTCCCATAATTCCAAAACGATCTCCTGGCGTCGTCAAGACCTTAAGTGTGTTACCCTACGGTTCGAGAATACTCCAGACATGGTCGAGACCCCTCGCTCGCCAATGACCGCCAGGGAGACCTGGATGGCTATGACGGCCCCTGTGCATTCCACGAATATCGTCGTTGGACCATTAACATGATATTCATTCCTTTTGTTTCTTCGATACTACCCTTGTCCGAGATATGATCGTGAACATCCGATGCTTTGTTTTATCTCGTTACCGACAAGGGCTACTTAACTCGTTCTGTGATATTACATCCTTATGACCTAGTCATATGATGCGCAACTTCATAGATGTAATCTCACCGATTGGGCCCAGAGTATCTTTCCATCACACGGATGAACAAATCCCGCTCTTGATCCATAGGCCTCAACATGCCCCTTTTGAATACCCAAGTGTCTCACCTTTATAGTCACCCATTTATGGACTGACGTTTGATGCACTCAAAGTACCCTCCGGAGGTAGCGATTAATATGATCTCACGGTCTAAGGAATAAGCTACCATATTACTTTCCTATTGCAATAATGAACTTCATGACACGATCTTGTTGCAATACATTGTTGGGTATGTCCATCATTTTATTCCACTAATAAAATGACCTCATCATGAACTATATAAATATCCATGATCGGAATTCTCGATCATCAATTGACTAATGAACTAGTTTATATAGAGGCTTACTAGGGACCCTGGTTTGTTTATATATCACACATGTATTAACAATTCCTATTAATACATTTTTTTAGGCGAAAAACAGTAGGGAAAAATCCCTACTGCTTTAATTTTCTATTTTCTCCACAAAAAGTACAACGGTTACAACATAAGAGTTCATAAAGTGTCCACCCACTGACTCATGCCTTCTTTAAGAGAAGGTTTAGCCCTATACATAACAAGTTTAAAGGAATAAGTAAAATCCTGGAAACAAACATCAAGATCAATCTGCTGGTTATCAAAGATACATCTGTTTCTATGATTCCAGAGAGCCCAACAACCCACCATAAGAGACTCCTTAAAACAGATTAGGTTATATCTCTTCTTAGCTTCAACAAGCATACTCATTATGTCCAGGTCTGTATTCCATTCAAAGTTTAGCTTCCACTAGAAATTTTTACTGAAATCACATTCAAAAAAGAGGTGCATGAATTCCTCATCAGCCCCTTCAGTGCAGAGGACACAATCATACGAATCTATCACAAAGTTTTTCTGAGACAACAAGTCTCTAGTGTTCAGCCTGTCCTGTAGCAACAACCAGAAAAATATTTTATGTTTTGGCAGCACACATGATTTCCAGATCCACCTCATGGGAGCAGGGGCAATATCTTGAGGAGACATAACTGCATATACTCTTTTGCAAGAGTAGTTCTTCTTGTCAACAGCCATATGCCAGGTGTCTGAGGAATCGTTAGCACTTCTATTAGTCAAGAGGTTACCAAGCTGACCACATTGCTGAGCAGCTACCATGGATAATGGAAGGTGAAACATATCAAAGATGTCCTCGTCACAACATATAGCCACAGCCTGCTTGAGAGTGATGTTCTGGTCCTTTGCAAATGAACAAAGATGCGGGAGTTTGGTTCTAAGAAGATCATCTGTCCAGTTGTCCATCCACAGCCTGATGGTGTTGCCTTCTCCCGGCGTGCATTCTGCCAGCTCAAGGAAAGTGTCCATCAGCTTAATGCAGTCTTTCCACCAAAAAGATCCGCATGGTCCAGAGCTCTGTGGTAATTTTCCGTTGGGATAATATGCTTGCCAGATGAGTTTGACCCAGGGAATATCCACCTTGTTCATGAATTTAAATAAATGTTTCATCAGCAGAGCAATATTCTGCGTTCTCAGATTCAAGATGCCGAGCCCTCCAGCTTTCTTTGGTTTACAGACATTCTCCCATTTAACCAAGCATTTGCTCTTTTCATGAATATCCTTTCCACGCCAGAAAAACCCTCTGGTAGTTCCCTCAACATAACCTAAGAAGCCAAGAGGAAGCTTTAGAGTACACATAGCAAAATTGGGGATAGCTTGAATAATGCTTTTGACCACCACCAAACGGCCATCATAAGAGAGTGTATCCGCAATTCCTACCAGTCTTCTATCAATTCTATGGATGACACCAATTAGATCTTCCATTCTGGGCTTTGTGTTACCCATAGGTAGACCAAGATAGGTGAAAGGCAGATCCTCAATTTTGCAACCAATAGATGTAGCCAGATCACTGCTTCTGATCCCAGATACGTTAATAGGAACCAATGAGGATTTATGAAAATTAACTTTTAGGCCCGTAGATGCAGAGAATTTATCCAATAACAGTTTTAGCCTTTGAAGCTGGTCTGGGCAAGCTGGCATGATGAGTAGACTATCATCAGCATATTGGATAATTGGATAATCCATACCAAACGAGTTATCCAAAGGAAGTTCAATCTGACCATCCCTCCACGCCTGATTAATCACATATTGCAGCAGTTCAGCAGTAGAAACAAATAGAAGGGGTGAAAGGGGGTCTCCCTGCCTCACCCCTCTCATGCAATTTTTTTTACCAGGTACACCATTAAGGAGCACAGATGTAGATGCAGAGAACAATATAGACCTAATCCAACCAAGCCATTTATCTCCAAACCCCAGGTGTTTCAGCATGAGTAGAATAGCAGAATACTCCACTTTATCGAAAGCCTTTTCAAAATCAAGCTTAAGGATAACAATTTCCTTTTTTGACTTGTGGCACGATGAATATACTCGAAAGCCCAAGCAAGACAATCATGAATAGTTCTTGATTTGATGAAACCATATTGGTTCTTATGTATAGCAGGAATTATCACCTTCTGCATTCTGTTTGCCAAGAGCTTAGTGAGTAGTTTTAAGATGATACTAACAAGAGATATTGGCCGGTAGTCATTAATATACTCCGGAGAAGACTTTTTAGGGATCAAAGTAATGAAAGCAGTATTGATACTATGAATATCCAGAGTCCCTTCATAAAAACTGAAACAGAGAGTATAGAACTGTTCTTTGATCTGCTCCCAGCACTTCTTCAAAAAAGCTCCATTAAACCCATCTGGCCCTGGTGATTTATCAGCAGGCATATTTTTCACAATCCCATCAATCTCATCTTTTGTGAAAGGGAGTTCCAAAGCAGCTAAATCAATTGCAGGATTTGGTGTGATTAAGCTTTACAAGTCAAATAACATAGCAAGATTGTCCGATATTCCAATGCGCTTTTTAAAAGCATGCCATATAACAGCAGCCTTGCCCTCATGGTCACAAAGAATTCTATCATCTTCAGTAGTGATGTTGGCAATATAATTGCTTCTGAATGTCTTTGTTGCATAGGTGTGGAAAAATCTAGTGTTTTCCCCACCCAATTTAGCCCATCTGATTTTTGCTCTGCTCTTCCAGTAAATCCTCTTGGCTTCTAGCAGGTGAGTTAAATGAGCCTTGAGTGATTTTCGAAAATTCTTTTCCAAGATAGAAAGCTGCCTCTGATCCTCTAATCCATCCAATAGGGCCAGAACGAAACTGCAAGCGTCAATGGTCTTGTTAAGCTGAGAGATGTTCTTACTCCACTTCTTAAGACTGTATCTCAAAGATTTCAGTCTAGCAGTTATATCCTGAGCTGCATTCCTGTAGACCCCAGAATGGTGCCAATTTGTAGTCACAATATCATTAAAACCTTGGAACTCCATCCAATAGTCCTCGAACCTGAATATTTGAGCCTTAGGTATGTCTGTCCCAATCTGTACCTGAATTTGCACATGATCAGAGGAGAGCTTGGCAAGAGGTGTAGCAAAAGTATTCGGGAAGGTGGCAGTCCAACTGTCCGAAGTGAAGATCCAGTCTAGCTTCTCTAATAAAGGGTTATCCTGCATATTACTCCAAGTGTAGGCTCTACCTTTTAACGGAATTTCCACCAGATCATGCTCGCTAATAATTCTATTAAAGAGGAACATAGCATTGATGTCACCTCCTGGTCTATTTCTATTCTCAGGGCCTCTCATCAGATTGAAATCTCCTAGGATCATCCATAAAGGCATAAGAGAGGTGTCAATGTCTTGCAGCCAGTTGGTGAAAAGTAACCTGTCTTCTGCAACAGTTGGTCCATATACATTTGTCAGGTACCAAACATGCCCACTCATCTTGCAGAGCATGACATAAAACTTATTATAAACTTAATGAGAAAATGCGATAAATACTTAATATTTATTTGCCTCTAGGGCATATCTCCAACACTAATGGCCTTATATGTGTTTTGAGCGATGTAGTTCTTGCTTCAATCATGCCTTTTCGGAACGCTCATGAACTTTGGACCAAGCTTCAAGATAAATATGAAGTGTCCAACATTATTGAGGATGATTGTTCTCCCTCCACCTCCGGGCGTGATGAGTTCACAACTTGTTACACTTCACCAACATGTGATTTGTCACAAGGTAATTATATGGTGAGTGGTGATAGAAATTGCATTGTTGATATTGAATCCACTATTGACTATACGTCATCTCTATCTCATTGCAATTTTCTATCTTTGGACTTAAACACTTCTAGCACCTCAAATGTCTTACATGCTAGTGTTGATAGTCTTTGCATATCATGTAATAGTTGTTTAACTAAATCTCAAGATGATATGCTTCATATGTCTTGTTGTCATGAAAACAATACTTCCATATCCTCTATTTTGTGTGTGGCTAACAATGTAGAGGAATCACAACACTTGTTGGAACAAGACATGGACCTCAGTGGTGCTTCAAGTAATTCTTCATCATCATCGTCCATTACTCACTTTTGCCTTATGGCTAAGGATTCAAAGGGATCTCCTCCTTTGGAACCCCCTACTACTTGTGATGATGAGGATGAGGATTATTATGGTTTACAATTTAATGATGCCGACTACTTAAAAGAGAAGGGTGAGATAGTATTTTGTGCTCTCCCTAAAGGTAGTAAATCTATCTCCCCATTATGTGAAATTTTGACTTATGCTATTAAGAGTTGTGAAGTCATTGAAGAAAAGGGGAGACTTGAAAGAGAATATGCTAATGAAATTGCTTCTCTCACCGTCACTCTTGATGAAGAGCATGAGCTTCGAGTTTCTGTTGAAGAGAAACTCGATAATATTGAGGAGTCACAAAATAACATTGTTTCTAAAATCATTAAAGAATGTGACCATGCTATTATGAAACATAAGCTTTATAAGAAAGAAAAGGTTGAATTTGGTGTTGCTCATGAAAGACTAACCGAGGAGCTAGAAAAGCTCACCAAGGCTCACAAGGCCTTGGAGAATGAACACACTCTCCTTATCAAGTCTCGTGATCAACACCAAACTCAACTATCTAAAAATGATGTGCCTAGCTCCTCTACTTCCTCTTGTAATCATGTTAATATTATAGAGGAAAATGCTAGGTTGAATGATGAGCTTACCAAGTTGTCTTCTTCCATTTCTAATATTAATGATGCTTGTGCTACTAACTCTACTTCATGTGAAGCATCTATTTTGAAAGAGAATGTTGAGCTAAGGGCTCAACTTGAGTGGTTAACTAGCAAGTATGGGAAATTGGAAGAAAGTCATGAAAAGCTCTATAGCTCTAATGAGGATCTTCTAGCATCCCATGCTAGGCTAATGTTAGCTCATGAGGTTATTATGTCAAAGGTAACATCTTGTGAGCCTCATGTGGTCACTAGCACAATCTCTTCTAAAAATGCTATATTATCTTGTGCTAGTCCTAGTAATTCTACATCACATACTATTGCTAAATCTTGTGATGAATTACTTTCTATGCCTTGTTGCTCTAACAATGAAGCTTCTACTTTCTCTAGTTTTTGTGTTGATACTAACCATGTAGAGGAATTAAATGAGCTCAAGGCCCAAGTCACTTCTTTGAAGAAAGACTTGGAAAAGCGTCATGTTGGGAAGTCTACACTTGACAATATGTTGAGTGTTCAAAGACGCCCCAATGACAAGAGTGGACTTGGATTCAACTCCAATATCAAGAACAAGTCCAAGTCTAACAAGAAGAAAAAGGGCCAAGAACAAGTCAAGATTCGGCCAAGATTGTTTGCTTCAAGTGCAAAGTTGAAGGGCACCATGTTAGATCTTGCCCTTTGAAGAATAAGCCTCTTAGTGAGAAGCAACAAGGGAAGAAGCCTCAAGCTCAAACTCAAGTTCCTCAAGTTGAAGAACGGTCTCTTCCCAAGAAGAATCAAGCTACCCCTCATCAAGTCGAGATTCCAACTAAGAAGAAAGGAGGAAGCAAAAGTTGCTACATATGCCGTGAGAAGGGCCACTTTGCTTCTTCATGCACTAATGGTACCTTATCCAACCCCATTATAATTGATGATATTTATTCTCTTCGGAAGGATAATGTTGGCAATGTGTTTGCCAAATTTGTTGGTACTCAAAGTGGTGTCAAGAAACAAACCATTTGGGTTGCCAAGCCTATTTTTACTAACCTCTTAGGACCCAACTTGGTTGGGGACCAACAAGCTAAAACTTGATCAATAGGTATTGATGGAGGGCATTGGAGACTTGACTACATCATGAAGAATTAAGGGATCTTCATCAATCATATTCTCTCAAGCCAAGTCATTTGGATTATATTGTTCTATCTCATATCCAATGTTACTCCTTGCGGTAACTTGTGCTTATATCATATATACATTAAAAGTTGCTTGCACCCTTGCATGTGTTTGGTTTTGTACCTTGCTAGTGTTTGTATGTGTTGTGCTCTCTACTTACTTATCTTGAGAAATCAAGTATGTGTATGTTGGTTTGCACACCACTTACTTGTTTTTGAGCCTTATTGCTTTTATTTGATATCTTATCTTGTTGGCTCTCTTTGAGAGATTAATGGACTATCCCATTTTGGGAGAGTGATATGCTTCGTGCACTTCACAATCCTAAAAATGTGTGTACATGAGGAATACCACTTAGTGATGATACATCATATTATCTTCTCTCTATGTGGTATGTCATGCTCATGAGAAATTCAAATTCTATAATGTCCATTAATTATCTCTAGTTGGTTTATTTGCCTCTTGGTTTAAAAGAAATGGATTATCACATTATGGGGAGTGAGGATTCCATGTTGTGCACACCATATTGAAATGCAAATCCTACATTGTGGACGTACCTTGGGGAGTTCCCTCTTGATCTTTAGAACACTTGGTTGATCTTATCATAATATTGTTTTGTGTTCAATTGTTTTTTTCGTATCCTTTGATTGGTTACTTCTTTTTGTCGAAGTTTGTTTCAATTTGTTTTTCTTTTGCAATGTTTGGATCCTCAATATAGTTTGATCTCCTCCCTAACTATTCGTCATTGATATGTGCATTTGTTTTCACTCATATTATGAGAAATGCACACATTATGGGGGAACTCTTACTATATTGGCCTCTTAAATTTTTCCTCCCATTTCGGCAATCGATGCCAATGGGGGAGAAGTTTAGAGGGTTTAAGGGAACATGTTTTTTTGTTCACTTGCATCCTTGCATTTTGTGGTGCATGGTTGCTTAAATTCATTATATAAACCCTCGTAAAGGGATTGTCATCAATTACCAAAATGGGGGAGATTGAAAGTGCATGTTGCCCCCATGCGTGGTTTTGATAATTAATGACAATCCTTATGGACTAATGTTTGCATTGAGATATTCTTATAGATCTTGTCCATGGGAAAAGATTGGAGTTCATGTGTTGGACTCTAGAAGTGTACATGATGATCAATGCTCTATTCAAGGGTTTATATGAAGAATGGTCATGTGTAGAGTTGAGCATATTGCAAGTGTGGCTTGGAAAAGGAGATTGAGTGAACATTCATGTTTATCTCCAAGACATCATATATATCAAGAGAAGTCTATGAAATGCAAGTTCAATATGATCCATCTCGGAAGATATCATTTGATTGAAGATTGAAATGGATATTCCGGTCCTATCCGGTTTTGCGCAGGAAAAAACGGGTACTGGTGTTGGGCGGAAATTCTGGTCCAAACTTGGACCGGAATATCGGCCCGCCCAGTTTCCTGCAACGGCTAGACTTTGGAGGGGCTATAAATACCCCTCCCCTTCTTCCACCTTGGATAGCTTTTGCCAAGCACATTTTTTCCTCTCTCTCCCACCATTGTTGACCTTGGAAAGCTTGCCTCTCTCTCAATTCCTCCCATGATTCTTGCATATCTTTGAGGGAAAAGTGAGAGGAGATCTAGATCTACATTTCCACCAATCCATCTCTCCTCTAAGTGAGGGGAACCTAGTAGATCTTGATCTTGCAGTTCTTGGTGTTTCTCCTCCTTTGTTCTTCCTCTCTTATTCCCCCATAAGCATTTGTTGCTTTGTTGGAATTTGAGAGTGAAGGACTTGAGCACTTTTTGTGTTCTTGTCATTGCATTTTGTTGCATCGGTTTGCTCTCTCCACGAGGATTCGTGGAAGTGAAAATTCGTGAGCTTGTTACTCTTGGGTCGTTGGACCCTAGACGGTGTTCTTGAGACCTTTTGTGGTCACTTGGGAGCTCTCAATCCTTTTATGGGTTGTGCCTCAAGATTGTTGTAAGGGACTTGATTTCCGCCCAAAGGGAAATCAATAGTGGAAGGTGAACCGAGCTTTTGGGCAAGGTTCATCGGAGAATAGGGTGAGACCATTTGTGGCGTTTGAGTTTGAAACTCACACCCCTCCAACGAGACGTACTCCCCTAAAAAGGAGGAACTCGGGAATACATCATCGTCTCCGCGTGCCTCGGTTATTTCTATACCCGAGCTCTTTACTTATGCATTTTACATTGTGATAGCCTTCGTGCTTGAAGTATTATATCTTGCTATCACTTGTTACTTGTCTTGCTTAGCATAAGTTGTTGGTGCACATAGGTGAACCTAGTATATTTAGGTTGTTGGCTTGTTATTTTAAACACCTAGTTTTATTCCGCATTTATCAAGCCTAAACCGGAAAAGTTTTAATCGCCTATTCACCCCCCTCTAGGCGACATCCTTGTCCTTTCATGGTAGAGGAGCTGCAAGCAAGTGGTGCAGCAAAAACCCTCAGCCTCTTGGTGCGCCTCTCCCTCTCTTTATATAGGCAAGGGGCTGCATCCACTTTATTTCCCAAGTGGAAACCCCCTCTTTCAATAGTGGTAACCCCTTCTTATTTAAAAGGTGGTATCCCCCTCTTTCAAGAGTGGTAACACCCCTTTTATAGGGCTACCATTTGAACGGCTGCATAGGCCAAGTAGGGTTGGTCAAATGGACCAGTGGGCCACCCTTGGTCGTCCAGGACAGGTGTGAAAGAGCATTGTTTGCTCTTATTCCGTTTTGGAGTTAATGACAACATACTCACAGAACTAATCGTGTTCTTAAGTGTTGACAGGTATTGAAACGACGACACGAGAAGTTCGAAGATGGAAGAGAGAGGGGCTCGAGAAACTAACCCTGGCTGAAATCAGCCTGGCAGTAGTACCGCTAGTTTGCAACGGTAGTACCGCTCCACCTGGAGCAGTACTGCTGTTGCAAGCAGGTACTTTTCCCCCTACGGTAGTACCGTGGAAAATACCGTTGCTTCCAGCAACGGTACTACCGCTAGAACTACCGCTGGAGGTACCGTTCAGATGGTTTTAGCCAATGGACTCCCAACGGTACCTACACGGTAGCTACCACGTACTACCGCTGGAATATTTGATTTAATTCAAAGAAGGCCAACGGTAGTACCGTAGCGATCTAGCGGTAGTACCGCTGCCTGGCAGTAACGGTAGCTCTGTGAGCTACCGCTGCAGCTGGCAGCTGGAACTGCCGCAAGTACCGTAGGGATGCAAGCAGCGGTAGTACCGCTATGCACGATTTCTGTGCATAACGGTTAGAATTTCGGGGCCCTATATAAAGAGCCCTTCTTTCCCAAGAAGAGGCTGCGGCATACACTCTCTCTCCTCCATTAATTGCTGAGCTCCAAACTCCTAGATCTCCCACTCCAACCACCTAAACTCCTTGATACTTTGAGGAGTGGAGGAGGAGGTCTAGATCTACAACTCCACCGAAGAAATTTCAAATCCGCCAATTCCTCTTTGTGATTCGTGTTCCTCCTTGGGTTGCTTGTAATCCTAGGAGACCTTTGTGTGTCGGAGTCTCAACTTGTTGCGAGAAGCTCCGGGACATTGTTGGGAGGCTCCAACTCATTGTGGATTTCTCCGACCTTTGTGTATCGGCTTGGTCAACGCCTTCAAGGTGACCTCATAGTGGATGAGCCAAACCCCCACGGGTAAAGCTCATGGAGAATAGAGTGTTGGAGTGCCTAGGTGGCTCCAGACTCCTCCAACATAGACGTACTTCCCTTGGAAAGGAACTACGGGAATCATCTCCGTGTCTCCACTTTGCGGTTATTTCTATCCTTTACTTATCGCTTCCGCTACGTTATTTATCTTGCTTGTATCACATAGGTTGCTATCATCTAGTGCACATCTAGTCAACCTTGTTATACATTGTCTAAGCCCTAATTAAAAGAAAAGAAATTAAAATTTGGTAGTCACCTAATCACCCCTCCCTCTAGTCGACATATCGATCTTTCAATTGGTATTAAAGCCTCGGCTCTTATCTAAGGCTTCACCGCCTAAGAGAATATGTCGGACAACTTGGACCCAACCGCATCGGTTACTAATGAACGCTTTGGTGTGATTGTAAGTGAACTCGAGAGTGAGATATCAAATCTCAATACCGAGATCACTTCCAACCTCAATACAAGCATGAGGGAATCGATGCTAGAGATGTTCAAGGAGTTTCTAGGTAAACCGGAACCTAAGATTGATTTACCCCCCACAGAAGATGATCTGGAAAAGGTAGATGTCCTTCCTTCTACGGATCTCGTCAATGCAGATGGAACGGCGAAAGCCAATCCCGAAACAAAGAAAGCCGAAGGTGGTAACTCAATCCCAAGGAAACCGGGGGTGTATGCAAATGTTCCACCGGAACATGTGTATAACACAATCCACCAACACGTCTCTCCGCCACACATCGCCAATATGGGTGCACCTCCTAAGTTTGATTCAAAAGACTTTCCTAATTGGCAATATTCTATGTGATCACACATGTCTAGTTGTTGTGTTTTCTTGATTGACATTTTAGAACAAGGCTTGTATCCTCAAGATCCACACAACATGACTCCAACGGAGAAGGCCAATCATCAACTCAATGCCACCGCCATGCACATGATACAAACGGCCGCCGGCCCAACTTATACCACTCATATCCGAATGTGCACGACGACAAAGCAATGTTGGGAGAATCTCCATAACTTGTTCTTGGGGAACAAAAGCATTCAACTTTCCAAGTATGAAGCGGTTCAAGATGAAGCCGATGAGTTTGTGATGAATGAGGATGAGACCCCCGAAGATCTCTATCGAAGACTCACCGCTCTTGCCATCATCTTGAATGACTTTGGCTTCGAAGATTGGAGATGGTTGGATCAAGCGCAAGTTTCTCAAGGCCATCACTCCTTCCAATCAAAGCTTGGCTCAAACCATTCGATCAAGACCGGACTTCTCAACACTTGACTCCAACACCGTGCTCAACGAGTTTGTATCCATTGGAATGGTTGTCAAGAGCTTTATTCATGCTCATGCTCGGCAAAGAGGACTTGCGGGACAATCTCCAAATCTTGCATTGAAGTCCAAGGCCATCACTTGTGAAGATGAGTGTGAACATGAAGTTGAAGAAGAGGATCCGGATGACACCAAGCATGATTATCATGATCACATGGCTCTTGACTCAAGGGACTTTTGGGGCAACCACTCCAAGGGAGCTCCATCAAGACCTTTTGCCAGAAAGAGCAAACCAAGAGTGGAGCGTCCAAAAAGTTGCTACAATTGTAGCAATCTCAACCACTTCATCGCCGAGTGCCCCTTTGAGAATCGAGAGGACAACAATGGCAAGCTTGTGAGGAAAGACAAGACCAACACCTACGTCAACAAGAACTATGTGAAGAAAAGGGTCCCCAATGCCTTGTGTGTCCAAGATAGAAAAGTTTTGGAAGAGTACATGTCCGGTGATGAAGATGAAGATGAAGTCGTAGCTACCGCTCGCATTGCCATAGCTACTACTTCCTCTACACCGTCATCTCTATTCGAATCCCCCAATGAGAATGAGTCCATTCCCTACACATGTCTCATGGCAAAAGCCACCTCGGTAACTCCTTCTATTAAACCCATTGCGTCTACACCTCCTTCCTTATTGGATTGTGTAGAAAATGTTGAGAAGGAGCCCCAAAGTCCAAGTGAGGTGGACTTGTGGCTAGCTAAGGTCAAGGGAGAGAATAAGGTGCATGTTGATGCTCTCATTGAGCAACTTGATGAAACTAACTCTCTTGTAGATCAAAAGGAGGAGATCATTTTGACCATGGCGGGTCGTGAAGTTGACTATGCTAATGAGATAGCGGATTTCTCTATCGCTCTTGAAAAAGAGGAGGCCCTATCTAACTTAGAGGAATCTTATGTTATTGACATGGCTAGAGTTAAAAAGGATTATGAACATGCTCTTGCTACTTCTAAAGTCTATAAGAATGAGAAGAATGAGCTAGGCATTGACCATGCTAGACTTGAAAAGGAAAACAAGAGACTTGAAGAGGAACTCAAAGCCCTCAAAGAGTCTTTTAACAAACTTGAGAAGTCTCATGATCAATTCCTAGGTCAACAAGTAAAAGAAGATATTGCATCCACATAAAATGAAATTGTTGCTAAATCTATTATTTGTTGTGAGCATGCTAATCTTGTTGAAGAGAATGCTAGGTTGAAAAATCAACTTGAGAAGAGCATTATGACTTGTGCCTAAGGAGAAAAGAATCTCAATGATCTTTTGAGCAATCAAAAGGATCAAATTGGGAAAGAAGGACTTGGTTCTCTACAAGTCAAAGAAGAAGAACAAGAAGAAGAAGAAGAAGAAGCCTACTCCCCTTCCAAAGCTATTATATTTGTGAAGGAGGGGGAGATGGCTAAAGAAAAGGAGACCAACACCATTGTGGGTGGTGAGGCCACAAGGGGCCTTCCCACTCATAATGACTTTGCCGGCAAATATAACCCATCTTATGTTCTTATGAAATCTAGAGATGGTCATGTTTATGCTAAATTGTTGGTACTTCTTATGGTGATGATTATCATTGGGCTATTTGGGTTCCAAAGACCCTTGTGACTAACAAGAAAGGACCCATCCAAAAATGGGTACCTAAGTCAAAGACCTGATTCCTTGTAGGGTGTGGCGTCCGGTGCGGGTCGATGGACGGTGGATAGTGGCGCATCCCAACACATGACCGGACGCATTGACTTGGTGGAAGATATTGAACCTCCTCTACCTCAATTCTCCGAGTCAAAGTAGGTGACAACCGTGAGCTTAAGGTATTGGGACGAGGCAAGGTGGTCATTGCGAGAGAAATCTCCATCAAGAACGTCCTCATTGTTGAGTCCCTTGGCTATAACTTACTCTCCGTCTATCAACTTACTAAAGGTGGTTATGGGTGTTACTTTGATGACGAGAGTGTGATCATCACCGTGAAGGGATCTCTTAAAGTAGTCTTTGTTGGACATGTCGAGTACGGCATGTATGTGCTTGATTTCTCGAAAGAAAGCATGTCGGCCGCGACTTGTCTAATGGCTAAAGTTGATGTGGGTTGGCTTTGGCATCGCCGACTAGCCCACACCAATATGAGAACACTCCATGATCTTCAAAGTGGTGATCACATTCTTGGACTAACCGATATTAAGTTTTCCAAAGATCGTGTGTGTAGATCATGTGTTCTAGGAAAGCAACATGGAGAAGCCCATCCATCAAAGATGAAGATTACCACCAACAAGATTCTTGAGCTTATTCACTTGGACCTCTTTGGTCCATTATCCTATGATAGTCTTGGTGGGAAGAAGTATTGCTTGATCATTGTTGATGACTATTCAAGATACACATGGGTCTATTTCTTCAAGAAGAAGAGTGAGACTCAACAAAGAGTCATTGACTTCATCAACATGGCTCAACGCCAATATCAAAGAATCATGACAATTCGAAGTGACAATGGGTCCGAGTTCAAGAACTACACCGTGGAGGGGTTTCTTAGTGAAGAAGGCATTGCACATCAATATTCCACTCCATACACCCCTCAACAAAATGGTGTTGCGGAGAGGAAGAACCGGACACTTATGGACGCGGCTAGGACCATGATTGCGGAGTATGCTTCTCCGTATAACTTTTGGGCCGAAGCCATCTCCACCGCTTGTCATGCAACAAATCGGTTATATCTCCGCAAGCTCTTAACAAGACCCCATATGAGATTCTTCTTGGGAAGAAACCGGACCTTTCTTATTTTCATGTCTTTGGATGCAAGTGCTTCATTCGCAAGAAAGGTAACCGACTATCTAAGTTTGAGACTAGATCTATAGGGGTATCTTTGTTGGCTACTCCACAAACTCTCACGGCTATAGAGTCTACAACAAGACCACCGGTCAAGTTGAAAATCTAGTGACGTGAAGTTTGATGAGGATAATGGCTCCCAAGTGGGTCAAGTTGACCCTAATGTTGTAGGTGATGACCCATGGAGCTTGCACTAAGGAGGATGGCAATTGGGGACATTCGTCCTATTGAAGAGGACCCTCCTCAAAATCCTCCTCAACTTGTGGCATCATCAACTCAAGATCCTCCATGTAACGAAGAACAAATTCCGAGCCCTCAATCCAATGAGAAAAGTCAAGAACAAGATCAACCTAGTGGTTCCTCTCCACAACTTGATGTTCAAGACCAAGCTCAAGATGGTGCACAAGATCATGTACAAGATAATGATCAAGAACAAGATCAAGGTGGTGTTCATCATCAAGATCAAGATGATGCACATGACTCCAATGATGAAGGAAATGATCAAACCATCTCACAAGAAACTTCGGAGGAGATCAAGTTAAGAAGAGAAATGAGAAGAGAGCGAAACCTAGTCCTCAAAGATCATACTTTGGACAAGGTCCTTGGAGATGTTAAAAGCAAGGTTGTCACAAGAAAGCAATTGGCAAGCTTTAGCTCCAACCATACTTTTGTGTCCTTCATCGAGCCCAAGAAAGTATATGAAGCGCTTGAAGACCATGATTGGATTGATGCCATGCATGAAGAACTCAACAACTTCAAGCGCAACAAGGTGTGGAAGTTGGTGCCAAGGCCTAATGGGTGCAAGAACGTCATCGGCACCAAGTGAGTTTCAAGAACAAGCAAGATTCGAATGGCATTGTCATTCGAAACAAGGCAAGATTTGTGGCACAAGGATACTCCCAAGTCGAAGGTGTTGATTTCGGTGAAACCTATGCCCCCGTTGCTCGCCTTGAATCTATTCGAATCTTGCTTGCATATGCATCTCATCATAACTTTAAACTACAACAAATGGATGTTAAAAGTGCCTTTCTTAATGGTCCCATTAATGAGTTGGTATATGTTAAGCAACCTCCCGGTTTGAGGATCCCAACCATCCGGACCATGTCTACAAGCTCGACAAGGTACTCTATGGCCTTAAACAAGCCCCACGTGCGTGGTATGAGCACCTTCGTGAGTTTCTAGTGGACCGTGGATTCCAAGTTGGGGTAATCGATCCCACCCTTTTCACCAAGAAGGTGGATGGAAACCTTTTCATATGTCAACTCTATGTGGACGATATCATTTTTGGTTCTACTAACAATGCTTTCAATGATGAGTTTGCCAAGATTATGACTAGCAAGTTTGAGATGTCCATGAAGGGGGAGTTGGAGTACTTCCTAGGTTTTGAAGTGAAGCAATATAGGGAAGGTACCTTCATCAACCATGCCAAGTACACCCAAGACATGCTCAAAAGGTTCAAGATGGCGGATGACAAACCTTACAAGACACCCATGTCCACCTCCAAAGACCTCCACACCGACACCGAGGGTAACGATGTCGATCAAAAACTTTATCGCTCTATGATTGGTTCTTTACTCTATCTTTGTGCATCTAGACCGGATATTATGTTTAGTGTGGGTAAGTGTGCAAGGTATCAAGCGGCTCCCAAGGAGAGCCACTTCGTGGCAGTTAAGCGCATCTTTCGATATTTGCTTCATACCCCAAACTTTGGTCTTTGGTATCCCAAGGGTTCAAGCTTTCATCTCATGGGGTACTCGGATGCGGATTATGCCGGAGAGAAGAAGGATATGAAGTCGACATCCGGGGGTTGTCAATTTCTTGGCCGCTCCTTGGTGTGTTGGTCTTCCAAGAAGCAAAATTGTGTTGCTCTCTCCACCACCGAAGCCCAGTACATCTCCGCCGCGAGTTGTTGTGCTCAATTCCATTGGATGGTGCAAACAATGAAGGATTATGGTGCCAACTTCACCAAGGTACCTCTCCTTTGCGACAATGAGAGTGCTATCAAGATCGCCCACAACCCCGTGCAACATGCCAAGACGAAGCATATTGAAGTTCGTCATCATTTCATCCGGGAGCACGTGGAGAGGGGCAACATTGATCTCTCCTTTGTAGGAACCAAGGATCAACTCGCGGACATATTCACCAAGGCCCTTGATGAACCAAGATTTCGAGAGTTGAGGAATGAACTAAATGTCATTGATGCGAGCAACTTTGCTTGACCGCCTTGCATAAGTACCCATAGTAGACATCGTAACTAGTTTGGATGCATGCATGGACATAGGGGAGTGTAGCTCAATTCATGAGTCAACACTACTCTATTATGCGCACATAGACAATTCGTGCTTCATTTGGTCACTCCGGTGACAAATTGTGCTTAAACGATGAGTATTGGCCTTGAACCCAAGATATATCTTCGCGGTTCCGGGTTGATAATTGCTCATATATGGTGGTCTAGGCCACCGTCCTCCTCTTTTGAGGAGTTGGATTTATTTGGTTTTATTTGGGTTTTTAGACCTCTTTGAGTTTTGTGGAGAGCATCCAAGTTTGGCACTTCAAATTTGCTTCTTGCAAACTTGGCCGCCTCTCTTCCCCCAGTTATAAACTCTATCCTAAGACAAAACTTTTATCCCATAAGACTTTTTCTCTCAAAATTGCAATCTTTTTCGTGATCACGCCGTTGGCAGTTTTCGCTCAGGCGCCCGGTACTACCGGTGTTTGGAAGTGGTACTACCGCTCCTGGAAGTTCCCAGCTCCCAGACGCGGTACTACCCCTTCAAATACCGTAGCACCAGGTACCGGTAGGTTTGGGCGGTACTACCGCCCTGGATGTGGCTGTGTAGGCACATCTCCAGGTGCGGTACAACCCCCAAACTACCGATAGCACCAGTAGCGGTACTACAGCTAGTGGCCCCGGTACTACCGCTAGGACAACGTGGTTGCCAGGCGCGGTACCCCGGGGTTGCTACCGTTAGTACCAGCAGGCGGTACTACCGCTGGGCCAGCAGTACTACCGCTGAGGGTTTTTGACCGTGGGGTTAAGTGGGGGTGTGGTGGGTATTTTTCCCCATTTACCTCCCCATACCCACCGCCACACTTGGTCTCTCCCTCACCGCCACCGCTGTCGTTGTCCACTGCCGCCGGGAGAGCATCTCGCCGGCCACGACAGCCCCTCTCCGGCGGTGGGAGTGCTCAAGGACCGTCTCCTCCCTCCTCTCCTTCACCATGAGCTCCGGTAACTCTCCTCTCTCTCTCTCAACCTAGTTGATTCGTTGAGATGCGATTGGGATAGTTTCTTCGTAACTCTAGTGGTAGAAGTTGTAGGGAATAGTTGGTACTCTGTTTAGAATTGTTTTTGCAAAGTTTCTTTGGACGATTTCATAGATCGGGCAAGTTTCGTTGGTCAAACAACTAGATCTGGAGCTGGCGGTACTACCGCTCTGAGGAGCGGTACTACCGCTGCACCGGTACTACCGGTTCCATCCAGCGGTACTACCGTTGATCTGGAATTTTCCAGAAATTGTGCAACTTCGATTCTTCTCGCTTTGATCATGAATTTTATTTTGCAATACTTATCTCCTGTGCTATCTCTCTCTGCTATCTTAGGACCTAGCAAAGGACGTGGAGGTAGCTCGTCTCGTGCTCCCAAGATAGCCCGCAAGGACAAGGACATTGATGATGAACCCGAGATCATACCAGAGAAGCTCACTCGCCGTCAACTATCAGCCAACGCCAAAGCATCTGCCAAGAAGTCAACCCCACTCATGAAGATGCCACCTCAGACGTTCATCAAGGAAAGGAGACAAAATCCCTATTTGCTTGACAAGGATCCGAGATACAAGAACAAGCTCTTCCATACTCAGTTTCAAGAGAAGATCTTTAATGAGGTGCTCCCCCGCTTCAAGACCAAGGTGGTGCAACAGTTTTGCATCAACACCGAGTACATGAGAGCTCACACCGACTACTTTGGTGAAGCTCTAGACATTTGTGAAGAGTTTGGGATTTTGGACTATATCAACATTCATGAGGACTTTGATGAGCATCTTGTGCACCAGTTCTTTGCGACCGTTCACTTTCACACCTCCGAGGGAGCCATCACATGGATGACCAAGGACAAGGTGCTCACCTCCTCATGGAAGGATTTTGCTACTCTCCTCCACATGCAAGACTATGGTGATCTTATGAGTGCGGAGGATGATGCTCAGGTGTTTCGCCTCTCTTACATGAACAAGCCCATGAAGCCTTCGGCCCTCTCTCATCTTCTCATCCGGGGTCGTGGTGTTTGTGGGGAATCCAAGCATTTGCAGAAGACTTGGCACATCATCCATCGCATTTTCCGCAACACGGTTACCCCTCGTGTGGGTAACTTTGATCAAATATATGGACGCCTCATTGATCTTATGGTTCTCTCCTCTCAAATGGTTGGCAAAGGCAAGAAGCTTGATGTTATGGACATCATATGGCATGAGATCTATGAAGTAATCATGAAGAGAAGGGTTCCCATCTTTGGTGCTCTCATTATGAAGCTCATCACTCACACTTGGGTCAACAAGAAGCTTCCGTTGGAACTATTGGATAATGATGTCCCTCTCATTTCTCATGGTGTCAAAGAGCTCAATAGGAAGAAGCACCTCCCACCTCTCATCCCCAATGATGAAGCCTACAACACCGATGATGATGACACTGATCCCACCTTTGAGCTATCCCCCAAGAAGAATGACCATGGTTTCAAGAAATGGATCTCAAAGGCTTTGAAATCCGTCTTTTGTCGTCAAGAGGATGCCAATGTTAGAGCTTGGAAGGAGCATGAAAGGGCCAAGTTGGAACGTCAACGCACTCGTCAACGCATTGAGACTTTAGGAGCACCGGTCAAGGCGGGTACCGAGGACAACATCACTACCTACTCCAAGTGGATTGGGGAGAAGAGCTACAACACTTGGGTTGACCCCGATCTTGAGGATGATGCCTCCACCTCTCACCGTGCCGAGCCATGGGTTCACGAAGAAGAAGAAGAAGACAACATTGAGACCGCCAATGATGATGATGAGAGCGATGATGGTCAAGAGGTTGGTGATGATGACGAGGACGATGATGAGGAGGAGGAGGACGAGTGATCTCCACGTGGGACGTTAGCATCGCCTCTCCCTTTTTGGTGTCTTGGTGCCAAAGGGGGAGAGTGTTCTACTAGGTTATCCGGGGATTTGCATGGGTGGAAGCACAAGCTCGTGTTTTCTTTGATCTTTATGCCTGTGCTTCACTTTTATTCTATTCGAACTTGGTTTAGGTGAACTATCTCGTTGCATGGTGTAAGACATGTGGAACTCCTTTTATTCCGTTCAAAACTATGTGTTGTAATGTCTGCTTTGCTTATGTCTTACCATGCTTGTGCAAGTTATGCTTTAGTGTTCTATTTATATACTTGTGTGGTTTACAAAATCTAGGGGGTGTGTTGATCCTAACGAGTATGCATTTTGCATTCAAATGCAAATTTACTTGATGCATATTGTTAGGGGGAGCCCGTCTATATTTTGCAAATCCTTTGTGTGTATGTGTTGTCATCAATCTCCAAAAAGGGGGAGATTGAAAGAGCATTGTTTGCTCTTATTCCGTTTTGGAGTTAATGACAACATACTCACATAACTAATCGTGTTCTTAAGTGTTGACAGGTATTGAAACGACGACACGAGAAGTTCGAAGATGGAAGAGAGAGCGGATCGAGAAACTAACCCTGGCTGAAATCAGCCTGGCGGTAGTACTGCTAGTTTGCAACGGTAGTACCGCTCCACCTGGAGCAGTACTGCTGTTGCAAGCAGGTACTTTGTCCCCCTACGGTAGTACTGCGGAAAATACCGTTGCTTCCAGCAACGGTACTACCGCTGGAACTACCATTCAGATGATTTTAGCCACTAGACTGTAGCAGCCCATGTTTTAATAAAGACAACTTGCACTCATGAGCATCATGTAAAATTCACAAGAATTTTTTTGCATCTTAAATAAGGAGTAACTTGTTAAAAATGTTATAAACTTCTCTGATGTTTAAATGTGGTTCAAAATCCCCAAAAATTCAAACTAAAATTATGGGGAGCTTCTTTACATTACTAAGAGCCTCCATGATTTTTCTCCTTATTTTTGGGCTATTCTAAATGCCCCTAAAAATTCCTAGAAGTATCTGTTTTAAATTCCTAGGGACTTATTTGTAATTTTCAGAAAAAACCAGGGACCTTTTTGCAAAACCATCCTTTGTCTTCTTCTTCCTCTGCCAGGCAGGCACGCAGCTCGCCGGAGACGCCGTGCCACCTCCTCCCTGCCTGCCTCCTTGCGTAGATAAGCCTGGAGAGGCCGTGTCCTCCTTCCCTTCCTCCTCTCCCTCGCCTCAATCCCCTGCCTCCCCTCACCTCGCACTCGTCCTCGCACGGCCGAAGAAGCGCCGCCATCGCCGACGCTTTGCGCCACCGCTCTCTCCTCACCCGACAAATCGAAGGGTACCACGAGCTCCGCCGTCGCCTCCTCTCCGTCCCCGCCAAGTATCGCGTGCCGGGACGCCCGCAATCACCGCCGCCGTGCGGTTCTTCTCCAATTCCGGCGGGTGGCCGCCGCGGTCAATCCGGTCGCCCTCGACTCCCTCCTCTACTTTCGAGCACGAAATCGTCGTCGTGGTGAGCTCACGGTCCCGTAGGACCCTTCCCTCGTCCTCCCCGTGCTCTGTGTGGCCACGTCCGTGGTCGTCGCCGTCCGCCGCCGCGGATTGGTCGCCGCCGGCGAGCCCGGCGACCAAATGGTCCCCAGCGCCACCCGTCTTGCTCCTCTCCACACCCTCCAGCAGATTAGCGTGGCTCCAGCCTCGCGCGGGTGCTCGTCTACTCGAGCGAGAGCTCGGGAGAGCCAGACATGGCCGCCGCGGGTGACGTCACCTGCTGACGTCATCACGGGCCCGGTCTATCAGTGTTTTAACAATTTCGTAAATGTTTTCGGTAATTAATAAAACCCTGACATGTGGGTCCCTCTGTCGGATTTTTAATAATTACAGAAAATGCTGAAAATTGTAAAATTCATATATTTTAATCCATAATTCAGAAAAATGCAAATAATATATCAAAATTTGCAGAAAAATGAAACCTTCACAACTAATGCATTTCCATGCATGATTAAACAACTTTGAACAATGTTTAATTAGAAGAACTAATATAACCTTTTTATATTAATTATGGAACTTATGGAAATGACATTTGTTATTCATTCCAACTCTATTTAAATTGATCTTCAAGACCTAGGATGCATTCCAATACCCTTAATTTGTCATATCATCAATATTGTTTGCAGTGCATCGACGTCGTGTGTTGATTGCTCTTTTCCTTTTTCGGTGTTTGGTTCTTCTCGATAGAACACGAGTCCGGAGCTGGTTCTGAGAGCACCGAAGATCAATTTACCGCTGTCAACGAACAAGGCAAGCGTAACCCAACTTTTGAGCATTTCTATCCTATGTTTTCCCCCAGTTATTTTGAGTCCCAGAATATAATATTGCATACGATTCAACTGTCTTTTGTCGATAGTTAGAGTAACCTACTCTGATGCATAACCTGTTGCGGTCAACTAAACATCTTGATCCACTGCTCCTAGCATGACTAGGTTTTGCTTGTGTTGCAGCTAGAGCCTGTTATATATCTTATGCTTAGCCATGCTTAGCTTTGCGAGCTAATTCAGTTGGATGATGAATCAGAGATGATAACGAATCTAGCATGATAGGATGAAGTGGTAAGATGAAAGGAAAGTATGATAAACATGCTTAAAAGCTCTGGTGGGAGGCCACAGTTGTGGTGCCTTGTCCTGCTAGCCGCCCTTAGGTCCCGAGTTTTCGTACCTTAATCCAAGACTGAGCGTACAACCATGCGAGGCCCTCCAAAGGTTCCCTCTCGACTAACTAAATTGCCTAGTCTTGCCATGAGTCACATAGTTCGGGTGTTCCATTTGCCCATACGCATCGAAAACGTTTTAAAGGAGGAGGAGGTGGTGCATAGAGCATATAGGTGCAGCCAGGGTTGCTTGAGGACGAACTCTCTGGTAAACCAGCCCGGCCATGCAACAAACGGGACCGCGTCGGAGAACGATCGTCTTACGATGGCGGACTTACCCCTTTTGGAGTGACTCATGGTTTAGGCGAAAGCAAGGTAAAGGTCGTGGCCGACCACCCTCTGCCAGCGTTCCCCGGAAGAGCGCCAATCTAGCGGCATTAAGAGTCGGTTGGTACGTGTGGTAAACATTGTGCACCCCTACAGGGTTTAATCTATTCGAATAGCCGTGTCCACGGTTACGGACAACTTGGAATTAATGGGCGAGATCATAGACAACATGATCTTAGAAGTAAAAGTGCCAAACAGTGTGTTGTTGATGTTTAGGAAGGTGCTACTTGATCTTTAGAGCTGGTGATACGCTCTCTTACCTGTTTTATAACTCCTCAGTAGACGATGCCATGGTTCGAGTCTTTTGAAAATGAAAACTGGCTTTATGCAAAACAGCCCCACAGAAAGCATTGTTATCTCAAGCATCGAGCTAGTAGCTCTAGTAGGTCTTGCTGAGTACTTTTGTACTCACCCTTGCTTCGTTCATATTTTTGTTACAGGTGATACTGTCTCAGCTGATGGAGGTTTCTATGCCGACGTAGACTTCGACGAATAGCTATGGGGTTCCTAGTTAGCAGCCTGAGGCTGCGGGAAATGGGTGGATGTCGTTATGTTCTGGCCTCTTAGGCCTTTTGCTTATCTTGTTGTTTAGAATAACCTAATTTGCTTTCCGTTGTATGGTGTAATGTTGGGTCATGTGACCTCTGCTTGTAATAAGTTGGTGTCTTATGTTATAAGTTGTAATATAAATACTCTGAGTTGTAGAGTCTGTGATGTACCATATGTTCTGCAGTCTTGATCTCTTTATTATACATTGATAGTTGTGCATGTGTTATGGCATCAATCGAAGAGTTATGTTGCCGATGATCCATTCCGAGCAACGCCTGCCAAAGGTTTTGGCCTAGGAGCGGTGTGCCCAGTAACCTTCGGTTGTATCACATGACCAGTGACACACAACATCTTTGTATAGTTCCGGGGTCAGGGCGCTCACATAGACTCCCAACGGTACTTACACGGTAGCTACCACGTACTATCGCTGGAATATTTGATTTAATTCAAAGAAAGCCAACGGTAGTACCGTAGCGATCTAGTGGTAGTACCGCTGCCTTGCAGTAACGGTAGCTCTGTGAGCTACCGCTGCAACTGGCAGCTAGAACTGCCGCAAGTACCGTAGGGATGCCAGCAGCGGTAGTACCGCTAGTTCCCAGCGGTAGTACCGCTATGCACGATTTCTGTGCATAACAGTTAGAATTTCGGGGCCCCTATATAAAGAGCCCTTCTTTCCCAAGAAGTGGCTGCGGCTTACACTCTCTCTCCTCCATTAATTGCTGAGCTCCAAACTCCTAGATCTCCCACTCCAACCACCCAAACTCCTTGATACTTTGAGGAGTGGAGGAGGAGGTCTAGATCTACAAATCCACCGAAGGAATTTCAAATCCGCCAATTCCTCTTTGTGATTCGTGTTCCTCCTTGGGTTGCTTGTAACTCTAGGAGACCTTTATGTGTGTCGGAGTCTCAACATGTTGCGAGAAGCTCCGGGACATTGTTGGGAGGCTCCAACTCATTGTGGAGTTCTCTGACCTTTGTGTATCGGCTTGGTCAACGCCGTCAAGGTGACCTCATAGTGGATGAGCCAAACTCCCACGGGTAAAGCTCATGGAGAATAGAGTGAGCACATCCGTGCTGTTGGAGTGCCTAGGTGGCTCCACACTCCTCCAACGTAGACGTACTTCCCTTGGGAAGGAACTACGGGAATCATCTCTGTGTCTCCACTTTGCGGTTATTTCTATCCTTTACTTATCGCTTCCGCTACGTTATTTATCTTGCTTCTACTCCGTATCACATAGGTTGCTATCATCTAGTGCACATCTAGTCAACCTTGTTATACATTGTCTAAGCCCTAATTAAAAGAAAAAGAATTAAAATTTGGTAGTCGCCTAATCACCCCCCCTCTATTCGACATATCGATCTTTCAAGGTGGGCCCCACAGTGGGACCCTCCGGAACCTTCTAGAACATTCTGACACTCTGCCGAAAAAATCCCGAACTTTTCGGAACCCTGAAATCAACTTGCCATATATAAATATTTACCTCGGGACTCTCCCGGAGCTCCTCGTGATGTTTAGGATCTCGTCCGAGACTCCAAACAATATTCAGACACCATTAATAAAATTATCCTAGAGCTACTCTAGCGTTACCGAACGTTAAGTGTGTGACCCTACGAGTTCAAGAACATGCAGACATGATCGAGACATCTCTCCGATCAATAACCATTAGAGGGACCAGGATATCCATAATGACTCCCACACATTCAATGAAGATCTTTATCGGTTGAACCACTATGTCGTGGACTACTATAATCCGTATACAATTTCCTTTGTCACGCGATATTTTACTTACCCGAGATTTGATCGTCGGTATCACTATACCTAGTTCAATCTCATTACCGGTAAGTACTCTTTACTCGTTCTGTAATACAACATTCTCTGTGACTAACTCGTTAGTCACGTGCTTGCAAGCGTTACCGAATGTGCACTACCGAGTGGCCCCAGAGTATACCTCTCCGAAACGCGGAGGGACAAATCCCAGTCTTGGTACATGTAATTCACCAAGTACTTTCTGAGATACTCGTAAGACACCTTTATGATCACCCTATCACGAAGCGATGGTTGATGTCCCCAAAGTATTCTTCTGGTACCCGGGAATAACATGATCTCATGGTCTAAGAAACAGGATACTTGACAATAAAAGGCATGACAATATAAACTTAATGAAACGATCAATATTGTTATGCTTAGTTAGCTCTGTCCATCACGTCATTCTTCTAATGACATGATCCCGTTAATTAATTAACAACTCATGTTCATGGTTAGGAAACCATAACCATCATCAATTAACGAGCTAGTCTAGTAGAGCCTTACTAGGGACGCGGTGTTGTTTATGCAACCACACATGTATTATATTTCTGGTTAATACAATTATAGCATGGAAGATAAACATACATCATGAACACGGAAATATGATAATAACATTTTTATTATTGCCTCTAGGGCATATTTCCAACACGGATGTCGTGGCGCAATCCATCCACGAAATGAGTAACAAAGTACAACGGATCCCACGATTTTTGATGTGCTAACAGACAGTTCATAGCGGTATTAAACTGAACGACATACTCCGCTACTGTTCCTGTCTGAAGTAGATGAGAGAATTGCCGAAGCAGTTGCTCAAACTCACGCCGACCGAATTTCTCACACACCATCCTGACAAATTCCGACCATGACGCCGCCGTGAGGTGTGCGTTGGTTCACTGCACCCACAACGCCGCCTCCCAGTGAAATGTACCACTGCGGTATCCACCCAAACTTCCTTGTCAACCCGACACACCCGAAAATAAGATTCACACTTCAATTTCCACTCCAGGACTCCATCCCCATCAAAGCCCGGACAATCCATCCTAGGAGTTTTGCCACCCCTCTCATCAGGCTCTCTCGGTGAAGGAATCGAAGAGGATGATGGGAAATCACACGTACCCTTGTTTGGGGTAGTGAGGGGAAGAGGCCCCATCAGGGATCCCCGATTTGGTAGTTCGACGCGGTGGCCATAGGGCCCGTGACGTCCTTCGTCACTAGAACGCCGCAACCCCGTCTCTAGTCGCAGATCGGCTTGGATCGCGGTTGTCGGAGAAGCCGGAGGTGGTGGAGGCGCGGTTGGTGCAGACGTAGCGAGGTGCTCGACGCGGTGACGCAGATCGTCGAGATCCGCTTGCAGCGCGCCGACGGCTTGGTCCATCGTTGGCTTCCACTGCGCCAGATCGAGCAGCGCCGGCTTGAGCTCCTCCAGCCCGTCCACCTTGACCGAGATGCCGTCGATCTTGTTGGTTTGCTCGCGAATCGCCATCAACAAGGACTCGATCTGGTTCTTCAACTCCAACTCCGTCATGATGTCCGTCACGAGGCGCGTGCGGGGCGCCAGAGCGGAATGGCTCTGATACCAGAATCCACGGCAGATTCATTGCATTTGGTTTCTGATCACACTCCAGAGCCATTTCCAACCGCCTTAATTTTTCTTTTGCATATTCAATGTAGTTGTAGCTGGCGATGAGTGATAGATACTCCCTTCGTTTATAAATATAAGATGTTTTAGTTTTTGTCCACATTCATATGTATATCTAAACTAGTTGAATGTCCGTGCGTTGCTACGGACGTTAAAAAATAGATGTTTCGACCAAAAGCTTATTTTAAACTAAAAATAATAGATGGTTCAGTCAAAAGCTTAGTTCAATTCTCAGGAATCAAACATGACAGTGTGCAAGTTCATATATCATCACGACAAAAGTATCTTGAACCCTAGGTGACTTAACATCAAATCTTAATAGCTCAGTTAATTAGAAAGAAATTACAATGGTCATGTTTTACATGGTTCAGTGTCGAAATTACAATGTAGATGTGAACAAAAATAAGCAGATATTCAAGGAATGCCGAGGCTCTTGAACCCTAGGTGACTCAACATCAAATCTTGGTCAACAAAAAAAACACTAAACCTCAACAGAAAACCTATTGATAGGCCATGTCTTCATATTAAGACCATCCATAGACTTCAAATATAGATGAATACTCCCTTTTTTTTTTTCCGGAAAACAAATGAATACAATAACCGCATGTCCACAACCTCAAGTTGAAAAGGCATTGAAGGCCTGCCGTTGATGTTCCTCGGATTTGAGGAAGGCCTTTCCTCCTGCGCTTTCCCAAGTTCCAGATTGCATGGCAAGGTCACCAATACCAGTAGGTTCCAATCTTTAATATAAACTGGTTGTTATAGTTTTATATAAGGAAAGGTTCATGCATAGCAAGTACCCGCAACGAACAAAGATTGAGTAATATTATTTGCTGACATACCTGCAACAAATGGTGAAATGAGAGTCTATGGAAAGCAAGATGGTTGAGAGAAAAGTACATGAATGGTCATGCAAGTTGACAAAAAAGTGAATAGCTAAAATAGATTTGCAGGGAATGTAGAGAATGTGTTGGACATCAACCCATAGAGATGATTAAATCAGTTATGACAGAAATATTGTAGTGAATTAACTGTATTTCTGATTTTCCAAATATTTTCAGGTGCAAGTATAATTGTACCGATTAGCTTTGGACATAACTTTCTGCGTTATAATTGTAACAAAAAAATCTTTATAAAATCATGATTCCAGTATTGGAACACGTGAAGCTTGGAATATTTTACAATGCAAAGTCATTTAATAATGCTAAAAAGAACTGTGACTCAATAATCTAAATAAGCTGGACCAAAGCTGCATTCCATCCATTGCTGCTATGAATGATCTGCTAGCTTCAGTTGACATAGAAAATTAATAATGAAAGTATCAAACAATACTTTAGGACGTCGCTGATCTTAACTGACTTAAGGTCCAACAAGGAAAGTTGATTTGCAGCAATAAATTGATTTTCAGGAGCTTGGAGACTGAGTTAATTGACTGAAAAATAATCAGAGTTGTACAATTGCGGTTCAGGTGTCTATCAGACTGCAACTACTGAGCACCACATGATCAACCGTGCTCCTGTCCAATCAGAGGGCTAATAATACAGAACAATGTGAAATTGATCTGCAGATGTTGTACATAATCTGTCAATGGCTAGTTGGAAGTTATTACAGAAAATTAGTGTTTTTTCTTCATCATGCTGCTAGCATTCCTATTGTTATCTTATCGTGTCATACATCTACGATTTGTGTAAATCTAGGTAGTTTGATTGTTTGTATCAGTGTGTCAAAATTACTTGATGATTAACACTTCATGTTGTACCGCTTGAATAATATAGTTGTGTCTTAATTTATTAGTGGCAAAATCATCTGCACGAGGGTGTGGATGTGTGGTTGGTGCTTGCTACCATCTGCTGAGATCATTAGTGTTTAATGGGTATGATGTCCTCAGGAAAAAACACAAATTCATACGTCAGGATGATTTAATCAATCAGCATCGAACAACATATTGTAGGTACGAGAGAGTGGGAGCAAATCCTTGCTAAATAATCCATCAATTCAGCTACTATCCGTGTTGATTCCTTGCAGATCGAGGCCTCCCAGGGTACCAAAAGCAACAAATACGTGGAAGTCTTCCAAATACAGCACATAACAGTGATAGCTTGGCCAAAACAAATCAGAGCACGGGCAGTAATTAAGAGGTCTTAGGCGGAACTGACCTCTTCTTTGGCGGACGACTGAGTACTGACCCATGTTGAGAGACTCAGGCGGCAAGTGCACCACACACACATGGGTCACCAGGGGAGCTCCGGTTGTCTCCCTGCTCCAAATTTCACGTTGGGCAGCAGCAACCTACAGGTTTTGTGAAGCAGATTACCAGGTGGACCAGGAGGTGGAGAGGGAGGGCATGAGCTCCAGCACTGGATACCGTCGTCAGTGGAGGCTTCGATGCAGGAGGGGAAGCCAGTGCAGTGCACAGGAGAAATCGAAACCGGTGCTCAGGTAGTCCAGTCAACCTTTCTGACCAGGGCACCGCGACGGACGGGATCGATGGGTTACTGGGTGGCCGCGGACTCGCCGGATGCGGCACCGCGGGAGAGGATGCTTCCGCGCGGGGGCGACCATGCCGGAGCGGGAGGAGTTGAGGCAGTCGAGATCGAGCCCGACGGTGCTTCCTCGAGGGTCTCGCGGTGGGCACACTTCAAGGATGCGGCGGCCGCGTCGTGCGCGGCGCGAGGGGCGGCGGGATATTGATTTGCGGACAGCCGGGAGGAGGAGCCGCGTGGCTAGCGGACGATCCCACGGCGGCGGCGAGAGGGGCTCGTGCGAGTTTGATTTGGGATTCGTAGATTGACTTTTTGGCTGCACGATATAGCTGGCCATCGGGCCGGCACGGCACGGCACGGCACGGATGCGGCACGGCTCCAATCGTGCCGTGCCGTGCCGGCACGCGTGCTGCGCTTCGCGCACGGGCACGGGCACGAGGGCACGCGACGGGCACGGCGGCCCGGCACGGCACGGTCGGCCCACGAGATCCGCCGCCACAATCTCCTCGCCGGCGAGCAGCGGCGGCGGCAGGCCACCTCCAAGCGCGGGCGGGATGGGGAGGCGGTCGTCGCCCACTGGCGGGATGGGGAGTCAGCCGGCGGAGGCGGCCGGCGGCGCGGTTGTTGCCTTGGTGGTGCTCGCGGTTGGTGATGCAGATGGAAAAGAAGATGAGAGGATAGGGTACCTGCGTTGGAGAGAGAAGATGTGGAGCGTGCCGCGCCGTGCCTGCAGCGTGCTTCCCCTGGCACGGGTGTGGAGCGTGCCGTGCCGGGCCAGCCCGCGTGCCCAGCTCCGAGCTGGAGCACGAGCACGGGTGGGCCTCGTGCCGGCATGGCACGTTGGCTCGCGGGCCGGGCCATGCTTGGGCCGTGCCAGATGAAGCGTGCCTCGGGCCAGCCCGTTTGGCACGGCCCGTTTGGCCAGCTATACTGCACGACGAGGGAGACAGCAGCGAGGCTAATGGGCCGGCCCGAGATGGATCGATCGAGGTAGCGATGGCAGACGAAAGATGGAATGAAGAAGGCGCGGGGGAGATGAGATGTCGGCGTGAGGGACGGTGGTGGCGGCGTGGTGGGGGAAAGAAGATGTCTGCAACGACCCCCGGATCCGACCGCGTGCGCAGCCTCCTCCTCTGCCCTGCTCATCTCCTGCCCGCATGTCCAAATCTGACGTAGCCCCCGGCCCCCGCCCCTCTCTCTCCTCTCCGCGACGCTGCGTGTGGAGGATGAGGATCATAGTACCGAGGGCATCCGGCATCCTATTTCCCTCGACCCATAGCGATGCCGCCGCTGCGGCTGCAGTCGCCCTTCTCGTCGAAGCGTTGTTCTTCGCTTCTTGCCGCAATTTGTGAGCGGATGCTAGGGAAAGAGAGCAGCACCGACAAACAGACTCAGAAGAGGAGCAGGATACGCTGCTATTTCCCGTGGAAAGGATGGGGAGCAGGGGCGGATTATGCCATGGGCAGCGCAGCATGAGATGGGAGCGAAGGAGAGATCCAGGTACGTCGAGCAGATCTTGGGACGGAGAAAGAATATGTGGCCCACATGTCGGCGCACTCTCCTTCTTTTCGCGAGCGGAGGGCAGACGATTTTCGCGAGCGAGGGCAGAGTCGGGAGGCAGAAAATTTCTGCCGGTTACACCATCACCAACTCCCATTTAATAATAAAGATGTGGTAGTTGATGGATGTGATCCCGAGGTGGTCTTCGTGCTTAAGTAGTCCAGTCCTGGTCGGGGTAGCGTGTGGTGCGCCTCCTGGTCCGGGTTGCTGGTTGGGCTGGCCCAACCTGCGGCCCATGAGCTGTTGGGCTCATGACAAAATCCCAATAATCAAAGCCCTAGTCCCCTGGGAAAGGAGGGCAAAAGCTCAAAGATCAACTGCCCCGAAAATTGGCGGCGCATGTTTCCGAAATTTGAAAGCCGCGGCCGAAATTGGCGGCACAAATTGTTGGATCCAACGAACCCACTTTCGTTTCCCCTCCTCTCGGTGGTCTTGTTCATTGCTTCTGCTGGGAAGAAATAGACCTAACAGGACAGGAGAGGAAACCAAGAAAGAGGAAAGAAATGGCCGAGGTGAATTCGTACGAGGAGCAGCGCAGGAGGCAGGTGGAGGAGAACAAGCGGAAGCTAGAAGAGCTGCGCCTGCACCACCTCTCCGCCGCCGTCCGCGAGGCCGGCGCCAAGCCAAAGCCGGTCCGTCAGATCGATTCCCCGCTTTACCTCCACTCTTCCTTTGCTCCGGGTCATCCTTTGTCTTCCCTGTGACTAGTCTTGTTTGGTTGGTGTCGCAGAAGCGGAAGGCCCCGCCGCGACGGGACATAGCCGACGTCGGCCCGCCCCGGCGTTCCGGCCGTATCGCCACCCTCCCCGAGCAGCCCGACTACCGTGACAATGTACGTGCTCCGCAACTAAGGTTCCTATATTTAATTTGGATAGCTGACCACATGTGCCATGTGGTTAAGGTTCCTATTAGCCGATTACAAGTAAGATCTAATCACACGGTGTAACTGAGGGAGACTGGAATGAACCTGCAAATCACACTCTATCACTCAAGATGTTGTTCTCCTAAAGTTTCCATTTTATTTTCCTGCAAGAAGCTAATATAGGAATTACTCTCAGGTAAGTCTCGGCACCGTGAAGTCACAGAAGAAAAAGGAAGTAAAACCTGATCATGCGTACGCCATTACCAAGGCTGAAGAGCTACAGGATGAGCTTGGCTCAGATTACCCTACCTTTGTCAAGCCCATGACCCAGTCTCTTAGCATGCTGGTAAGGAGAAACTTCCTTAATCTAATGTTACCATCCCCTCTGAGAGATGCTTGGTTCTTGGCTGTTGATTGGTGGGATATGTGGCAGTACATCCCGGCGCAGTTCAGCATGGAGCATCTCCCGGACCGTGACACGAAATTCGCTTTGGTGGATGATGATGATGACGAGGTGTTTGACACGCACTATCGTCCACGCAGTAGCAGCCTCAATGTCGGGTGGAGAGAGTTCGCTGAATATCATGAGCTCGTTGATGGTGATTGTTTGGTGTTTCAGCTGATCAAGAGGACATTGTTCAAGGTGAGATTTTTAGTTGGTCTTCATTGCTATGGAATTTTCGTTGATTTTATTGTGTTTGAGATGCCGTGCTATGATTCTTAAGAAATTCTGAAATTTGGTCGAGGGACTATGCTACCATCCTCATGATAACAATGATGCGAAGTCTCTAAATTATCACGCATGAAAAACTATTCCTTACATTATACTTACACAGATAACTGAAACTAGCAAACTCTTATTATTCACAACAGGAAGAATTAGAACGGGCCTGTTTGAAATGCCGGTTTTAAATGATATTTGCAGGAAACAGTGCATTCCAAATGCCGGTTTTACCTGACATTGGCAGGAAACAATGCAATTTCTCAACACCCGTATCATATTCTTCTTTTCAAAGCGGATATAAGAAATGCTTCTAAGCTCTAGATACCAGTTTTCTTCCTGACCTTCCTTCTATTGTGCAACTTCCATTTCCTGGAAGATTCTTTTTGTAAGGCATTACTGTGGTGAAAGTCCATGCATCCTCCTAACTGTGCAACTTTTGCCACGTACAAAATTTGCAGGTCTACATATTCAGGGCAAGTTCGTACTATGAGAATGACGATTAATGAAGCAATGATCAGGTAGACTGTTCTTGTCAATTGCCTGCATTGGTTGAATACCTGAGTTTGATGTTTACAAAATCTAGTCCTAAGTGTTTTTGCTGTGTCATATTGGTCAAGTTCACTTATAGCAGATAAACTTATAAAACTTCTTATGAGTTATGACCAAAATGAACTGTGTTTCCTGCATTGCAGTTAGTTTTTGTAGTATCGTAGACATGAAAATAACTGCACCTTTTCCTATCTGGTTTGTATTTCATTGTGTGATCAGCAAATTTTCTAGCTTATTTTCTCTGCTAACTTTGCGGGAATTGGAGGATCGCAATTCATTTAGGGAAAGTTAATTTCTTTAGGATGAATGTTTCTCCGTGGCCAAAAGTATGTTGACACTTTGTAGGAACATATTGAATTGCAGTTTGGATGGATTGTTTTTGTTGGCAATAACACATTTTCTTGGCCATGCGTGTTCTGTTTGTCTTGCCCTTCCTGAGACATCTATACTTGAACTGTGTATTCAACTTTTCTGCATAAATTTGTGTGTAAAAATTGTAGTTTGGTACCAGATAAGAAACCCAATGTTTCTAGTATGTTTAGTTCACTTCTGCAGACATTTTAATGTTTAATATTTTTCTTGTATATAAACATGAAAGGTGCACTCTTGGTTGATGTTGGAAAAACTAGTACATTACTACCTTTCCATATCAGCTGAACTAGATTGTTTCTAGTGTTTTTTTTTTTTTGTTATTTAAAACAAAGAATATATTAATATCTCGGCCTCTGTATCAAGAGAAGGCACACAACAAGTTGTTCTCTAGTGTGATGTAGCTGACGTATTTATTGTGTTATTTAATATTTCTGAGCGGAACCATGTTAGATTGTTAGGTTACACTACCTCTGTTCCAGTATATAAGATGTTTTGGTAGACCATTTTAGCCTCCAAAACGTTTTATATTTTGGAGCAGAGGAAGTACTCCCTCCGTTCCAAAATACTTGACGCGGATTTGTCAACATACGGATGTATTTAGACATGTTTAATGTGTAGATACATCAATATTTGGACAAATGTATGTCAAGTAATTTGGAACAGAGGGAGTAGTAGCTATCACATCTTCTGGTGCTTATTTGTTAATAGTGGCATTTCAGGTGCTGTAGAGATTCAGCTCTACCCTGAATTGGATCCCCAACAAGTTGGCAGATGGAGAATGTTCGAAATATGAGCTTCGCAGCTCCTGGTTTATTTACCTATGGCCTTCCCGTGACGTCACAGTTCAGAAATCTGCACTGGCGTCAGGGGTTAGTTATGTATGCATGGCAAATGTCGGAATTTAGAAAAACTTGCCATGTAACTGCAAGTCCTATGGCAACTGCTGACATTCTGTATATCCTGTTACGAAAAAGCAAGTGTGCAACTTGACATGCGATGCCCATCCATCATGATATCCCTTCGATGCGTTCTTTTGACGTCAAATCCATTCTGCTCTGTGATTTTTCTGTTTTCCTTGACAAATCGTTTTCACTCTCGGAAACAAGATTTGCTTCGTTTCTGTGATCATAGGTGCATGTCATTCCGCGGGTAGTTTCAACTTTCGACACTGGAAGTGTCCATCGATGAGTGTAGTTTCAACTAATCTGAGTCAGCTATGGCCATGTGTATCTAGATGCACATGCTAGCAGAGGGTATAACATGGGCGGCATATAGACGTGTGCACTTGACACGTTAGGTGTACTAGTGCACTAGGCACCTAATTAACATTGCCAATAACCATGAAAATTTCTGAATTTTATTCACAACAACCTATATCTGCATTGTCGCTGAATTAAGATTCTAAACTTGACCCACGTGTAATTTTGTTGTTGTGAATAGCACATGGATGTCTAAAAAGAATCTGTCTGTAGAGACTGTCCGGACGAGTCTAGAAAGCTCTTGGACTGAACTCACCCGAACGCCCATCCGGACCCGTTTCCATGATATCTTTTCATATAACTCATGGGTAAATTCTGATCACTCGTCTGCAACATCAAAACCCACTTAGAGCATCTCTAGTCGCACCGCCCAAACGGCCGCCAAAGCGTGTCCGGATGGATCATTTGGGGTGTGTCTGGTCATAAAATTGACTGAAAATAAATTTGGGCGGCCACAGAAAAATGCGTCTCCCACTCGGAGACCCCAAACGAGCATCTCCACGGGGCCCACATCAAGAGAAGAAGCAGGCGGCCATGGCGCCTCTCTCCACCTCCACCTCCTCCATTCTCTTCCTCCGCTGGCTCCCCTACCTCCTCCACCAGCTCTACTTGTGGCTGCTGCTCGCGGCGGCGGGGGCGTTGCTGCTGCTCGCGGTGGCCAGCTCGAGTCCCGCCGGATTCCGTCGATCCCACAAAAACGGCGGCGACGATTCCGTCGATCCCACCTCAAGGGCCTCCTCCCGTCGATTCTGGCGTGGGATGCAGTAGGCCGGCGGCGACAGGCGCGGGCGCTCCTGCATGGCGGCGGCGACGAGGCGCACCGGCGTGGAGCAGGAGCTGAACTCCAACACCGCCCCGCTGGCCACACACTTCACGGACGCGTGCGCGCACTACGGAGCCATCCGCGACTCCCTCGACGCGACGGCCGGCCGGGAGAGCGCGGACAAGGCGCGGGCGGAGGAGGCGGTGGCGAAGATGGCGGCTAACGTGGTGGGCCGGCAGGGCGGCGACGACGAGGCGCACCGGCGGGGGGCGAGGAGCTCCTGCAGGGCGGCTGCGACGCGGCGCACCGGCGAGGGGAGATGCGGGGCGAGCTGCGTGGAGGTCGGCGTTGCTCGACGGCCGTGGAGAGAGAGGACGAGGAGAGGGGGCGGCGGCGGAGAGAGAGAACGAGGAGAGGGCTGCAGGCTGCTGCGGTAGGTGGGAGGAGGAGAGAGAGGGTGCTATGTGGCTGACGCGTGTGACTTTTTCCTCTGCCCGGATGGAAAAGTTGTGTCTGGCACCGCCCAAGGAAGTCCTTGGACTAGGGCGTGGTTGGGGTGTGCCGGACAAGATTTGCGGACCAATTTCGATTTGGCCGGTCCGACTGGGAGCAATTTTTGGTCCAAAAGCCCCAAAAGGCCTCAAAAGTGCTTTGGGCGGGGCTTTGGGTGGTCCGACTGGAGATGCTATTAGGGTGAAGATGTATTCCTTTCACTATGTCGCGCAACGACATTCAGTGAAACTTAACTGTACGAGACTCACAGATCAAGGCATAGTCGATTGTTTTGTGGATAAGTGTAGCTCATTGTCTAGGTGGATGTCCAACCTTAGCCAATTATCACTAAACTATAAATATATCAAACAACAAATTAGAACTAAATTCAATCTAATGTGTTTATGAGATCGGTTGGCAATTGTTAGATTTTGTGAGTCACGCCTCGTTTAATCTCATGAGTTACGAACCATTTACTCAATAAAATTCTTGAAAAACTCAAATACACTTGTGACTTGCATGGCGCGTACATGGTGTTTAGTGCCATAGCGGTGAGCTGCTCTACTCTTGGCCTCTCATCTCGTCACAATATACACGCACGCTCACTCACCTCGTCCGCCCGCGTTTCGATTTGTGAATCGAGTTCACAAGCTCTGGGAGTGCGTGTCAACAAGGGAGTGTATGCATGCCATGTTTTTGGGGGCGTGACGATGAACCAGCACGATTATATACACCCTTGTTTTCATGTCAGTTGTGTTATAGAGAGCAGGCCTACGGGACGCATGAAACACCGGGCGAGGGGCGATAGGATTTCTTGACCGCTCCATCTGTTTGACTACATCCAACGATGACCAATAGACTACTTCAACTACTTCTTGACTACTTTTTTTTATAGATAAAGAGAGTTTTTATTACTTAAAGTGTTAAGCATTACACCCAGCCTCTGCATAACAAAGATGCACACAGCCAAAACAAGTCTGTAGTACGAAAATAAAAAGGCGAATTACATATCAAAATGAGAAATTATAAAAACGCCTATGGTGGTGGAGGGCCGATCCGCAAATTATGCTGCCATCCATGTCAGGATAAAAAGTCTCTCGCCGTATCCTCCAGTCTTGTACACACCTCCATAAACAGGTCTCGATGCCCCACACGTTGCAACTGAGACCACGAACGGAGTGTAGCAATAGTCCTGTAGATAACCTGCATAAGAGAGCAATTTTTATCAGTAAAAACCTTGTCATTTCTACATAGCCAAAGCGACCATATTACGGCAAGCGCTGCCACCCTAATAAGTTGTTTGGACCTATTATCCACTCCATTCAGCCAATTGCCAAAAATATTAGCAATGCTTGTAGGTGGATAAATAGTAGAACCTATCTGGATGATGGACCATATAGAACTAGCAAATTTGCACTCGAAAAACAGGTGTTTGATTGTCTCATCTTTATGACAGAAGACACACTGTTTACTCCTATGCCAATTGCGTTTAGCAAGGTTGTCTTTTGTAAGAATTACTGCTCGACGAAGATACCACGCAAAAACTTTATTTTTAAGTGGAATTTACTTCTTGACTACCTATCATGAGTGACAACGCCAACCTGTTCCCGTTGCCTTCTCGACCAGCGATCAACACATATGTGCTTATTATCACCGTTCCCACTTGTATTTGGTCCATACATAGATCTACTAGACATTTCTAATTTTCTCATATGCGATCTGTTTTGTTAGTGCACATGTGATCTTCACTTCCGGGTTTAAACCTATTCGAAAATTGCTTACTGTTCCGACAAATTGTGGTAGCCAATTGGTGTGAATCACACGAAAACGTCACGGAGAGATTTGCGCAAGCCAAATCCAAGGATTAGGAGTGACATTATCTTGTTGCACATTTTAAGCTGAACATGGAATAAAAACCACTTCTAAGGGCATCTCCAGCCGGCCCCCTAGCGCCCTTTTTTAGCGCCGGCGTAAAGCAAAATCTTCCAATCCCCCCCCCCCCCCCCCGAACCTCGTTTAGCGCCTTGGCGCGCTGGGTTTCGCCTGGGGGGCAAAAGGCGATGTGGGCCAGCCTTGTCGTCGAGGGAAGGCGATTTCCCTCCCTTTTTGTCTTTTTCCTCCATTTCGCCCCACATATCCCCTCCCCATCCGCAGCTCCCGCCATTTTCCCCCAGATCTAGCCGCCCAAGAAGTTCACCGGCCCCCGCAACGCCACCGCCGCCGCCGCCGTTGCAGCCTCCGCCTCCGCCCTCGTTGTGAAGGAGAAGAAGAAGAGGAAGCCGAGGGCACCGATAAAGAGGCCGCCGGGCTGGACCAACGCCAAGTGGACGGCGGACGTGGAGCGCCAGAAGACCGAGAACGCCAGCCGCCGGGCAAGGGAGAAGGTACTGTGTGCCAAGCGCCTGGCCGAGGGTGGCGGCGAAGAAGAAGAGGAGGAGGAAGAGGATGAGGAAGAGGAGGAGATGGGGATGGAGGTGGAGGCGCCGGCTGTGCCGGCCAAGATCAGGGTCGGCCTACCGCCTCATCCTCATTTCGCCGGATGGGGCAGCCAAGCAAGCGTCGCCTCGCTGACGGGCTTCTCGCCGTCACCGTCGCCGCGCTGGAGCGCGTCTCCCCACTACTCCCCTGGGTACGCCGACAGCGACCCGCACGGTGGCTTCAACCCAAACGTCGCGTTTCCGCACTGCGCTCCTCCGCCTCCTCTGTACGCAGACTCGCTGGGCTACTCGAGCTCGCCCTCGCTTCGCCGCGCCCTCCCGTTCACCCCTAGCCAGGACGCCCGCATCATGTTCGGCGCAATTGATGCACCTAAAATGCATCTACTTTTCCAAGCACTTTGCTTCATAATTTGCTCCGGAATCTTCCCATATTTGAATAAACCTGCTGAATCTGACGCTGTTTTTAGCAAAGTCTCGTTTCTGGTTATTTTTGCAGGAAATTAAATCGGGGAAAATACCACGTCATTTTTTATGGAAAGGAGGATAACGTGCAAAGGATGGACACGAGGAAGCGCCGGAGGCCCAAAATAGGGGGCCCCCACGCGGCCAGATCCTTGAGCCGCGTGGGCCCACCTAAACGGAGCCTCGGGCGCCGCCTCTCCTTCGGCTTTTCGCGTACCTCCTCATATATACGAAAACGTGGGTGCCCTAAGAGGAGAGGAGCTTTCGCGAAACACACCGCCGCCACCACCACGATCTTTGTTTTCGGAGACAGATTAATTCAGGATTTCTCCTCCGGTGGAGGGATCCGGAGACTGTCTTCACCGCCATCTTCACCGCCTTCATCTCCATCGACCATGAGCTCCCTCTCCATCACCATGTATGAGTAGTCCGTTGTAGACATGTGAGGTGGATGGGGATTGGATGAGATTGATCATGTAATGATACCCGTTGTTCGAGATCTTAGGGGTTTATCTTGAGGATATTTTTGTATTGTGTTGATGCACTTATGCTATACTTAATGCTTGTTACTCGGGCCCGAGTGACATGATTTCAGTACCGAACTTATTTTGCTTCATCATATAATTGAGTTTGGTATCTATCTGCAAAGTGTATCACCTGCTATTATGTTGAACCTGCGAACCCTAAAAGTGACAGTATAGGGAAAACAAGGGGGAGATGTTTTAGTTTGAGGATTCTATGTGTTCATGAAGTGTTAATGCGTTGTTCCGGGCTATTCGAAAGGGTAGACCTTAATTACCTGTAGTTCCAAGTTGGCCCCGGTGAAATGGGTAGGTAGGACAATAGATGTTGTGCAAATTCTCTTGGTTAGTACGCACAACTAATTATGGAACACATACCTACATATATCGGAGTTAGAGATAAGTCCCATTGCTATTTATATCTTATTATATGATCAATCTTATTCATGCAACACCCCGCTATCACTTCATGCCTACGTTTTAAATCTCTGAGTTACACTTTCACTTTTACGGTGAAAACTGGGAAACCCTTGTCCACTACTGCTGTTCTATTTGCTACTTGAATCATACTACTGCCATCACTATCACTGCTGCAAGTTTATTGATATACAGGTGTGGTTGAGAGTGACGCCTCAATTGCCAAAGTCTTATTGGTATTCTTGTGTTCCCATCGTGTCGAACTATAAATTTGGGTAATACTTCCCAACGAAGATTTCAGCGATCCCCTATACTTGTGGGCATCAGCAATGCATGGCGACGCCTTTATGGACGAGCTCATCACCACCGGCTCCATTGCTTCGGTGGCAACCCCGAGATTCTTCTCACAAGGCGGCGGGGAATCATCACAGCAGGCCGGCGGGGTAGGGACGTAGCAAACCGAGGAAGGCGAGGTCGAGCCGGTGGAGGTGGTCGTCGGCGAAGGAGCAGCACCGGCCAAAGGCAAGGCGAAGAAGAAGGACCCAAAGGTACCGAAGCCTCCCGCCGAGTCTCGCATCAAGTAGAGCGCCAAGGAAGATGTGCTCCTCGCCGAAGCATGGAAGACGGTGAGCTTGGACCCGATCGTGGCGCCAACCAAAACATGGACAACTATTGGAAGAGGGTCAAGACTTCATACGATGAGCGCCGGATCGTTGATCCTGAGTACTCCATGATCGCCACCAAGCACGGCGAGAAGGCCATGGCCAACCATTGGGCGGTCATCCAGCATGCTTGCAACAAATGGCATGGCATTCAAGAGGAAGTCCAGAATCGGCCGAAGAGCGGCTCCAACTACGAGATGGAGGTGAGCTCCTTTCGCCTTCGCTTCCCTTTATCGTTGCTGGTTTGCTCATTTCGGCCCTGGTTTGGCCATATAGATGGTGCGGATGTTCGAGGCATTCCGCGATGACGAGAAGGCCGACTTCAAGTTCCTCCACGTCTTCACAAGGATTGAGGGGTGCGACAAGTGGGCGCAAGTTCGTCTTTCCATCAGCAAGGCGAAGGAGTACGTCCCGGACGTGCCGGTAGCTGGAGCGGCAGATGGGCGCCCTGACGGCCACAAGAAATCCAAGGCGGCGAGAGACTCGGCGCCAGCTACGGCGAAGCTGCAAGCGTCGATCGAGACGTGCATCGCCGACGCCCACAGCCACGCCGTCCAGAGAGAAGAGAAGGCGGAAGCGAGGTGGACGACGATCATGGCCAAGCAGGACATCAAGCTCGACCTCCTCAAGACCACCTCCGCGGCGAAGAAGAGGAACACTGACCTGGCTTTCCTGATGGGAGGCGACCCGGCTACGATGGACCCCCGGGTCAGGGCGTGGTTCATGGCGGAGCGGCACGCAATCCTCAGCCAGATTGCTCCGGCGACCCGACACCTCCGCCGTGCTCCACCCCTTCGGCCACTTCGAGCTCCACCCCTTCGGCCAATGGGACTTGATTGCGTGGATCACACGTTCGTTGGGAGACCCCAAGAGGAAGGTATGATGCAGTGTAGCAGCAGTTTTCCCTCAGTATGAAACCAAGGTTTAATCGACCAGTAGGAGCAAGAAATCACTTCTGAAGGTTGTTGGTGGCGGAATATGGCACGGCGCAACACCAGGGAATCCGGCGCCAACGTGGAACCTGCACACAACACAATCAAACTACTTTGCCCCAACGAAACAGTGAGGTTGTCAATCTCACCGGCTTGCTGAAAACAAAGGATTAAACGTATGGTGTGGAAAACAGTAGTAAATTGCAGAGAATGAAAAGGAACAATGTTTGCAGTTGGTTGTATTATCAGTGTAAAAGAATGGACCGGGGTCCACAGTTCACTAGTGGTGTCTCTCCATAAAAGATAACTAACATGCTGGGTGAACAAATTACAGCTGGGCAATTGACAAAATATTGAGCGCATGACAATGCATATATATGACATGATGATTACTATGATATTCATGTGGGCATTACGACAAAATACATAGACCGTTATCCAACAGCGTCTATGACTAATAATCCACCGCCAGGTTGTCATCCGAGTTCCCCGTTGGTATTAAGTTGCAAGCAACGGATAATTGCATTAAGTAATGTGCGTAATGTAAACAAATGCATTAGACCTAACGGCGCACCCTTAAGCTAAGCATCGGTTATTTTATCCCTAGTGGCAACAGCACATCCACAATCTTAGAAGTTATTGTCACTCTCCCAGATTACCGGAGGCATGAACCCACTATCTAGCATAAATACTCACTCTTGGAGTTACAAGCATCTACTTGGCCAAAGCATCTACTAGTAACGGAAAGCATGCAAGATCATAAATAACATATAAGATAGATTGATAATCAACTTGACATAGTATTCAATATTCATCGGATCCCAGCAAACACAACATGTAGCATTACAATAAGATGATCTTGATCATGATAGGCAGCTCACAAGATCTAAACATGATAGCATAAAGTGGAGAGACAACCATCTAGCTACTGCCATGGACCCGTAGTCCAAGGATGAACTACTCACGCATCACTCCGGAGGCAGGCATGGTGATGTAGAGCCCTCCGGTGATGATTCCCCTCTCCGGCAGGGTGCCGGGAAGAGCTTCTGAACCCTCCCGAGCTAGGGTTGACGGCGGCGGCGTCTCTGGAACTTTTCGTGGATAATGGCTCGGGTTTTAGGGTTTTCGCGTCGGGAGAATAAATAGGCGAAAGGGCGGCGGCTGCGAGCCACGGGCCCCACACCACCCCACGGCGCGGCAGGGGGCCCGCGGCCCCATGGTGTGGGTGCCACGTGGCTCCCCTCCGTCTCTCCTCTGGACTCCGTCTTCGTGTTGGAAAAATAGGAGGTTCTGTCCAAGTTTCGTCCAATTCCGAGAATATTTCCAGACTAGCTTTTCTGGAATACAAAAACAGCAGAAAACAGGAACTGGCACTGTGGCATCTTGTTAATAGGTTAGTCCCAGAAAATGCATAAAAATGCTATGAAGTGTATATAAAACATGTAACAATTGGTATAATATCAACATGGAACATCAGAAATTATAGATACGTTTGAGACGTATCAAGCATCCCCAAGCTTAGTTCTACTCGTCCTCGAGTAGGTAAAACGATAAAAACAAAATAATTTCTGAGGTGACATGCTACAATCATAATCTTGATCAAATAGTATTGTAAAGCACATGTTATGAATGAAGTGATCCAGGTCAATGGTCTATAGTTTGCTAGCAAGTAGATAATGAGCAAACAACTGAATCATATAAGCAAAAACTTTTCATGAATAGTACTTTCGAGACAAGCATCAAAGAGTTTTGCATAAGAGTTAACTCATAAAGCAATAGATTCTAAGTAAAAGGTATTTAACCAACACAAAGGAAGATTTAAGCTTCAGCAATTGCTTTCAACTTTCAACATATATATCTCATGGATATTTGTCAACACAAAGCATATAATAAGTGCAATATAGCATATAAAAATTGTTGCACCAAAGTTGACACTAGTGTTTGCTTCTAAGATAGAAAGAAGTAGGAAAACTGACTCAACATAAAAGTAAAAGAAAGGCCCTTCGCAGAGGGAAGCAGGGATTAAATCATGTGCTAGAGCTTTTTAAGTTTTTGAAATCATATAGAGAGTAAAAATAAGTTTTGAGAGGTGTTTGTTAATTGTCAACGAATCAGAAAATGGAAAGTACAATATGACCCCTGCCAACCAGACTTTTAAGAGCGGCTCCCATGAAGGACGTTATTTCTACCAGCAAGGCAGATCATCCCTCTTTCTCTTTTGTTTACACATGCAGATATTTCACTGTTTGTCATTGCTTGACTGATAAATCAGGGCAAAAATGTGAAGAGAATTAAGCGGTTAAAGTTGTAATTAATTGGGACTGGGCACCCCATTTGCCAGCTCTTTTTGCAAAATTAATGGATAAGCGGATGTATATGCCGCTAGTCCGGTGGTAAAGTCTGTTTGACAGTTGACATAAAGACATCCACCCCGTCCTCATGAGCTTGGTAAACATTGACACAAAATAGGAGTAATAAAGTTTGAATAGTTTAAAGGTAGCACATGAAAAATTTACTTGGAATGGCAAGGAAATACCACATATAGGTAGTTATGGTGGACACAGATGGCATGGATTTTGGCTCAAGGTTTTGGATGCACGAGAAGCATTCCCTCTCAGTACAGAGTTTAGGCTAGCAAGGTTATTTGAAGCAAACACAGGATATCAACCGACACAGCAAGACTTATATGAAAACATATTGCAAGCATTATAAGACTCTACACTGTCTTCCTTGTTAACCAAACCCTTTTACTAGAAAATATCTAGACCTTAGAGATACCAATCATGCAAACCAAATTTCAACGAGCTTTACGGTAGTTCTTCATTAATAGGTTTTAACTACATGATACAAAAGCTTAAACATGAACTACTTGATAACTCAAAACAATTGACAAGTATCAAATTATCCAATACAGTGATCTACAAGAATATGTAAGCTTTTTCCATTATACCATCTACCACATGCAACATTTTCTGTTCCAACCAAACACCAATCAATTTATTTCAACATAAACTCTCCAAACAATTATAAGTGAAGCAAGAGAGTACTTTCTTTAAAAGAACTAACAGCTCTGAATAAGAGATGCATGCAAAACAGGAGCTAAAAGCATAGCAATAGCTAGATAAGAATACTCAACAAGTATAAGTGAAGAATAGGAGTATTCATATGAAAAAGCGGAGCGTGTCTCTCTCCCAATCAAGAATGCTGGGGTCCAATCAAGTTGACCATAAGAAAAATAAAATACTGAAAATAAAAGCACACAGACGCTCCAAGTAAAGCACATATGATGTGAAAGAATTAAAATATAGTTTCACTAGAGATGACCTGATAAGTTGCTGATGAAGAAGGGGATGGGCTTAGACGCTTGAGTCTTCTTGAAATATGCTGGGGTGATCCATGGGAGCATCCCCAAGCTTAAGCTCTTCACTCTTCTTGATCACATTATATCATCCTTCTCTCTTGACCCTTGAAAACTTCCGCCACACCAAACTCAAAGTAATTCTCATTAGAGGGTTAGTGCACAATCAAAAACTCACATGTTCTATAAGGACACAAACATGACCGTTACTTTTAACATTAGCTACTGCCACTGATGTTATGTGAAGCTCTTCACCCTAAAAAAGAATTCCACTCAACACTAGTAAAAGAGAGAATGCGAAAAATAAAAGACAGAATCTGTCTAAACAGAACAGTCCGCAAAGACGAATTTTTTCGAGGCACTTACGTTGCTCAGATCGAAAAACTTTAAACTAACGAAAGATGCGTACATATCTGAGGATCACGCACAAAAATTTGCAGATTTAAATAATTTTTCTGTGATTTTACAGAATTAAAACGGTGAACAGCAGAAATCTGTTCCTGCGCAGAAATCCAAATCTAGCATCATCTTCCTATTAGAGGCAATACTTGGCACAACAATGCGATAAAATAAAGATACAAAGGAATTGTTACAGAAGTAAACAACTCCTTGACTCAAAAAAAAAGAAAAATTGCAGAAATAAAATAATGGGTTGTCTCCCATAAGCGCTTTTCTTTAACGCCTTTCAGCTAGGCGCAGAAAGTAAGAATCAAGTGTTTCCAAAGACATTAAAATCTCCCAACCTTTCGGTGGGGTCATCTTTTTTGATCGGGAAGAAGAACCTCCGATTGATAGGAGCATTAAATTTCATAAACCCATACTTTGCATTGATAAAACCCCCATTACTCTTTAAAAAGGATCTCCCTAAAACAATATGGTTGGGAGATTTTGCAAGGATCATGAAATTCACAGGGATGGTCTTATTTTGAACAGTGACCATAATATCATTAATAATCCCTATGCTTCTTGTGATTGTTCCATCAGCATGAAAATGAAAAACAGGGTAATCAACCATATTATCAAATTTTAATAGATCATAAACCATTTTAGGCATGATGGACATTGTTGAACCAAGGTCACAGTAGGCACGAAACTTTTCATTACCAATATTAATCTCAATGAATGGTTCCCAATCATTTTTTAGCTCAACTAAAGGTTGTTCTTTAAGATTATGGCTCAGAGTTAAATTATCAATTGACTTTTCTATTTTATCTAGCTTAGTGAATATCCCAGTTTCGTCCACCATTGGGAAAATTGACAAACCACTCAAAATATTATGAGCTTTCGTTGTATCAAACTCAGAAAAGGTTTCCCCTACCATGGTATCTAGAGCATGTTGATAAACAGAAAATAAACCATAGTAGAATTTTTTATAAGAACTCTCAAATCCATCTTATGTTGCACCTTCTTGTGCAATTCCAAAATTCTCTCCCAGGCATTCCTAAAGGATTCCCCACTTTTTGTCTAAAGGTAATAATTTCTCCCACAGGTGGCACTACGGAAAAAGGAGCAGAGCTAGACATGATAACAAGACTGAAAAATAACAATTCGAAAATAAAAGTAACTAATTTTTTTGTGTTTTTGATAAATAAAGCAAACAAGACTAAATAAAAAAATAAACTAAGCAAGACAATAACAAAGTAAAGAGATTGGAAGCGTGAAACTCCCCTTGCAAAATCCTCTTGCTCCCCGGCAACGGCGCCAGAAAATATGCTTGATTGCGTGGATCACACGTTCGTTGGGAGACCCCAAGAGGAAGGTATGATGCAGTGTAGCAGCAGTTTTCCCTCAGTATGAAACCAAGGTTTAATCGACCAGTAGGAGCAAGAAATCACTTCTGAAGGTTGTTGGTGGCGGAATATGGCACGGCGCAACACCAGGGAATCCGGCGCCAACGTGGAACCTGCACACAACACAATCAAACTATTTGCCCCAACGAAACAGTGAGGTTGTCAATCTCACCGGCTTGCTGAAAACAAAGGATTAAACGTATGGTGTGGAAAACAGTAGTAATTGCAGAGAATGAAAAGGAACAATGTTTGCAGTTGGTTGTATTATCAGTGTAAAAGAATGGACCGGGGTCCACAGTTCACTAGTGGTGTCTCTCCATAAAAGATAACTAACATGCTGGGTGAACAAATTACAGTTGGGCAATTGACAAAATATTGAGCGCATGACAATGCATATATATGACATGATGATTACTATGATATTCATGTGGGCATTACGACAAAATACATAGACCATTATCCAACAGCGTCTATGACTAATAATCCACCGCCAGGTTGTCATCCGAGTTCCCCGTTGGTATTAAGTTGCAAGCAACGGATAATTGCATTAAGTAATGTGCGTAAAGTAAACAAATGCATTAGACCTAACGGCACACCCTTAAGCTAGGCATCGGTTATTTTATCCCTAGTGGCAACAACACATCCACAATCTTAGAAATTATTGTCACTCTCACAGATTACCGGAGGCATGAACCCACTATCTAGCATAAATACTCACTCTTGGAGTTACAAGCATCTGACACGTCTCAAACGTATCTATAATTTTTGATGTTCCATGCTTGTTTTATACCAACTGCTACATGTTTTGCATCTACTTTATATCACTTTTATACATTTTTTGGGACTAACCTATTAACAAGATGCCGAAGTGCCAGTTCCTGTTTTCTGCTGTTTTTGTATTCCAGAAAATCTAGTCTGGAAATATTCTCGGAATTGGACGAAACTACACGGGGGTCCCTATTTTTCCAGAACACGCCTGACGGAGCGAAAGAGCAACAGAGGAGGGCCACCAGGGCCCCACACGCCACTAGGGCGCGGTTCACCCCTCTGCCGCGCCCTAGGGTGGTGTGGGCCCCTCGGGGTCTCCAGCCGCCGCCCTTTTGCCTACTTATTCCCCCCGACGCGAAAATCCTAAGTGCCTGAGCAAATATCCACGAAAAGGTCCAGAGACGCCGCCGCGTCAACCTAGCTCGGGAGGGTTCAGAACCTCTTCCCGGCACCCTGCCGGAGAGGGGAATCGTCACCGGAGGCTTCTACATCGCCATGCCTGCCTCCGGAGTGATGCGTGAGTAGTTCATCCTTGGACTACGGGTCCATAGCAGTAGCTAGATGGTTGTCTCTCCACTTTGTGCCATCATGTTTAGATCTTGTGAGCTGCCCTACATGATCAAGATCATATTATTGTAATGCTACATGTTGTGTTTGCTGGAATCCGATGAATATTGAATACTATGTCAAGTTGATTATCAATTTATCTTATATGTTATTTAAGATCTTGCATGCTTTCTTTACTCGTAGATGCTTTGGCCAAGTAGATGCTTGTAACTCCAAGAGAGAGTATTTATGCTAGATAGTGGGTTCATGCCTCCGTTTAATCTGGGACAGTGACAGAAAGTTCTAAGGTTGTGGATGTGCTGTTGCCACTAGGGATAACCTAACGATGCTATGTCCACGGGCATATGTGTTTGTTTACATTACGCGCTTTACTTAATGCGATTATCCGTTGCTTGCAACTTAATACCAACGGGGGACTCGGATGACAACCCGGCGGTGGATTATTAGTCATAGATGCTGTTGGATAACGATCTATGTATCTTGTCGTAATGCCCAATTAAATATCATAGTAGTCAACATGTCATATATATGCATTGTCATGCGCTCACTATTGTCAATTGCCCAGCTGTAATTCGTTCACCCAACATGTTAGTTATCTTTTATGGAGAGACACCACTAGTGAACTGTGGACCCCGGTCCATTCTTTTACACTGATTAAACAACCACAAACTGCAAACTGTTCCTTTTTCATTCTCTGCAATTTAATACTCATTTTCCACACGAGACGTTTAATCCTTTGTTTTCAGCAAGCCGGTGAGATTGACAACCTCACTGTTTCGTTGGGGCAAAGTACTTTGATTGTGTTGTGTGCAGATTCCACGTTGGTGATCGTATTGCGCCGTACGAGCCACCAACAATCTTCTGAATAGTTGCTGCTCCTACTGGTTCGATAACCTTGGTTTCTTTCTGAGGGAAAACTTGCTGCTGAACTGCATTCATACCTTCCTCTTGGGGTCTCCCGACGAGCGTGTGATTCACGCCATCAAGCTCTTTTTCTGGCGCCGTTGCCGGGGAGACAGCAGTCTTCTGCAAGGGGAGTTTCACGCTTTCAATCTCTTTACTTTGTTTTTGTCTTGCTTAGTTTATTTTACTTTATCTTGTTTGCTTTCAATTATCAAAAATACAAAAAAATTAGTTACTTGCATTTAGTTTATTTTCGGTTTTGTTTCTTGCTGAGTTATTATGTCTAGCTCTTTACTTGCTATCAATGGTTACTTTTCTTGAAACTAGTCCTATGGCGAAAACAACATGAGAGAGCTTTATGAAATTTATCTTGAGTTGGGACATGAGGTGTTTGAAGAGAAAATTAAAAAGCCTATGGAAATTTATTTGTATAACAATCATGATAGTAGCAATGTTATTAGCATACATTCTTTGAACACCATTATTGCTAATGCCATGGAAAGCTCTAAGCTTGGGGAAGCTGGTTTTGATAAAAATGTTATTTTTAGTCCCCTAGCTTTGGAGGAGGAAGAATGCTATATTGTCGAATGTGATGATTCTATTGAAATATCTCTTTTTGATAAATTTGAAAAAACATCCTCCTTGACTCAAGTAAAGGAAATTGCAGAAAGTAAAAATGTGCTCCCTAATGTTATTTATGATAATTCTCTTGATGATGGTCCTATATTGCCTGATGATATTAATTTTGCTACTATTGTCAAAAGTGAGTTTAATGACTCCACTATTTTTGAGCTTAATACAAATTATGTGCTTATAGATTACGAAAAGCATGCTTATTGTGATAATTACATTGTTGATCTATTCATGATGCTACTGAAAATTATTTTGAAAGAGGAAAATATGGTTATAGAAATCTTCATGTTATTAAATTTCCTCTCTTATGATGAAAGTTTTTAGCTTTCTCTTGTGTTGCTTCTATATGATTTTCTTTAAGACCTAATGGTCAGTATGAGAGAGGGAGACACAGTTTCATATATTTCAATAATATTAAGTCTCCTCTCTTTATGTTGAAAATTTTGAAGTTGCACTTGTTTTGTCTTCCTATGCTAGTCACTTTGTGCTTCATTTACTTGTTTTCTTACAAGGCTCCTATGCATAGGAAGAGTGTTAGATTTAAACATGTTTTATATATCCTTCTTGATGCTCTCTTTTACGTTTCAACTCTCATCTTTATGTGAGCATCATAAAAATCACTATGCCTAGCTAAAAGGCGTAAAAGAAAGCGCTTTTGGGAGGCAACCCATTATCTTTTATTTTCAGTATTAGTCAAGGAGGATGTTTACTTCTGTAGCAACTCCTTTGTATCTTTATTTTCTCGCATTGTTGTGCCAAGAGTAGCCTCTAATGTTAAGATGATGTTTAATTTTGATTGCTGCGCAGAAACAGATTTTTGCTGTTCACTGTACGAAATTTCTAAAATCACCAGATTGTTAATTAAATCTGAAATTTTTGTGCGTAATCTTTATGAATGTCTGAATCTTTCATTAGACTAGAGTGTTTCGATCTGAGCGTTGTAAGTGCCTTGAAAAAATTCGTCTTTGCGGACTGTTCTGTTTTAGACAGATTATGCCTTTTTATTTTGCATTCTCTCTTTTACTAGTGTGAGTGAAATTCTTTTTTGGGTGGAAGAGCTTCACATAACATCAGTGGCTGTAGCTAATGTTTAAAGTAACAAATCATATTGCGCCTATATAGAACATGTGAGTTTTTGATTATGCACTAACCCTCTAATGAGATCTACTTTGAGTTTGGTGTGACGGAAGTTTTCAAGGGTCAAGAGAGAAGGATGATATAATAGGATCAAGAAGAGTGAAGAGCTTAAGCTTGGGGAGGCTCCCATGCATCTCCCCAGCATATTTCAAGAAGACTCAAGCGTCTAAGCTTGGGGATGCCCAAGGCATCCCCTTCTTCATCGTCAAAATTATCAGGTCATCTCTAGTGAAACTATATTTTAATTCTTTCACATCATATGTGCTTTTCTTGGAGCGTCTGTGTGCTTTTTATTTTCAGTATTGCACTTTTATTTTCAATAAAGCTTGACTGGACCCTAGCATTCTTGATTGGGACAGAGACACGCTCCGCTTTTTCATGAGAATACTCCTATTCTTCACTTATATTTATTGAGTATTCATATCTAGCGCTGTTCAGCTTTTAGCTCTTGTTTTCATGTATCTCTTGTCAGAGCTATTAGCTTTTTTTGTAGAAAGTACTCTCTTGCTTCACTTATATTTGTTTGGAGAGTTGATGAAATAAATTGATTGGTGTTTGGTTGGTTCAGAAAATGTTGCATGTGGTAATTGGTATAAGGAAAAACTTGCTTAATCTTGTAGATCACTAATTTGGATAACTTGATGCTTGTCAATTGTTTTGAGTTAACAAGTAGATCATGATTAAATTGTGCATCACATGAGTTAAGCCTATTAGTGAAGAACTACCATAAAGCTTGTTGAAAATTTGGTTTGCATCGGTAGTATCTCTAAGGTCTAGATATTTTCTAATAACAGGGTTTGGTTAACAAGGAAGACGGTATGAAGTCTTATAATTTGCAATATGTTTGTCATATAAAACTTGGTGTACGGGTTGATATTCTTGTTTGCTTACATAACCTTGCTAGCCTAAACTCTGTACTGAGAGGGAATGCTTCTCGTGCATCCAAATCCTTGAGCCAAAATCCATGCCATTTGTGTCCACCATAACTACCTATATGTGATATTTCCTTGCCACTCCAAGTAAATTTTTCATGTGCTACCTTTAAATTATTCAAAATGTTATTATTCCCTTTTTGTGTCAATGTTTACTAGCTCATGAGGAATTAGTGTGGTTATTCTTTATTCTATTTGTTGAATGGACTTTTACACCTGGACTAGTGGCATATACATCCGCTTATCCAATAATTTTGCAAAAAGAGCTGGCAACGGGGTGCCCAGTCCCAATTAATTACAACTTTAACCAATTAATTCTCTTCACACTTTTGCCCTGATTCATCAGTAAGCAATGACAAACAGTGAAATACCTGAATGTGTGTAAACCAAAGAGAAAGAGGGATGATCTGCCTTGCTGGTAGAAATAACGCCCTTCATGGGAGCCGCTCTTAAAAGTCCGTTTGACAGGTAGAATACTGTTCTCACCCGCTACCATTCGTTGACAATTAATAAACACTTCTCAAAAATAGATACTCCTCCATGGTATGTGATTGATGGAAGGCACCCGAGGATTCGGTTAGCCATGGCTTGTGTTAGCAAGGTTGGGAGGAGTATCAAATATTTTATGCAATCTCTATATGCTTTCAAAAACCTAAAAGCTCTAGCACATGACTTAATCCCTGCTTCCCTCTGTGAAGGCCTTTCTTTTACTTTTATGTTGAGTGATGTCTACGCACGCTTCTATTCTTGTAGACAGTGTTGGGCCTCCAAGTGTAGAGGTTTGTAGAACAGCAGCAAGTTTCCCTCAAGTGAATCACCCAAGGTTTATCGAACTCAGTGAGGTAGAGGTCAAAGATATCCTCTCAAGCAACCCTGCAATTAAGATACAAGAAGTCTCTTGTGTCCCCAACACACCTAATACACTTGTCAGATGTATAGGTGCACTAGTTCGGCGAAGAGATATTAAAATACGAGTGATATGGATGATTATAAGTAGTAATTGCAATCTGAAATAAAAATGGCAGCAAGCAAACATGTAGCAGAACTGGTTGTAAACGGTGTTTCAATGCTTAGAAACAAGGCCTAGGGATCATACTTTCACTAGTGGACACTCTCAACAATAATAATATAATTGAATACATAGATATTTCCTCTTCACTATGCTACTCTGAGTTATTCTCTCGTTGGATAACGAACACCAATCCACCGCGTAGGGCTATAAAAGCACACCTTAAAGTCACATTCCCATGTCTAGTTAACCCCACACTGTCAACTTGAGCGCCCTAGAAGGTACTAGACAAACACCGCAATTTCATAGAGACATCCAACGCAAATAATAACTCATGATAAGTATTCCTGTTATCTTTAGCCTAAGAGCCACACACGGGGCGCACACTGTCAACTTCGCACCGTGGGACAAAGGTGACTCGGAGATTACATTAATAAAACCACTTGAGTAGCATATAAGATAATGAAGAGTACATCTATGGATTCAACTAGATTACAAAGTTCATGATCACATAAAGATCACACCATGGGAGAGAGAGATAAACCACATAGCTACCGGTAGAGCCCTCAGCCCCGAGGGAGAACTACTCCCTCCTCATCATGGGAGGCAGCAGCGGCGATGAAGATGGCGGTGGCGTCGATGGAGATGGCTCCGGGGGCAATTCCCCGTCCCGGCAAGGTGCCGAAACAGAGACTTCTGTCCCCCGAATTAGGGTTTCGGATGGCGGCGGAGCTCTGGAACATTTTTGGAGAAATCGTCCAGGCACTTAGGGTTTTCGCGTCAGGGGGAATAAGTAGGCGAAAGGGCATCGCGAGGAGGTGACCGAGGCGGCGACACCACCCCAGGGCCGGGCAAGGCCCAACCGCGCCCAGGGGGCGTGTGGTGGCTGTGGGCCTCTCCTGGACTTGTCCTTCTGGCTCCCGGAGTCTTCTGGCGAAATAGAATTTCTGTAATTTTTTCAGATTTTTCTGAGCACTTTCAATTTTGGACCTTTTCTGCAATGCACAGACATAATAAACAGAAACTGGCACTGTGGCATCTTGTTAATAGGTTAGTCCAATAAATGTCATAATATGATATAAAGTGCATATAAAACATGTGGCAATTGATATAAAACATGCATGGAACATCAAAAATTATAGATACATTTGAGACGTATCAGCATCCCCAAGCTTAGTTCCTACTCGTCCTCGAGTAGGTAAACGATAAAACAATAATTTTTGAAGTGACATGCTACCAACATAATCTTGATCTAATAATGATGTAATGGTAAGTGAGCTGAGATCAAATCATTCAAAGCAAATGTCTATAATTGATATTAAATAAGAGATAATAAAGCAAGATAGTTAAACAAGCTAAAAGTTTTCATGACTGACGGCCTTTAAGACATGAAACCGTACAAGGTTCATTATAGATGTTTTAAGTATCCAGTGTAGGAGTTCTATCCTTCAATTCCAAGCATCAAGCAATTTTTCATAACATAGAGAACGGATCAGTCAAGTAAAAGTAAACATGAACGTCATGAATCCACTGTTTCGAGGTCTACTCAACCGGTGAGCGTAAGCATTTAGTATCGGCACCAGGATGTTATGGCAAAGAGGACGTTAATGGGGGTTTGGAAGGCCAATGGAAGAAAGTCTCACAAAGCTATAAGTGATCATTAGACAAGAGGAAGTCTTATAATCGAAGCTATGCAAGGAGTAGTGATTGCCATGCAACGGATGCACATAGAGCTATATGTGTATGAAAGCTCTCCAATGGAACTAGTGGGGGTGCATCCAACTCGGTTGCTCACGAAGACCTAGAGCACTTTTGAGGAAGCTCATCATTGGAATATACAACCCAAGTTCTATAACGTAATATTCCCCACATAGTTATACTAGTAAAGCATGAAAACTCTCTCAAATGGAGCATAGGTGCTAAACATGAGCACAAATGATGACTATGAATACTGCAAGTGCTAAACATGAGCACAACTTTGATAAAGGATAGTAGTGTTGCCCCCTTTTTCTTTATTCTTTTTTTTTTTTTTTTATTTTTTTTCTTTTTCTGTTTCTCTTTTCGATGGCCTCCATGGCTCTTTTCTAGCAGGGCAACACTCTAATATGATTACAAACTTTTTGGTACAAATAACTCATAATGAACAAAACATGATGTATAAAACTGTATGCCTCTGCCAGTGTAGCAGGATGTGCAATGATCTAGCGTAACATGGGTAAACCACACATCAGCTGTATAGAATCATGCAAAGCAATATATAAATGATAAATGACAACAAGTCATGTAATGTAAGATGGAAGTTGCATGGTAATATATCTCGGAACAGCTATGGAAATGCTGTGGTAGGTAGGTATGGTGGCTGTTTTGAGGAAGATGTATGGGTTTATGTGTAGGAGAACAAGAGGAAGTCCTCCCACGGGTTTTGGATGTACTGGCGAAGTATGCACCAACTCTCGATGTGAGAAAGGCAATGCGCAGCACCGAAGAGGCTAGCAATATTTGGATGGTGGGAGTGCCAAAACCGTAGCTTAACATTAGTCAAAAAGAACTCACAAGTTTATTGCAAACAACTAGCAGGTTCAACATTAAGCGCATGGTTAACATTTACCCCAAGGAGGGCCGTTCACGGCGGCACAAGTACCCCGTTAGATCCCTCGACCTTCACACACAACCTAGTTATTACGAACCACTTTTCAGACATGGAAAGCTATCAAGTCCAACTACACCTTCAACAATTTTAGTGTTTGTAGTACGGTGCAAGCTTAAAGACAATAATCCACTAATGATTTTAACTTAATTAACCAGCAAGCTTTACCATCTATTACTTAATACCTCAAAACGTTTGCAAGGAATCAGGTTATCAAAGTTCAATGATCTACAAGATTATGCAAGTTTTTCATTATACCACTACCACACGCAACATTTTCTGAACCAACATATTAACCAAGCAACTCTCCAAACAAATATAAGTGAAGCAAGAGAGTACTTTCTACAAAAAGAACTAATAGCTCTGACAAGAGGTACATGAAAACCAAGAGCTAGAAGCTAAACAGCGCGAAAATTGAATACTCAACAGATATAAGTGAAGAACAAGAGTATTCCAAGAAAAAGCGGAGCGTGTCTCTCTCCCAATCAAGAATGTTGTGATCAAGCTTATTGAAAATAAAAGTGCAATACTGAAAATAAAAGCACACAGACGCTCCAAGAAAGGCACATATGATGTGAAAGAATTAAAATATAGTTTCACTAGAGATGACCTGATAATTTTGCCGATGAAGAAGGGGATGCCTTGGGCATCCCCAAGCTTAGACGCTTGAGTCTTCTTGAAATATGCTGGGGAGATCCATGGGAGCCTCCCCAAGCTTGAGCTCTTCACTCTTCTCCATCCTATTATATCACTCTTCCCTCTTGACCCTTGAAAACTTCCGTCACACCAAACTCAAAGCAAATCTCATTAGAGGGTTAGTGCACAATCAAAAACTCACATGTTCTATAAAGACGCAATATGACTTGTTACTTTAAACATTAGCTACAGCCACTGATGTTATTTGAAGCTCTTCCACCCAAAGAATTTCACTCAACACTAGTAAAAGAGAGAATGCAAAATAAAAAGGCATAATCTGTCTAAAACAGAACAGTCCGCAAAGACGAATTTTTTCGAGGCACTTACGACGCTCAGATCGAAAAACTTTGAACTAACGAAAGATGCATACATATCTGAGGATCACGCATAAAAAATTTCAGATTTAAATAATTTTTCTGTGATTTTACAGAAGCAAAACGGTGAACAGCAGAAATCTGTTCCTGCGCAGAAATCCAAATCTAGCATCATCTTCCTATTAGAGGTCTTACTTGGCACAACAATGCAAGAAAATAAAGATACAAAGGCATTGATACATAAGTAAACAGCACCTTGACTCAAATAAAGAAAAATTGCAGAAATAAAAACAATGGGTTGCCTCCCATAAGCGCTTTTCTTTAACGCCTTTTATAGGCATAGTGATTTTTATGATGCTCACATAAAGATGAGAGTTGAAACATAAAAGAGAGCATCAAGAAGCATATATAAAACATGTTTAAATCTAACACTCTTCCTATGCATTGGAGTCTTGTAATAAAATAAATAACTGAAGCACAAAGTAATTAGCATAGTGTCGGGGGGCTACCCCCGGGTAGGGTCAAGGCTTGGTATAAAGATGAGTTTAAAGACATGCCGAGGTACGGAAAGACCGACCTGCTTGGGCCTGGGAGAATCCGAGCTTCACCTTGACCTGGAGAGTTCAAAGGCCGACATATCTTGGCCCGGAGGGGTCCGAGGTATCCCGTTGGCCTGGGCCGAGGTTCACTGTCCGAGCTATGTTCAGCCGACCTACTACCTCGGGCTATGGTTGTATTGTGAGAGCAGGAGAAGCTGTGGGAAGGGTAAGATCCGACCTGTAGAGATCTTAAGCGCAAGACCCGAGGTACGGAGCCCGTCGCATCCGTGCCGAGCTAACCGAGGTGGGCTGTAGGTCGGGCAGGAGTCAATGCTCCTGTCACTTCCAGCCGGGTACAAGAGCGCCTGACGCGGGAGCGTCTGTCAAGGAGCCTGGCAGAGGCGTGCCCCGGGTTCGGCGGGCCTGCACGTCTCTGACCGCTGACCACGCGGGATCTGGGAAAAGGCTACGAGGTAGCTCTGCCAGGCCACGTCCTGTCTCGGTCAGAGGGGACATGCTAGTTCTGCCGTTAGGCTACAGGAGATGGGCAGCCACGTCTTGTCCCTGACGAGGTACGGTGGTACGGTTGCAGAGGCATGGCAACAGTGTTCAGCGAGGGGCACAATGGTAACCGGCTGGCCTATATAGTGGGCTTCACCCCCTCCTGCTGAGACGGACGACGGACGATCAATCACAGAAGAAAGAAAGAGAAAAGGAACTCGGAACACCCCGGAAACACCTCGGATCTAGCTCGGAGTGCCTTCTTCCTCCGCGTAGCTCCATCTTTTACCTCAAGTTCTCACCATTGTATCATACAGCTCGAGGAGCAGCTTGTACTTGTCACTTTGAGCTATACACTGAGTAGGATAGTGCTGCAGTAGGGGTGTTACCTCCACAAGAGGGCCCCGAAGCAGGGTACATCGTGGTGTGCTTTGTGTTCTTGTTTCTTGTTCTTCGTTCGTGTTCTTGCGTGTTCTTGCGTGTGCACTTCTTGAGTGCATAAACCCCCCGGATTCCCCCAACGACCATTCGGCCCCATCTTAGCCATACCTATGGCATCTGCCGTGATCCCACCACGACAGTTGGCGCCCACCGTGGGGCAGATTGAGGCGTTGGAGGGAGTTTTCATCCGGACGGGCTCAGGCGAGCGTGTTCTTTCCGGGCTTTCGCCAAGATCGGAGAGTTCACCTTCATCAGCGACAACGCGGGGTGTTTCGCCGGCAAGCCTTCCCCGAGCACGGCTTCACCATGATGCTCGGCAGCTTCGTCACTACGTTGCTGTCGAGGTTGTTCGCGGGTACCCGGAGCAGGTGCTCGTGGACGACGAAACTCCTCTCCTCGCGGCTTTAGGTCGGCGTATCACTCGCCCGAGAGCTGCGTGGAGGTGATGATGACAGGTCCGGTTGAGCCGCTGGCAAAGTAGATGCCAGCCATCCAAGGCGGCCGAGGTTGCTAAGGTGAGATCTGCAAAGCCCAGGCTAGAGAAAGACTTGCCTGGCACCCCAGAGCTGCAGGGCCGAGGTGCGACCCTGGTAGAGATAGTGGATACACTGGCAGACCCAGTAAATCCAGGAGTGGATGTAGTGGTGACTGTGGCCGACCTAGAGGCAAAGCGTGTCCTGTTGCAGAAGGAGGCTGTAGCAATGATAACAGCTAGAGATGAGTTCAATAGAGATCTGCGTGAGTACAATGCAGCGAATGGCTTCACCCCGGTAGCGGTAGCAGTTGATACATAGGGAGCCGAGGTGCGGCAGAGAGGCAAGGGGCTCAATGATGAGATAAACAGGGAGGCTCGACCTACCACCTCGGCTAGGAGTGAGAGTCGCGTGTCGACTGGAAGGCCGGTGTATAGTTCCCCTGCTAAGAACCTCAGAGCTGCCGAGGCAGGCAGGGCCGAGCTATCCGGGTTACTGGAGATGCATGGCGTGCGCAGCAGAAGCGAGTCAATGAGTGTATGTAGCTAACCAGCAGAATGAGGCTCTCCGCAGAGCATATGCCGGGGCTGGTGATTCAGAGATGGTTTATTCAGCTAGGCCAGTTAGTCAGGTGTCCAAGGGGCAAGCCTCGTCTCCACTCGTCGGAGGAGCCGATCGAGCCCGGAGTGTCACCTCGGGTCAGAACAAGCAGCTGCAGATGTATGATCCAGTTAGCAGCAAAGCAGAAGGTGGGCCAGGGCAATGCTAGCCGAGCTAAGGGAAACCCCGGCCCAGGCAATGCAAGCCGAGCTAAGGGTAACTCCGGTCAGGGAAATCAGAATGGCGGGCAAGCAGCGGCTGGCCGAGGTAAACCACCTCCGCCCCGAGGTATCAGCAACAACCTCGGCAGCAGGGGCAATATCAGCGAGAGCCGGAGTATGTTCAGCAACCTCAGAACGTCGGTCAAGGCGATGACCGATATGATGATGGAGACTCGGCCATGGCGAGCTGGATACCACAGAGTGGATGGGGCGTTGGGACCTCGGATAGGAGGTCGGATGTTAGCTCCAGGCGATGTCGTAACAAGCTGGATAGAATCTACTTGTCTGAGCAACTGGAGGAGGAAGGCCCTCCTGGTCCGGCGTGTTTTGGACCTCGGATCATGAAGGAGCCACCACCACCAGTATCTCAGTTCCAGTTAGGTCGGAACACCAAGCCATACAATGGGAGCACCAAGCCACAAGATTGGCTGACAGATTATGTATCCTCGGTGCACATAGCGGGGGGCAATCGCCGATGGGCGGTCCGGTATCTCCCGCACATGTTGGAAGGTCCAGCTCGGATCTGGCTGAATAATTTGCCGGAGTATAGTATCAACTCCTGGATAGACTTGGAGCTGGCGTTTAACAGCAACTTTGCTAGTACATACAAGAGGCCAAACCGACCTCAGCTCCTGGCGGCATGTAAGCAAGATGATCATGAAACTGACCGAGAATTCTTAACTCGGTGGAGCAATGTTCGGAATTCCTGTGAAGGAGTGGTAGAGGCACAGGCCATTTCCTGGTTTGCAGATGGTTGTCGACATGGCAGCATGCTGTGGCAGAGGCTCCAGAGAGATATGCCGAATCCCTAGCAGAAACAATCCGGGTTGCAGATTCTTATGCTCTGGGTGATCCGATGCAGCCAGCAGCAGAGGCAGGGAGCACGTAACAGAAGGAGGGAGCCAATAAACAACCGGCTCGGACCAAGGTGTAATGACCGCCAGGAGTTCGGACAGAAGAGGAGGGAGCCGGACCCATACACCTCGAACCAAGTTGCAGCGGTGAACCCGGATCAGCCCGGAGCTGGAGGTGTCCAGAGGCCAAAAATCAATGGTCCGGCATTTAGTCCGAACCCGGAGCCACCCATGACCTATGAATAATGATAGATGGTCCGTGCTGTTACCATACGACCGACCCGCGCAAGCCAGCCAACCATTCAACCCGGCAGTGCAGCTGGAACCGCAGAATCAGAGAGAAGGGGCGAAGGCCGGAGGAATCAGACAGGACCACCACCTCAGAGATTTCAGCCGAGGTCCCACCCTAATCTGTCCGGAGCAAATGTTACCCCGATAACCACTGCACCTCTTCCGAGGCCTGCAGCAGCAAGACCCGTGAATGTTGTGAATGTCCGAGGTAATAACAACAACAATGGTGCCGGACCAAGTCAGCAGTATGAATACCCCGGAAATGACTATAGAGAGGTTCATGCGAGCTATGTGGTCTTTGTGACCGAGCCAACTGACAAGAAGAGCGTGCAGAGGCGTGCCATGGAGGTGAATGCAGTAATGCCGGTGGTGCCGACCTATATGAACTGGTCTGAGC